>JAZKJV010008644.1:0-405891 GCA_037367405.1 Ottelia alismoides | reverse complement strand
TCTTACATGCTCTAAGCTATTTTAGATGAATCTTTTGTCTATAGCAGATTATAAAAGATTTACATTGTTATGCCATATTTGATCCATCTTCTCTTGTGTTTCAGGATAAACTCACATGCAGGGTGGTTGGATGTGGCCGTGAGCAGAGAGGACTTTACGGCTAGTCCAACCTCCGTGTACGGTGCTGCTACCATCCTTAGGTTATGTTTCTCCTTTCATGCGACATCTTCGTTTTGGACACCTTCCTCTATAGAAGTTGTGTCATGTTTCTCCCTCAGATCTTTGGAGTGTGAGGCTTGTCAACCTAGGAAGCACCGTCGTTCTTCTCTTCCGAGTCGTCAGAGTCGTCACAGTAGTCAATTGTTTGAGTTGTTTCATTTGGTATCTAGGGTCCTAGTCGTGTTCTCGATCATCAGGGACATCGATTCTATATAGCTGTTTTGGATGACTTTTCTAGATTATCTTGGGTCTTCTAGTTAAAGAATAAGTCTGAAACGGGTCATGTAATAAATCATTTCTTATTGAAGTTAAGAAATATTTTATCTGCTAATGTAAAGTTACTGACAATGCCTTGGAGTTTTCCACTTTACAACTATCTAACTTTCTCAAATCTCTTGATATTGTTCATCAGACTTCTTGTGCTTACACTCCACAGCAGAATGGTGTTGCTGAACGCAAACATTGTCATCTTCTGGATGTCATGAGGACTCTTCTGATTCAGAGTCGATCTCCTCATTCGTTCTGGGATGTTACTGGTTCTCACTGCTTGCTACTTGATGAACCGCATGCCTTCCACTATCCTGGGAGAAAAGGATCCTTTCTTGATTGCATTTCTCGAGAAGGACCTATACTCCCTTACTCCCAAGGTCTTTGGGTCTGTGGAGAGTAGTTGGTGACTAGCTATGGACGAGGAGATGGCCGCTTTGCAGTCTCATGGTACCTAAAGTGTTGTTTCTGCTCCTCCAGCACCTCTGTTATGGGGTGCAAATAGATCTTTACAGTGAAGCAATGTGCAGATGACAATGTAGATCACTACAAGGCTGTAGCACGAGGGTCTATCAGAATACCTTCTCACCAGTGGCTAGACATTCAACATTATGTATTCTTTTATCAATTGTTGTATCTCAGGATTGGCCTCTTTACCAACTTGATGTGAAGAATGTGTTTCTATATGGAGATCTACAGGAGGAGGTATATATGCGGCATCCACCAGGGTTTCTTGCTCGGGAGGAGGCTCAGAAGGTGTGCAGGCTCCTTAAGACGATTTACGGCCTAAAGCAGAGTCCGAGAGCTTGGTATTAGAGTTGATAGAGCACCAGGGATTTGTACGATCCACTGTGGATCATTCTTTTTTTTGTTCAGAGGACACAAAAGAGTATAGTTGCCATTCTGGTTCATATTGATGATATTATTGTCACTTGTGATGATAAGCAGGACATTTAGGCTACTTCCTAGGTCAGAAGTTTGTGACTAAGGATCTTGGTAGTCTTCGTTACTTCCTTGGACTATCGTTCACCAGAAACCATAGTGGTCTTTGGATGACCCAGAGGAAGTTTGTGACTGGTCTTCTACTAGAGACCAGGGATAATAGGTGCAAGCCTGCTACGCCCCTGTGGATCCGAGCATGAGATTATATAGATTGATGACACTGAGGAGGTAGACAAGAGGAGATACAGAGTGCTGTTGGGAAACTCCTTTATGCTACTATCACCAGACCAGATACATCCTTTGATGTTAGTAAGGTGAGCCGGTTTATAGAGCAACCCAGGAAGGTTCATATGGTTGTTTTTTATATGATTTTGAGATATTTGAACTTCACCAGGTATTGGTCTTTTGTTCAACAGAGGTACATCTCTTGAGGTGACAGCTTGTGCAGATGCAGATTATGCATGATGTCCTAGAGACAGCTAGCTTTGCTATTTTTGCTGGGAGCTCTCTTGTATCATGGAAAAGCGAGAAGCAGGCAGTGGTTGCTAGATCCAGTGCAAAGTCTGAGTATAGAACCATGGCTCAGGGGAGCACAGAGATGATGTGCGTTAGATCCATCTTGACTGATCTTGTTATTGAGGTACCTCTTCTCATGCATCTTTTATGCGACAGTCAAGCATCTTTATTTATTGCCAATAATCCCGCTTTCCATGAACATACCAAGCATATAAAAGTGGATTGCCACTATACCAGAGACATGATCCAGAAGGGTCTTATATCTGCCTCCCTTATCCTACTGGAAATCAAACTGGACGATATATTCACCAAAGCCCTTGCTTGAAGTCCATTTTCAGAGATGTTCCAAGCTGAGCATGATAGACATATATGCTCTCGCTTGGGGTAAGTGTTGAGATATTTGTATCTCTTCATATTTATTTCTCATTTCTGTTTTATTTATGTACTTCTCATGTTATTTAACGCGGGCTTTTCTCCTATATAAGAGAGCCCTATGGTATCTTCAATAAAATAAGAAAATTTCTTTTCTCCCAATAGTAGTAATGGGCATAAAGCTATGAAGTCGCTCAAACATGCCTCAAAGATGCGAGAAGTGGGCATGAAGAGGTCGACCACTCTGCTTGGTCGAGAATGTTGCATACTACAACTGGAGGATCTGGCACTCATTCTTAGCATGCCCATGTGTGTCAGCTAGGATGTCCCATATAGCCTTGGTTGTGGCCTGATTGACAATGCCGTTGGCAATATCCGTGGTGAGCATTCCGGAGAGCCAAATCTGTGCATAGGCATTATCTTGCTTTCGAGAAGCATTAGCCCCAGTCTTCTCCATTGGCATTGAATCAGTCAAAATGTGCTCCTTGTTATGACATTGCATAAGTTGCAAAACTGCACGGACCACAACTCGTAGCTGGGCATCCATCTTGACGATGGGAGCCAGGCCCTTGAAGGCACCGGACAATGAAAATATGTCACTCTTGTTATGTGACATGGTAAAAAGCCAAAAATCTGTGAGAAGACCGGGAAGTTGGCTATTCTGAGTGAGTGTACGCAATCATATGGAGTGGTTGTATGTGTAGACTCATACAACCATCCTCTTCAATCTTTGTTGTATGCTAAACTGAAAAACGTGATTAGATATCCGAAATCACGGATTATGGTCAAAGTCATATCGTTTTAAGCTGTTGTCTGAAGCACACAACCTGGGGATGACTGCTGAGCGACGTGATGGCCTGTGTGCAGTAGCCAGGCGGTGCCCCGAAGGCAGCAGTGCCTGGTCGACAACCTAGGGAGGGTTCCGCAGTAGGTGCAGTGGCCTGCAGGCGGTGGAGCGGTGGCCCGCAGCGACCTAGAGCATGCCAAGCAGCGGCGGCTATCGGAGGTGACCCGAAAGGGGCAGCGAGCAGCATGATGTGGCCGAGGGGGTAGGGTTAGGATTTAAGGGATATGGGAAATCCGATTTAAGATCGTCGCTCTGATACCATGTTGGAAAATAGAATAGCGTGCTATTCATAGAGACCCTAGGGATCTCTTATATAGGAGAAAAGCCATGAGTAAATTACATAGAGGTACATGAAAACTATAGAAATAGGAAACAAAGACCATGAGAATACAAACATGTCAACAGTATATATACATATATTTTATGTATTTTATTATTATTATTTATATTTTAATATTTATTACACTATTTTATATTTTATTTATTTACAATATAATTAAATATTTAAACAGTATATATACATATTTACATATTTTTATTTTTAGGATTTTATTTATACACACATATGCTTTATTAGGTATAGTATACCTATGTATTTTAATGCATTATTTACTTGAATTTATTTTTAATGGTTTTCTTTTGTATTTATATTTTATTATATTTATAATAATGTATACAATTATATAAAATAAAGAAGAGAAAAATGTAAAGATTAAAATATATGTTATAAAATATATAGATACATAGTATAATGGGACAATAGAAAGTCAGCTTTTGTATCTTAATTTCATTTTTAATGAAACCCACTTCCATTTGATAGATAATTTAGTTTAGGAATACAATGGAGTGAATTTGGTTATTTTTGAGTTCATATGGAGAAGATATTGATTTGTGAAGTTTGGTTTACTACTTTTTCATCCGTACGTCCCAGTTGCATAGTGCGTTATTTTTATCTGCAATTATTTTTGTATTTTTCTATACATTAATGTTTGCAAGTTTTATGTTGAAAACATCTTTATTTGAGGCGTGTATAAGTATGTATAAATTAGTGTAAGTCTTGGTTATGTGTAGCGTATCAAGCATTTAGGGTTTCTAGACGTCTATATCATTTTATCTGTATTATTTTACCATTATCTCGTCCTATTTATTACTTATTGACCAAGTCAATATTGACTTGGTCTCGGGGTATAGGGTCAGTCAATTTTTACAATACTTCCTTTATTTTTCTTTTTTTCTTTATTCATTATTTTAGATTTAAATACATTAGGTGGTATGTAAATTTGTACAAGTTAGATCTATTTACATGTATTTTTCTAGGGATTTAACAACAAGATAAAGGAATAAAGGTGAATAAATGATTATTCATCAGTACATGCTCATCCTGTAAGGAATCCTTCTGCATAGACACCTCAGTAGTACCTTCAGTAGAAAAAATGTACTCATTACATGCTTGAGGCATGCTGGATGATGGACAAGACCTATGAGCAGGGGGAATAGAGTGAGTCCTACGAGTAAACACACGTAGCAAAAACTGAATCAAGGTGGGTGACGATCCAAAGACACCTATGGGAGCAGGTGTAGGTACTAGAGGTGGTGGTGGAGGCGGCAATGTTGTTGGTGGTAAAGAGGTAGGTGGTAGAGCTGTAGGAGGTGGAGGCACGTAGACCTCCTCATCAGAGGCAGATGGGGCTAGTCTATCACCAGTAGGAGAGAAATACCTAATAGACTCAAAGAATGTACATCAACACTTACAAAGTATTTCCGCCGAAGAAGATCAAAGCAAGAGTACCCTTTTTGGGTACGAGAGTAGTCAACAAAGACACACATGAGGAGAGCTTGTCACGACCAGGCAAAAGATCGTGAAGAAAAGTCACATATCCAAATATAATGGGGTGTAATAGAAAACAAATCCTTCTTGAGAAACACAATCGAGAAAGGAACATTTTCTCCCAAAATAGAAGATGGCATACATTCATTAAGTAGCAGGCAGTATGTTCACATCACCCTAATCAGAGTCAAGAGCACTACTCTGAATCAGAAGGGTTAATGACGATGTTTGTGCTCTATAACACCGTTCTGCTGAGATGTATAGGGACACAAGGTCTGTTGTACAATGCTAAGAGACCTGAGAAACTCGAATATCTGTAAAGTGTAAAACTCTAAGGCATTATCAGAACGCAAATAATTGACTGCAACAGAAAAATATTCTTTATCTCATTAATAAATGATTTAATGACCGACCCAACCTCTGACTTATTCTTTATCCAAGAAAATCTAGAATAGTCATCTACAACAACTAGGAAAAAACGGTGTCCCTGGTGATCAAGGACACGACTCGGGCCCCAAATATCTAAGTGAAGGAGCTCAAACAACTAAGAACTGCTCCGACTCTGATGAGATGAAAACAAGGAACGTTGATTCTTCCCAAGCTGACAAGCCTCGCGCTGGAAGGAAGATCATGTGGAGATCTGTGAGAGGACATGGCACAGTTTCTGCAAAGGAAGGTAGCTAAAACAAAGATGTCATATGTACGGTGAGGCTGGTCCAGTAGGAACAGTAAAGGGCACCCGTATGAGTAGGCTGGACCAGTTTGTAGAGCCCCCACTGCTCATGGCCGCATCTAATCACTCTGCTCGAATGTCATGAAACATACGAGAAGGGGTGTCAAAAATGGCACGATAATGTAGATAATTTGTAATCTAACTAATAGAAAGCAAGTTCATCTGAAAATTAGGAGCATATAAAACATTATGCAGTGCACGAATGGCGTCAAATACACCTTCCCCTATCCTATGATGGGTAAGTAAACCTCATTTGCAATGATGACTCATCTACCAAAGGGTATAGACCCGTAAGACCTGAATTGGGCTGTCTCCATACAGATGGTGAGAAGCACCAGAGTCCATGATCACTTGTCATATCTCCACTGCTACAACCAGTAAAGCATACGCAATAACTGAGGAGCTCAAAGAAGCTCTAGCTGCAGCTGCAGTATATGTGGATCTTGTAGTGATAGTGGCGGCTGCTGGAGTCGATCTCTCACATATGAGAGACAATGTCATCAAGGCATGGATCTGCTTGAGGTGATGTAGTGTCTAAATGCTCAATCTGCGCCGACATGCAAGCAAATGTGGGGTATCCATGCTTCTGATAGCATGTGTCCTCAGAGTGTCATGGACGATAACGATAGGTGTAGGGACCACACTAACGTCCACAACCCTTGCCACAAGGACTACGTCCTCTAAACTGAGTAGAACCTCCTTTGTCGCGAGAAGCAAACGTCGTTGAGGAAGGTTGTGTAGTGGCAGCAAGTGGAATAAGAAGCCTGCTGAGATGACTGTAAGCCTCCTCTATGGGAGGTATGGCCGCCCCAGTAAGGAGTCGTGCTCGTGCTACCTCATCCTCTAGGTGAAGCACATTAAAGAAAACTCCAACCATAGTGGAATTTGTGTATGCCATCTGCTGCTCTATAGAGGCCGTAATCGGCGTAAAGCTGTGAAGCTTTTTTAACATGCCACGAAGCGAGGAGTAGAATGTGTGCATTGGACGGCCATTCTGCTTTGCTCTGTATATATCAAACTGAAGCTGAAGAATCTTGTACTCATTCTTTGTTTGAGCATAAGTGGATGCTAGAATATCCCACATCACCTTGACAGTGGGCTAGTTCACAATATCATTGGTAGTCTCCGTGGTGAGGGTCCCAAAGAGCCAAATACGTGCATACACATCATCTTGCTTCCACGAAGCATTGTCCCCAGTCTTGTCTATCGGCTCAGGTTTTATCAGAATGTGCTCCTTGTAGTTGCACTACACGAGGGTTAGAAACTGCAAGGGCCATAACTCATAGTTGGTCCCATCCATCTTCATGATAGGAGTCGGGCCCTTAAAGGCACCAGATGAAGAAAATATAGTTGAAAACGGAAGTCGACTGGAGAAGTAGACCAATTTGAACGAGTCTACACAATCATATTGTTAGGGTAAAAGAGTACTGAGATATATATTCCATAGAGCCCTCGGGTCTCTTATATAGGGAGAGAACCCTTGGGTAAATTACATGAGAGGTACATAAAGAAACTGAAATAATAAATAACACCAACGACAAACAACTATCTCTACACTCCCCCTCAAGATGGAGCATAGATATCTATCATGCTCAGCTTGGAAGAACATCTCTGAAAAGGTCCTCTGAGCAATGGCTTTGTGAATATATCTGCTGTCTGGTCCTCTGAGCTGACATGAGACGTGGAGATGAAGCCCTTCTGAATCATGTCCCTAGTGTAATGGCAATCCACCTCTATGTGTTTTGTTCTCTCATGGAAGGCTGGATTGTTGGCAATGAATAACGCTGCCTGATTGTCACATTGCAGGTTCATAGGCAACGGAACTTCAATATTCAGGTCTTCTAGGACTGCTTTAACCCACATCATTTCAGTGCTTGCCTGTGCCATGGCCCTGTACTCGGATTCGGCACTGGATCTCGCCACAACAGTCTGCTTCTTGCTTTTCCAGGAGACTAAGGAGCTTCCTATGAAGATAGCAAACCCAGAAGTAGACTTACGATCCCGTGGACACCCTGCATAATCCGCATCTGCGCAGGCTGAAATAGACAAATCCGTGTCTTTCTTGAACAGCAACCCTGTGCCTGGTGAAGACTTCAGATATCTCAATATCATGTACAATGCATCCATATGTACTTGCCTTGGCTGCTCCACAAATTGACTCACCCGGTTTACTGCAAGTGCAATATCCGGTCGAGTTATAGTGATGTATAAGAGCTTGCCCACCATTTCTCTGTACCTTCTCTCTTGTCCACCTCCTCAGTGTCATCATCGTACAGCTTCATACTCGGATCCATCGGTGTACTTGAAGGTCTGCATTCAGTCATTCTTGTTTCAGGCAGCAGATCTGTGACATATTTTCTTTGAGTCATCACCATTCCTTGTGCATTTCTTGCAAAACTCTATCCCCAGAAAATACCGTATATTGCCTAGATCCTTTGTAATGAATTGGCTGCCCAGCATAGACTTGGTTATCTCAACCCCTTTTGCATCATCTCCAGTAACCAATATGTCATCAAACATATACCATAACAACGATGGTACCTCTAGGAGTCTCCGGACGAACAGTGAGTGATCCGCATTTGATCTTCTGAAACCTTGTTGTTCAATAAGTTGGGATAGCTTCTGGAACCATGCACGAGGACTCTGCTTAAGGCCATAAATAGCCTTATGAAGTCTGCATACCTTCTGAGTCTCCCCTCAGCAGCAAACCCAGGTGGCTGCTGCATGTAGACTTCCTCCTGAAGATCACCATACAAGAAAGCATTTTTAACATCAAGCTGGAATATGGGCCAGCCACGTACCACAGCAACCGATAGAAGAATGCGAAGGGTAGAATGTCTCGCTACTGGTGAAAACGTGTCGAGGTAATCTACCCCATATGTCTGTGTAAACCCTCGTGCTACAAGCCTGGCCTTGTATCTGTCAAGACGATCATCTGCATGATATTTAACTGTAAAAACCCACTTGCAGCTCACCACAGACGCACCTGGAGGAAGAGGGACTAGAGACCAAGTCCCTCTGGATTGTAAGGCACGCATCTCCTCTTCCATTGCTAAACGCCAGCACTCAGTCGTCATGGCATCCTGATATGTCCGTGGTATCTCAACTGACGATACAGCAGCGGCAAACTTCTGGAAATCCCCAGAGAGACGATGAAAGGAAACCTGAGAAGCCAGGGGATATGAGACACACTGTCTTCGCTGTTTCCTATGAGCAATAGGCTGGTCCGAGTCATCTAAAACAGTGCTGACCGGTTGATCCTCCTCCTGTGGTACAAGCTCCTGCACATGTGCATTATTTAACCCATCATTAATGTCAGAACATACCTGAGGCGTGCTGGATGGTTGAGATGTAGCTTGAGCTGGGCCCGTGCGTCTCGTGTAGAACTTAGGGAACGGAACAACAGGGGGTGGTGGTGGTGGTGGTGGAGTGGTGGTGGTGGTGTTGTTATTGGAGACGCTGGAGTAGAGGACGGACCCAGGCTTGGAGGTGGTGGAACATAGACTTGGGAGTCTGATGATGTGGAGGAGACCAATCTGTCACCTGCAGGGGAGAAGTACATGACAGGTTCGAAGAATGTAACATCCGCACTCACATAGTATTTGTTATTGACAGGATCATAGCAGCGGTACCCCTTCTGTGTCCTGGAGTAGCCCACGAAAACACACTTGATAGCCCTAGGGGATAGCTTATCAAGCCCCGGAGATAAGCGGTGAACAAAAGCGACAGTGCCAAAAACCCGAGGTGTCAATGTAAACAAGTCTCTGTCCGGAAAGAGAACAGAGATTGGAGACTTTTCCCAAGAATAGTTGTAGGCATTCGATTGACCAAATAACACGCAGTAAGTATAGCATCACCCCAAAAAGTTAATGGAGCACAACTCTGAATAAGTAAAGTGCGAGCAATGTCAAGGAAATGTCGATGTTTTCGTTCGGCAACTCCATTTTGTTGAGAGGTCTAGGGACATGTGGTTTGGTGGACAATGCCTTTAGATGAAAGAAAGGTGGCAAGAGAGTGAGTGCAGAACTCCAATGCATTGTCAGTACGCACATACTTAACAGTAGATGAAAAAACATTCAGAACTTCATTAATTAGATTTTGAATAACACTTCCTGCTTCAGATTTATTCTTGAGAAGAAAAGTCCACGACACTCTGGAAAAATCATCAACCACAACTAGATAGAACCTGTGCCCCTGGTGATCCGGGACACGACTTGGACCCCAAATATCTATATGAAATAATTCAAACGGGGAGCTACTGCTCCGACTCTGACGACCGGGGAAGCTAGACCGATGATGCTTCCCCAATTGACATGCTTCACATCGAAAAGAAGAACTCGGAGATATCTGAGGCAGGAGATGACGCATCTTCTGTAGCGGTAGATGACCGAACCGAAGATGCCAGGTGTACGGAGAAACAGAGGCCTGGGTATGCAAGGAGACACCAGCGTAGGAGTTACGAACGAGACGATAAAGGCCATTGTGCTCAGAACCACAGCCAATCACCCTGCCCGTCAGTATGTCCTGAAAAATAACAGACGATGGATCAAAAATAGCACGACAGTGCAAATCACGTGTAATCTGACTAATAGATAAAAGGTTCATCGAGAATTCTGGAGCATGTAGCACATTCTGTAGGTGCATAGAGGGTAGCAAAGCTGTCTCCCCCTGACCGATGATAGGAGACTGGGTGCCATCCGCAATGAGAACAGAACGACCTGGCTGAACAGCCCTGTATGACTGCAGAATATCTTTCTCACGACATAGGTGATGGGTAGCTCCAGAGTCAACAATCCATCATGTGAGATCATGACTATGAAATGGGGATGATGGACTACCTGAGACACTGGCTGAGGTCGATGTACTTGCTGATGCTGAAGCCGCAACATCAGAGACGTCTGCACGCTCTGACGAGGATTGTGGCATAATGTCCCGAAGTCGTGCCACCAACTCTTCGAACCTGTGATCTGTGGCGGGAGCTGAAGGACCCTGAACATGATCCGCGACACGTGCAGAAGGGGGGAAACCGTGCTTGGAATAGCACGTATCCTCCGAATGACCAGTACGGCGACAGAAAGAACACGTGGAACGTATGCGACCTCCGCGTCCACGTCCACCACTACCTCTGCCACGAAACGAGGACGAACTACCACGTCCCCTGGAAACTGCCATTGCAGACGGAGGTGCCGCTGCTGTAGTAGATGGAACAGGTACACGACTGAGCCTCCTGTATACCTCTTCCATCGGCGGGATAGTGGCATCTGCTAGTATTTGAGACCGTGCGGCCTCATACTCCGGGTCTAGGGCAGCGAGTAAAACGCCAACCATTGTGGCATTGCGGAACGTCTTCTGCTGTTCCGGCGTAGCTGTGAGGGGAATGGTGCTATAGAGCATCTCGAACATACCACGAAGCGACGTGTATAGCGAATGAAGCGGCCTCCCATTCTGCTTCGTGGTAAATATATCATGCTGCAACTGGAGCATCTTCGTCTCATTGCGGACCTGAGAGTAGGTCATGGCCAAAATATCCCACATCGCCTTGGCGGTGGGTTGGTGAAGGACATCATTTGCAATCTCTGTTGTGAGCGTACCTGAGAGCCAAACCTTGGCGTACGCATCATCGGCCTCCCATGAGGCATAGACTCCTGTCTTCTCCGGCGGTTCATCCTCGGTAAGAATGTGCTTCTTACCACACGACTTCATGAGGCTGAGGAACTGCATCGCCCACAGTTCGTAGTTTGTCCCGTCCATTTTGACGATCGGTGCTGAACCTTTAAACGCACCTATGGCGGGCATATCGAGCTTTTGTTCGGACATAATGCCGGAGAAGGACGACTATTGATAGACCAAGAAGAGGTTGTCTACCACAACTTTTAGGATTCAAGTGCACATGTAGACGTTATGCACTTGAATCCATCATCGTTTATCCGAGACCGAGTGAAGAGGCGACACCCGGCGACAAGTAGAGGCTCCGGAAGCCTCTACCAAGGAAGATGGCGGCCTGGCGGGGACTGGTTAGGGCTGGGCGGAGGGCTGGAGCGAGCAGACAGCCCCCTGCGGCGACGGTAGGGAGCCGGGGGCGGCTGTAGAAAGCCGGGACGGAAGGTGGTGGGGTTCCGGCGACGCCCTGGGGGCTGGGCGGAACAAGGAGAAGGTCCCTGGGGGCTGGCGGCGCCCTGGGCTGGGCGGAAACCTGTGGGCAGGCGGTGCCCTGGGGCGGCGGTGGTGAGAGAGTCGGCGGGGGGGGGGGGGGCGGTGGAGGGAAACCCTAGATTAGGGTTAGGGCTCTGATACCATGTTAGGGTAAAAGAGTACTGAGATATATATTCCATAGAGCCCTCGGGTCTCTTATATAGGGAGAGAACCCTTGGGTAAATTACATGAGAGGTACATAAAGAAACTGAAATAATAAATAACACCAACGACAAACAACTATCTCTACACATATGGAGTATTGGTTGTATGTTTAGACTCATACAACCATCCTTTTTAATCTCCTATCTGCATTAGGACCTAAAAACGTGATATAAAGGTCTGAAATCGCATTTTCTGCACAATATCAGACAGTTTCAGACCTCAGTTCGACGTTGGAGAGTAAATGAATCGGCCACGACTATCGTTTATGGTGCAGGGAGCAGCCACAGAGATGCACATGGGGCATGTGGTGGTGCATGAAACCATGCAGAGGTGTGCTGCAGCGAAAAATATGTTACAATCAAACTTCTTGATCTTAAACTTTGGCATCATTATGAACGTCGGATTGAATCGAAGACGATATGTAATGGGGGGGGGGGGGTTCAATGCAAAGCAGAAACCGTCAACCGAACATATTTATACGTAACTCTCGACATGAAGTAGAGAATCATCGATTGGATTTGATACTAATTTGTAAATATGATTCAAGTACACAATCAAGCATAAGCAATCCACATATTACATACAATTTACGTGAAAAACCCCTATCAGTATTATGGAGAAAAATTATGGGTAAATAGAGCTTGCACTATGATGAAAAATAGAACATGATACAAAACCCTAGGAGGCAGTGCTCTCCTAGAATAAGACACTTAGATAACCCAACGCATGTGGTTTTAAAAGGCAAGCCTCAAGTCGCGCGAGGCATACGCCTTGAGGGGATGCACTCCATTTTCGCCTCAGGCGCATGCCTGAGGCTCCTTTGGTGAGGCACAAGCCACGATTAGTTAAGGCAGTCCAAGGCATTGTCTAATGTGGTTTAAGGGATTTTAAAGAATTTTATTAGGATTTCAATTGTTGTATTGGTAGCTTCAGATGATAATAATGGTCTGGTTGTTTAGGATATAAAGACGAAAGGTTAAATTTGACCTCTTCATGTTCATATTTACCTTTAAACATGTACAATTATTTTGGTAAACTCTTAGCATTACATCCTGAATATACAAAGCCACAAATCTCAAAGCAAACATACTCGTGAACTTAATTTTGTGTTCATATTTTATGTTTATATTTATTCATAATTAACAAGACTCCGTCCAGACAACGAGGTTCCCTACCAATGTTAGGAGAAGTGTAACATCTGGAACCAATTAAAGCTAAACTCGGCCTGATAAGGGTCCATAAAATTTAATAAAGTTGCTGGTCAATATTAAATAACTTAAATAGATCAATAGATCGTGAATTAAAAGTTGTTTGGTCAAAATCATCCAGAAATCGGTCACACCATAATGCGTGCCACGGAAAAGCTGCAACGCAAATTTGGAAACCGCGAAGCAGACCGAGACTACCTAAAAATCGGATTCGACAAAATAAGACCAATGGAATTGATCGTTCGTCAATCGGAGATCATTTGATATTTTTAAATCACAAAATTTAAACTTAAACTAAAATCATATCTCAAAAAGTTCGGGGATTCAAACCTGATCAAAAGTATATCAATATTATACTCACTTTTATTGCCGTTCGGAGATGATCAAATTGATATATTGCGCATCGAAATCCGACACTCACTGTGCGAATACAGTCAATTTTAACACCTTAAGTATTAAAAAAAAATAGTAAAAAAAATATAATAATAACAAATTTTGAATTTTCTTAATAGACTCTATAACAGACTGCTACAGTTTTAATTTTTTTTTTAGGCTCAAAAAGAAGGGGCAAACACTCGCTGGTGCTCGCCCCAAGATTATATTAAACTAAAACGGAAAAGAAGAGAGATACTTACATCGGGGAGGTGGGGTAGAAGGGAGCCGAGGGAGATTAGGAATACAAGAGAAGTAGCCACCACAGATGGGCCGTTAAACTAAGAAGTACACCAATCGCAGATTAGTCTGTTAGCCAAAATGGTAACGTTCTCCCGATAGAATCGCATGCCCGAGAAAATCGCGTCGTTCCTTGCACGCCAAATGCACCACAACCGCGCGATAGGAGCCAAAAGATCAGATCTGGCCCTCGACCTGTTCGACCAAAGAAGCTCACAGAAATCTTCAAGATTCTCCGCGCGAGCCCAAGCCACATCGTCCCAGATACCAGTAACCAAGGAGCAACGAAAGAAAAGATGATCGGGAGTTTCGTCGTCATCACCGCACAGATGGCAGACCACGCTGGTCTGAGGGAAGAACTAGGCGCATCGATCACGAGTCATCAATCTCCGTTGACGAAGTAACCATAAGAAGATGGCAATGCGCTCTGGACAGCGCAACCCCCAGAAGAAGGTACAGTCGCGCACAAGAGGGGAAGACACAGGAGGCAGGGAAGAGAGCAGAGCCTTGTACGCCTTCCGAGTGGAGAAAGCCCCATCTCTCCAATGCCAATGATCCCGCTGCAAAGAAAGCGAAGCAGCAGAATTGAGAACCTCCATCATCGAAGCAAATTCATCCACCCGCTGGTCAGATAAGTTCCCAGAGAACCGAGGGCACCAACACCCGTCAGCCTAGCACTCCGCAACGGAGGCGTGCCGATCCGACGCAAGCGCGAACAATCTCGGGAAGCATACCCGAAGAGGGCCTCCGCCCACCCAGTCATCCAGCCAAAACTTGAAGAATTCCCCCGTCCCAAGCACCGGGGTGAAGAGCGCAACATTCCTCTGAAAAGTGGAGGAGACAGAGCGCCAGAAATGGGACGAATGTAATTGCGAGGACCCCCACTGCAACCGGAACCATTCGCTCCCCAAGAGCTCCCGAAGAACGTTGGTGAAAAAGGTATCATCCTTGCCCCAAATTCTACTCACCCATTTGAGTAAAAGAGCGTCATTACCAGATCCAATCTACGTACACCAAGGCCGCCGAAGCACTTCGGCATGGAAACCACATCCCAAGCGTCAAGATGCATCCCCCTACCGTTCCCGTCCTTACGGCCCCATAAGAAGCGTCGCATACACCGCTCCAGTCGTAAGCGGACCCCCGCAGGCAATCTTCGAACCGAGAGGAAATATACTGGAATAGAAGATAGCACGGATTTGAGAAGGATAAGACGTCCACCCCGAGAAAGCAAGGTGGCCCGCCACCCCACAAGGCGCGACTCCACCCCCTCCGTGATAGCCCGCCAATCCGTACATCTGGCCCGCCCCACAGATAGAGGAATACCAAGATAAGGAAAAGCAATCACCCCAGGCACAGAACCGAGCAGCCGGCCACATTCATCCGCCTCCGTAGGCGTCATGCCAAAAGGCACCACATTGGATTTGGAGGCATTAATCGACAACCCTGAAAGCTCACAGAAGAGAGCAAGAGTATTGGCCATACCGGACAACTCCTCCAGACCGCCCTCAATGAAGCAAATCGTATCATCAGCGAACTGGATCAATGGAACGCAAATATCCCCCTTGAGAAACCCATTAGTAAGGCCCGCATCAATGACACGGTCGACCATACGAGCCAGCACATCAGCCGCCAAGACGAAGAGGAGGGGCGCCAGAGGGCATCCCTGACGTACCCCCCTGCGTGGCTGAAATGAACCACCAACCGGCCGCCCATTAATCAAAACTGAAAGCGAAATCGTGGAAACGCATCTTCGCATCCAAGCAATCCATAAATTTGGGAAACCCCGTCTACGCAAAGCCGACCAGAGGAAGCACCAATCGATGGAATCATATGCTTTGGCAAAATCGATTTTCCATAGTACCCCCTTCTTTTTCTCTTTTTCCCAATCGGCCACCATTTCAGACGCGACGACGATGCAGTCAGCGATATGCCTCCCTTTAATGAACGCCGCTTGAACCGGAGAGATAAGGCCATCCAAAACACGAGATAGGCGTGTGGCCAGAAGTTTGGCCACTATAAGGTAAATACCATTGGAGACGGAAATAGGGCGGAAATCCTCAATGTGCAACGCCGACTCCTTCTTTGGAATGAGAACAATATTAGCCCGATTGATGCGGTCGAAGCCGAGGTTACCAGTACAAAAATCCGAGACGACATCCATGACGTCCCCCGATAGAGTCTCCCAAAAATCGCGATAGAAGGCGACGGAGAACCCATCTGGCCCCGGCGACGAATCATGATTTAGCGCCCACACATTAGCTTTAATCTCCTCCAAAGAAATGGGGCGAATAAGGGTCTCGGAGTCCGCGTCCGAGATGGAGGAAGCGCCCAGACCAAGCCAACGCCACCGTCGCGGAGGGAGAGAAGATGAAGTACGCCAGAGGTGATCGACGATGGCGCACCCCATCTCCCTATCCCCGGAAAAAAGAGCGTCATTGATATAGAGGGACCGCATCATATTACAATGCCTCCGATTGCTTGCCACTCGGTGAAAAAATGTCGTATTCGCATCGCCGTCTTTAAGCCATTTAAGCCGCGAGCGCTGTCGGCGCTCGACAGTTCTCTTCTTATCCTCCTCCTGCACCTGAGCGTGAGCAGAGTTGCGGTCCCGAAGTTCGTCAATAGAGAGCTCGCGCTCATTCTCCGTGCAGTCTAATTGCATGATAATCTCCTCCGCCTCAGCGCGCACAGCAAGCCGCGCCTGCCGGGAACTTCTTTTGAACTCAGCAAGGACTCTCCTTAAAGAAGCAAGCTTCTGATTAAGTTTAGACGCCGTGGAGCCTTAGACGGTGACTTGAGCCCAATGATCCTGAACGACCGATTTGAAATCAGGCTCCAGTAGCCAACATTTTTCATACCAAAAAAGCCCCCGAGGGCGAATGCCATAGCCAGAGTCCCAAATAATGGGAGAGTGATCCGAGAATGATCGGGGCGAGAGGAAACGTAGCAAAGGGGAAAGGAGTCCAAGGACATCCCATTAGCCAAGAACCGGTCAATTCGAGAGCGAGAGGAGCTATTCCGCCATGTGTAGCAAATATCACTCGGAACCATATTAGAAAGCGCCAGATCATTAATCACGTCCAGAAATTCCTGAGCTCCTGGATCGCGGCTACCCCTGCCACGAGGCCGATCGGAAGAGTGAATGGTGACGTTGAAATCACCCCCCAGAATCCAAGGTAAACCCCCAGAAAAATTAGCCGCCTCCCGCATGTCCTCCCATAATTCCCGTCTCAAGATATGGCACGTTGGAGCGTAGATACATGAGAAGACCATCGGTTCGGTTGAATCAACCCGGAACAAAGCAATAGAAATCATGTGGCGACCAAGAAGCATGGAACTAAAAGTGAACGAACGAGATCGCCAAGTCACAAGGAAGCCCCCGGCGGAACCAACCGCATTAACCGCGCGAAATTCGTCAAATGGACCAGCACCAAACGAACGTCACGTATAATCATCAACAGCTGCCAGTTTTGTTTCTTGAATAAAAGCAACATCGCAACACCATTCAGAGAGTCTCGAGCCCAAGGATCGACGCTTGGCCAAATCCTCGAGACCACGGACGTTCCAAGAGAGTACCTTCATTAAAAACCTCCTGAGTTCACCCCCAAAAGCGCGTACAATCCAGGAGAGGGCCTTCATCAAAAATCTCCGGTGTTCGCCCCCATGCCACCAGCCCCAGGGCGTCCCTCGCATCTCCCAAGGCCGCGAAGGCCCGCAGCCTCTGCCACGGCCTCCCTTAAGGAGGCACATGAGTGAATCACCTGAGCACCATAGAGATCAAGAGCGCGCCTTCTGTATGTTGTCCCAAAGCGTCTGATGGAAGGGCCTTCCCCATCGCCTGAGAGTTGAATTCCCGATGGCCGAAAAAAAGGCGAAAAGGCCTCATGAAGAACAGTGGAGGACCGCACCGGAGTCCTTGGAGAATCATGTCGCATATATTCCAGAGGAGAGCTAACATTCAGGCGCAAGGCCTCATCTTGAATCACAAAATAGTCGGGCAATGAAGACCGAGGATTCTGATGAGAGGCCCGCGGCCAAGATCCGAACTGACCAGGTCCGCCTACCCGCAAGCTGGGTAGATCCGTCGAGAAACCAGATAAACCAAACTGCACTGCTGGCGCCGACCCAAACCGAGGAGAGAGAAAGGTCGAATCGTCCTCGGGACCCCCCACATCAGGGAGTTCAGGAGAGGCAATCGATTGTTGTGGGGTCCGAAAAATCGGCTCGAATGTTCCCACCACGTCAGCCATGCAAAGCGACTCTTCGGAAGAATCAACAACACGCCCCACGTGGCAAGGCGGAGACGAAGCGTCACGCACCACGTGACAAGGCGGAGATGAAGCGACGGTCTCCAGCCCCACACCATCGCCGATCGCCGTCGCTGAAAGAACGGGGGCCTCAACCAGCTCCGCCGTCGCTGAAAGAACGGGAACTGCCGGCGTTGGAGGAACAACGGACAGCTCAGGCTTGAACCTCCACCGCCCAATCTTTAGAGACCCGAAGAAGGTCCTACCCAGTGCATCTTTGAGAAAACCGGAACTGCATTCAAGGAGAACCCTAATAGACTTCCAATCAGCCCCCGGATTGAGACCATCATCAATAATCGAGAGAATGTCCCCCACCGGCGAAACGCCTTGTTGAGAACAGGAACAACCCTAGAGAGGAATGGGACACCGGTAATTGTCGCCAGGCAGACCTCGGTGGTAGTGGAGGCACCGTCCGCCACGCGAGCGAGCCTCCAAGAGACGTCATCGTTAGAGTCATCAGAGAGCAGCCTATCCCGATGCTCCGGGGATAGACCGCGCACGCAACAGTGAGAAGGGTCCAACAAGCAAAGATCCCCATAGAAGAGAGGCCCCAGTACAACCTGAATGTGTGACCTTACAACCTCCCAGTCGACGTCGCACCGCCGTGCAACGCCGATGAGCATCGAGTGAGAAGATACGTGAAAATCTTCCTTCCCGTGCAAATACGGGCCCTTCACATGCAGTTCCTGAACAAAATTGTCCTCCTTTGTCGATGCAACCCCAGGCGCAGCAGAAGTTGCACCAAGGGCTGAACTACCATCCGCCAGCAGAAGACACTGGGCAGTAGGGGGACGAAGAGGCAGCACCAGACCACGATCCAAAAGACCCGCATCCAAGGATCCCTCGTGCGACGACCGGGACTGAGGCTCCACCACCTGCGCGTAAGAGCGAACCGGGACCTCCTGCCAAGCGAAAGGACTGGGACGAGAGCCATGCAAAGTATGCACCTTGGAAGAAGAGGGAGGCATCGCTGACAGCACTGGGCGACGAACACGGAGCGCCCAGCAAGAGGCGCGACGGTGCCCCGTATTCCCGCAAGCAAAACATCGCAGAGGAAGGGGACAGCGAGAAGCGAGATGTCCCCTCTCCCCGCACCTCCAGCAACGCTTCCCCGCCTTCTTGTGCGAAACCGTCGTCCATGCGCCATCAGTAGCACCGCCAAGGCCATCAATAGCTTCGTCTAGGGAGACCACCCCCTTCCCCTTCGCTCCGGACGAACTATCCCCACGCTTCGCATCCCCAAACCCCGCTCGCGAAACGCCCTCCGAGCTCCCATCGCCCTTCGCCCTTTCCTGGTGGAAATCGCCTTTCTCACTCCCCTCCCCCTTCGCACTCGCACCGCCCGCTCTCGCACTCGCACCGCTCGCACTCGCCATCTCAGATCAGACCGTATTCTCACAGTTTTAATTGTTGTTAAAAACAAAAATATATATATATATAATTAATATATGAGGTTAATGGGGCTGCCCCACACCATTTGCGGCATTTTTTATTTTTTTTCAAAAAATATCGCTAGGTATATTCATCCCTATATCCCTCCTATATGCCATTCGAATTTCGTGAGAAACAGAGACTCCTACGGCCTCCATCCAGACGGTCATTTTTTAACGGTAACAGGATTTTTTAAATCGACACCATCTCGATGGAGGCCGTAGAAGTCTCTGTTTCTGACGAAATTCGAATAGCATATAGAAGAGATATGAGGGTGAATATACATGGTTTTATTTTTTGAAAAATAATAAAAAAACACCAAAATAGGGGGGCAGCCCCATTAAATCCTTAATATATTATTATTATTATTATGCCATTAGCAGCTGACAATATTAGGCTGATATCACTGTTGATGTCATGATGATGATGTCATAAATATAAAAAATAAAATATAGATGGAAGAAGGTTCCAGGAACCTTCCTCATCTCAAATCCCTCTACTCTCTCTCTCCCTATTTAACCATTTCCAACATCAAGGACCTTTCCTCTCTTACATTTCTTTCATTCCAATTCTCCCTCTTCTCTTTCTCTTTTGTCCAATGAAGGAGACCCATTTCTAAAGTTTGTTGTTGTTCTCTCTTGCCAGGAACTGCAATCCAGGCTCCTGACAAGAGGATTTTCTGCTACAACTTAAAACCAATCTGGAAACAATTGCTACAATCTAGGGGATGTTATTCTCTACTCCAAATTTCCAGCCTTTGCATGCAATTAGATCTCCACTGTTGGAGATCTAATAAGGTACAATTCTAAGTCCATTCTGCTGCCATGCATGATCAAATGCCATATAACTTATCAATGGGAGATTTATACGTTTCATTAATTATCCTAGGTACTTATGAATGTTGTTGTTGGTTTACCCATTAAATACATACATACATATATATATATATATATATATGTTGGGAAACGTGAATGAGATGTTTATTCCATAGCCCTAGGCTCTCTTATATAGGGAGTAGCCTATGGGTAAATTACAGAAAGAGGATAACAAGAGAAATAAAATAGCAACAAGGTACAATAACTCAACGTGCGTCAACACTCCCCCTCAAGATGGAGCATAGATGTCAATCATGCTCAGCTTGGAGGCACACTTCTGAAATGGGCCACGTAATAATGCCTTGGTAAAAATGTCTGCCGTCTGGTTCTCTGAAGTAACGTGGGATGTGGTAATAAATCCTTTCTGGATCATATCACGTATGAAGTGACAATCCACTTCAATATGCTTGGTCCGCTCATGGAATGCAGGATTATTAGCAATGAACAAAGCAACATGATTATCACACTCCAAGTTCATAGGAAGTAATATATCTAAGCATAGATCTGTCAGCACTGCTTTCACCCACATCATCTCTGTAGTAGCCTGGGCCATAGCCCTATATTCGGATTCAGCACTGGATCTAGCTACCACAGTTTGCTTCTTGCTCCTCCATGAGACTAGGGCATCTCCGACATAGACAGCGTACCCTGAGGTGGACTTTCTATCCTTAGGACATCCTGCATAGTCTGCATCTGCGCATGCATAGACAGAAATCCCCTTTCCTTTCTTAAACAGCATACCTTTACCTGGAGAAGATTTGAGGTATCTAAGTATCATGTGTATTGCATCCATATGCACCTGGCGTGGCTGCTCCATGAACTGGCTCACACGGCTTACTGCAAATAATATATCTGGCCTAGTGATGGTGACATATAGCAGTTTGCCTACCAGTTCTCTGTATCTTCTCCTGTCAACCTCCTCTGTGTCATCATCATACATCTTCATGCTAGGGTCCATAGGTGTCGTAGCAGGTCGACACCCTAGCATACCTGTCTCACTTAGTAGATCTGTGACATACTTCCTCTGTGACATGACTAGTCCATACGGATTTCTAGCAAACTCCAGCCCCAGAAAATATCTAAGGACTCCCAGGTCCTTGATGACAAACTCGGTCCCTAGCCTTTCCTTTGCCTGCTTAATGCCCTGGTCATCATCACCTGTAATCAAGATATCGCCAACATAAACCATGATTACAACAGTACCTCTTGCCGTTTTCTGTACAAACAAGGAATGATCAGCATTAGAGCGTTTGTATCCTTGTTTCTCAAAGAGGTCTGACAGCTTCTGGAACCACGCTCTGGGGCTCTGCTTAAGGCCATAGATAGCCTTATGTAATCGGCAAACCTTGGAACACTCCCCCTCAACAGCAAAACCTGGTGGCTGTTGCATGTAGACCTCCTCCTGCAAATCGCCATACAGAAAGGCATTCTTCACATCCAGTTGATATAGGGGCCAGTCTTTAGTGACTGCAACAGATAAGAGGATCCGTAGAGTGGAATGACGAGCCACCGGGGAGAACGTGTCAAGGTAATCTACCCCATATGTCTGTGTGAATCCCCTTGCAACTAGGCGTGCTTTGTACCTGTCAATGGAGCCATCTGCATTATGTTTCACTGTAAACACCCACTTGCAACTCACCGGGTTGACATCTGGAGGTATAGTAACCAAGCTCCATGTTCCTCTGGACTGAAGTGCCGCCATCTCTTCCTCCATTGCTAGCCTCCATCGAGAATCCTGCAAGGCCTCATGGTGATTCCTTGGAATATCTGTAGCTGAAAGTGCCAACGCAAATGTCTTGAAAGGTCCAGATATCCTCTCAAACGACACCACTGCTGAAACTGGATACTGGACACAGCTTCTCTTTGACTTGCGTAGAGCGATTGGAACATTTAGGTCCCCTGTGGTATCAGCATGCTCCTGTGATACATCCTGCTGAGTAATGTCGTCAGATTCATCAACATTAATATTTTCATTACATACCGTAGGCGAGCTAGTTGACTGGTCAAGACCATGAGCTTGATTCGGCCTTCGGGTGTAATGGAATGGTAATGGAGGTACTATTGATGGCGTTGTTGGTGGTGGTGATGGTGGTGGTGGTGGTGATGGTGGTGGTTGAGATGTTGGTGGTGCCATGAACACAGTATCAGGGGATATAGATTGTGGCTGCATGTTTCCAGATTCGGAGAAGTACATGATAGATTCAAAGAATGTAACATCTGCGCTGATCACATACCGCCGACGCAGAGGGTCAAAACATTTGTACCCCTTTTGAGTTCTGGAGTACCCCACAAAGACACACTTGACAGCCCTAGGAGAGAGCTTGTCAGAACCGGACGACAACTGATGGACAAACGCGACTGACCCAAACACACGAGGGGTAAGAGTGAACAGATCCTTGTTAGGATATATAAGAGAGAAGGGGATATGTTCATTCAAGACGGACGAGGGCATACGATTTATAAGATAACATGCAGTGAGTACTGCATCACCCCAGTAGGAATACGGAACATGACTCTGAATGAGAAGAGACCTTGTGACATCAAGGAGGTGACGGTGTTTTCTTTCTGCAACCCCATTCTGTTGGGACGTATGGGCACATGATGTTTGGTGAACAATTCCCTTAGAAGAGTAGTAGTTGGCTAGATTATTGGTGCACAATTCTAAGGCATTGTCACTTCTCAAAAATTTGACAGTGGTGGAAAAAACATTCTGAATCTCATTTAGAAATTGAATAATAATGTTTCCAGCTTCAGACTTATTTTTCATTAAAAAAACCCATGATGCTCTAGAGAAATCATCCACAAAAACAATATAATACCTGTGTCCCTGAAGATCGGGAACACGACTTGGACCCCATATATCAACATGAAACAACTCAAATTTGGAGTTACTACTCCGACCTTGACCACTGGGAAACGAAGACCTGTGATGTTTTCCCAACTGACACGCCTCACACTGGATAGGTGTGTGAGGAAGGCTATAAGGTAAGACACGACACAACTTCTGAAGCGGGAGGTGACCAAGACGCAGATGCCACAAGAGAGGAGATACTTGTCCAGCGGGAGAAGAGGTGATTCCAGCAAATGGGGTCTGGTTCAGACGATAGAGGCCTCCTTGCTCATAGCCATGACCAATCACGTTGCCCGTACGGATGTCCTGAAAAATCAAAGAAGATGAATCAAAAATAGCTCGACATTGGAGATCCTTCGTAATCTGGCTGATTGACAATAGATTCATAGAAAAATGCGGTGCATGTAAAACATTCTTGAGCTGCATAGATGATGTCAATCTAATCTCCCCCTGACCCATGATGGGGGAATGAGTGCCATTGGCAATCACTACTGTTCGTCCTGGAGGAATCTGAGTGTAACATCCGGAATCCAATCAAACCCGAAGTCGTCCGATTTTGGGTCTAATGAACTCAAAAACGTTGTCGGTCAATACTAAACAACCTAAAACGATCAATCAATAATGAATCAAAAGTTGTTCGGGCGAAATCGACCGAAAATCGGTCGCTTCGTAATTCGTGCCGCGAAAAGCCGCGACGTAAATTCGGAAACCGCAAAACGAACCGAGTCCGTCATTAGATCCGATTCGACGATACAAAACCAACGGAATCGACCGTTCGTCAATCAGAGGTCGTTTGATATTTTAAAACCATAAAATTTAAACCCAAACCGCAACTGTATCCGAAAATTTCGGGTATTCGAAACTCGACCGAAAGTATATCAACATTGTACTCATATTGATCGTCGTTCCGAGACGGTCAAAACAAGATATTTCACGTCGAAATCCGACGCTCGAGGCGTGCGTACGGAAGATTTTAAAGTATGTTAAACAAAGAAAATAATAATAATAATAATAAAATAAAAGTATTTTATTTTTCATTAACAGACAGTACTGTATTATAATAGCAAAAATTCCAGCCGTTGGCTTTCAGGATAAGCCACATTTGGCTATTGATTTCCTCCAACACGTGACCAATGGTGCCTCCACTTGGCAAATACATAAGATCTCTTTTCCCTTGTATATATATCACCACATTACCCCAAATCCTTCAGACATTCCCTGCCGATAAAATTGTTGTTACCTCTTCCAGATTCCTTGCAGCCACAGCTTTCTTTCATGCAAGTTGGACTGCTGCATGCCACTTTTGTTTCTCCAACTTGAAACAATCAAAGAGGTACAACCCCAACCCCTTATTGCTGCCAACGAGAAGACCCCCTCTCATTTTCTTTCATTTTCCTTTCTCCTCTCCAACGGACCATTCTTTTTCTCTTCATCTTGGGCCATAGTAATTGCTGCGGATTTCAGTCCTAAGCAGCTGGTAGCAGTACTGCTTCAAGTACAAATTAGAGCTGCTGATTTTTGGCTTTCGAGTCCAGCCACAGCACGTTAACGATCTTTTTGGAAATCTAAAACTTAAGGTACAATCCCCAGCCCCACCATTTGCTGCCATGCATGTATTTTTACTCATTTAATTCCATATGGAGGATAATATGCCTGACCTTATATGGTATACTTGGCCTTCTTTGATTGATTTGCAATTCCTGTTAGAAGCTGATCATTTCTTCGTAGCTGTTAGCCTAATTTCTTTGGGTTTGTTCATGTGATCGTGCATACATTGATTTTTTCATGAATCAATCGTTAGTAGGGAAGTCTATAGATCTGATTTACGCTTTATAATTAGTAATGTGGGTGAGGATGAGCTTTTCCTTCAAGTCTAAATCCTTGAGTTTGAATAGATTTTATAAGACATGGGTTCATAAGTTTATCATTTCTGTCATTTCACTGTAAATCTGAAACGTTGCTTGGGCTGTGTTTTTTTTTAAAAAAAAAAAAACTGACTAGGTTATGAGTAGTCTGTAGGTCACGAATTTGATCTTATAAGCCATTTTGAACTAGATAATAATGATGACCTGTAGTGTTGTTTTAGTAATTGTTACAAGGATGAATCATCTGAAATCTGTAGCTTTCAAAATTGATGCATGCTCTGATATTTAAAGGCCCACAGTTTTATTGGAAATCGGTGTACATTATATATATATATATTGGTTAGACGGATTTTGAATCTAAAAGATATAGATAAAATTACGTAGGAATCAGGAACATTGGGTTCACATTTTATATACACCAGATCTCCTACATCTTCCTAATGTATAGCTTTGGTATACTACGAGTTATTATTGGTGCAGTGCCATGAAATGTCTGCAATACCTGTGTTATGATATGGGATGAGCATCAAGGATTATTAGGGTGAGACATGTACAACAAACCTTCATTTTTAATAGGATAAAAAAATGATAGTGAAAGATGCTTCTAGCAGTTAATAATGTTACTAATATATGAACATTATAAGAACTATACAGTTAAGAAATAAAGGCTCGTGATTGGATACTTATCTCATAATAGAGGGTGAATATTTTTTTTTTTTTTGGAAACATGCTTTCTGTTCTGTGTAGTAGAAGTTTACATACTGTTAACTCTATGGTTTGTTATACCTGTAATCGTCATCTTTCATATCCCTGATCACATGACAATGATTCCCTCTCCATTTTCCATTTTCATATTGTTGTATAATTATAAACAATACTGTTAATGTGCCCTCTGAATATGATCTTTTACATTGTCAACATGCCATTGATTAAAATCGATAGGGGGATATAGTGGCAAACTCTAAGTTCATAAATTGGAGTTAATAGGTTGGAGGAATTATGAGTGACACACATCACTATGAAATCCGTGGGACACATGGTTGATATAAATCATGGATGACGAATTTGAGCCGATCATGGTGATCTTTACCATGATCGTACGAGGGAGCGGTGCCATGATTCTCATGATGTCTAGGTTTTGTTTAGTAAACCTTAAGCAATCAATTATAAACTCTTATCATTTTAAGCAGTTTTTATCACACTCATGATCTATCAAGCAGAATTTTGAATCATCTATGGCAACAGGAATTGAGGAAAAGCTATAACATTGGAATATGAATTGAATCTAGAAATCAAGTACATGTATATGACTGTGAATCAGTGATACCATATATTGGGCCGATCATGGTGATCTTTACCATGATCGTGCGAGGGGGCGGTGACCCTCAACTGGGCGGGAGATAGGAAGCCCAGTTAGGGCAGCGGCCGCCAAGTGCGCGGGTCTAGGATCCCAGTCTTTTACACGGTTTTTACGCGAGCTCGCAGTGTTTTTACGCCTCGTTGGGATCCTGACTTTAGACCAGTTCCGCTGACCCTGTCTTTTAGGATACCCAGGCGGGGGATCCTTGGTTTTCAGTTTTACGTACGAGCTCGGTTGCCCGTTACCGGTCGGGCTGTTTTTCTAGAGCGACTTCCCGGGAAGTCCCTCTCACCCGTCTCAGTGGCGTAGTTGGGGAGTAGACCTATCCCTCTATTGGACCGGCCTTCCAACTAGAGGGCGAGACGGAAGAGCCATTTGCAGGCTTCTTCACCGCTTGAGTTTTCTTTCGCCAACAGACGGCGATTCTACATCCAGATCATTCGTATCTACATCTATATCTACATCATTGAGAGTACATCTGAGAGAGTTACAGTGAAGGTTTAGAGGAAATCACAATTAAAATTTAGTTGATTAGAAGTGACTTAAATCTGGTTCAAAAACCCTATAAGTTAGTGGACGTGTTGGGAACTTAGTTAGGATGCATTATACAACACCGCATGCCTACGGAGGCACCCCAACCCTAAGGTACTTTTAAATACCTTAGAGTCATAGTGTGAGGTTACACACAGACCAAGACCACAGACTATCCACTAACTTAGAAGGAGTAAATATAATTAAGGATCAAATCCATCATCATCATATCAGTCCAATTATCGAAAACCATGATATAATCTCAATGACAAGAAATTAGCGTTTACATGTGCCATCAAGTTCCACAACATGATCTTCAAGACCCAGAATCATGATCTTTAAGACGCAGAAAATCATTATATGTTTAGGGTTTATCATCTAAACTTTATATAAATATATATATGGGAAGAATGGAAAAAAAAAAAAGGGTGAACAGGATAACTACATGCCAACAGTTGAAAATCTTTTTACTTACGCAAGTAGATATAAATTGTAGTTATTCCACCTTTCTACTTGCTCTCTTTTGCACATTATAAATAATTGTTGTTTATTTTTAAACTACGGGTTTGTATTCACAATTGTGACTCCTTTTCTTCCTTGCACGCATGGCAGGAAAGGAGTCTGTTGTTCAGTAGCTATACAGGGTTCCAAGAGATAGAGTTTATACTAGAAGGTATGTGTTTTTGTGTCAAGTTTTTGTCCTGTTATTAATGTATTATGCTTATTTTCTCTTCAGTCAAATTTTTGGGATATACTGTATGTACTGTCAAACTTTGTACATGTAAAATATATGAAAGTTAATGAAATGAGATTTTGATGACAATTGTTCTATGAACTTGTGGTTATGAATGTTTATGTGAATGTCGAATGTCACTTGCAAATATATTCATTGCGAAAAATTTTCCCCATAAAAACTATGCTTTTAATGCGATGTCATAAATGGAATTTTGCGAATTGTGGCGTAAACGGGTACCCGGATCCTGAGGGGTTTACACTGAGTATATCCTGAAAGTAGACTCTGGTCGCCACATAGATGATGTGTAGCGCCTGAGTCCATGATCCATGGCAATGTATCCGATCTACTACTATGTAGTGCAAGTGTACTACCTGAAGTACTCGTAGAGGCAGACGCAGAAGCAGAAGCAGCAACATCCGTATGACTCTCTATCGTCGGTGCAGATGGAGGGATAATGCCCCTGAGGCGGGCAACCAGATCATCAAACCGCTGATCCAGTGAAGCAGGAGAAGGAGGCTCTATCTGCTCAGCGGCTCGTGCAGATGCAGGAAATCCATGCTTGGAATAGCATGTGTCTTCAGTATGGCCGACTCTGTGACAATATGAGCATGTTGGCCTAGTGCGGCCACCCCTTCCACGGGGAGTACGTCCACGGCCCTAGTAATGAGAGCCACGGCCCCTGTTGACTGCCATGGCTAAGGGATTCTGGCTAGTGGCTGCAGAAGGTACAGTGATCCTACTCAACCTATGAAAAGCCTCCTCCATGGGAGGAATAGTTGAGTCCGCCAGAATCTGTGAACGAGCAGCCTCATACTCTGGGTCGAGTGCTGCGAGAAACACACCCACCATTGTTGCGTTTCTATATGTCTTTTGCTGCTCTGGCGTGGCGGTAAGAGGCATGAAGCTATGAAGCTTCTCAAACATTCCTCTCAAAGATGTGTAGAGACAATGTAACGGGCGACCATTCTGCTTTATTGTGAATATATCATGTTGTAGTTGCAGAATTTTTGTCTCATTCTTCGCCTGAGAATATGTTGATGCCAGAATATCCCACATGTCTTTTGCTGTGGGTTGATGTAGAATATCATTGGCAATTTCAATAGCCAATGTGCCAGACAGCCACACCTTGGCATATGCGTCATCTGCCTCCCATGAGGCATGAACTCCAGTCTTCTCTGCAGGCTCGGGCTCTGTGAGAATATGCTTCTTGCCCGTGGACTTCATCATACTCATGAACTGCATTGCCCACAGTTCATAGTTCGTACCATCCATCTTGACGATGGGCGCTGGACCACGGAATGCGCCCATAGATGGGATGTCAGCCTTGCTTTCTGACATACTGGAAGACTGGAGTGACCAAGAGACAATAAACTTTGTCTACAACGACAGAACTGGGATTAGTTGCATGTGTAGACGTCAAGCAACCAACCCCATAGATATCACAATCTGAGCCCTAGAGTTTTAGGGCGTGGATGCTACACGTTGCGCGGAGGCTGCGCGCAACGTGCGTGCTCAGGGGCTGCGCGCGTTCAGTGGCTGCGCGCGTTGAAGATCGTCGCGAGGTGGGTGCTCTACGCGCTCATGCGCTGAAGAACGGTCAACACCGATCTGTGCCGAGATGCGCGCTGGAGGAGATGCGCGCTGGAGATGCCGCAGATCAGGAGCGCCGCAGATCAGGAGGCGCTGGAGGTCGGGCGATGCACGCCTGCGCCTGGAGGCGCGCTGGGTGACGCCGATCTGCGCCTGCGCCTGCGCCTGGAGCGCCTGGAGCGGAGGCGGCGACGCCAATCTGCGGGGAGAGAAGAGAAGAGAGAGAGAGAGCCGGCGGGTAGGGTTAGGGTTAGGGTTTCAGGAACTCCGGTCTAGGACCGTCGCTCTGATACCATGTTGGGAAACGTGAATGAGATGTTTATTCCATAGCCCTAGGCTCTCTTATATAGGGAGTAGCCTATGGGTAAATTACAGAAAGAGGATAACAAGAGAAATAAAATAGCAACAAGGTACAATAACTCAACGTGCGTCAACAATATATATATATATATATATTAGACAACCTTTATATGTATAAAGACATGAAGATTTGGGTTGGCAATGAACTTATATCTCCACAATTTCTAAACTAAACCAATCCTCGAAATTTAAGAAGAGAATATGCTACCAATTTTAGGACAAAACTGTCATTTCATTGTTGTTAAGTACAAGTTATACTCTATTTTACACGATTATGTTTCATTCATTTATTGCATGTTGTTTGTTGGAGGTTGTTTGGTATCATATTCTGTTGATTTCACAGATGCCAAAATCTGTATAGTTGTGTTTTACCATATTCATCATGACCTCTTAAGCCTCTTGCTATTTCTTACCCCTTTCTTAATGATACATCTGACCTTTTATTGAAGGTGTGTTGAGAGGAAACTCCATCCTTGTTTTAAATAATCTATATGATGTTTAGTAACTTGCAACATGTATACTATCGATAGGGTACTTGCATGGAAAATGTAAATAAAACTTGTCACTGAAGGATATGGTGAGATCCTCAAGCGCATCACAGAAGCGTGAGCATCGTATCGAATACGACGAAGAACGACTAGTCGTACTAGTTGTTCTATACAGCGAAAATTAAAAAAATTTATGTGACGAAACCACATGATCCAAGAACACTTCTCGGATCGTTTCGTCTAAACCACAAACAAGTAATAGGATTACCTCTTGAAGCGTGGTTGCGATCGAGTCTCTAAACGAAGAGACCTCCTGTCTCAAGTCCGATCCGACGGAGGAGACGCTTGCGAGCGCGGGGATGAATCGCGTGCTTCTCGCAATCCATGTTGATGATCCAAGCAGCGGATCTCCTGATCTCGACACACGCGATCCGACGTCTTCTTCACGAGCGAGGCGCACCGAAGGAGACGGAGATCCACGAGCAAACGATCGGGCAGCATAACGACGACGCTACGGCGATGGAGAACCTCTCTAGGGCATCCATGGTGGACGACCACATGAGAGGGAGAGAGAGAGAGAGTAGACGTGTAGAGAGAGAAATAAAGAGAGAGACTTATGTTCTCTTATCTGTAAAGAAGAGCAAAGGGGTGCCTTCTATTTATAATATATTGGAATCCATGGATCTCAATCCATGGGCAACACAAATCCAATGGCACTCATTGATTGTGTTTCTTTTAATGGCTAAGATTTGTGTTGATAAAACCAACAACAATTAATTTAATTGAGATTAAATATATATTGATAAATCAACATAATTTAATCCTCAAATTAAATCAACTAATATTAGAGATAATGGAAAGGAGAATCTCTCCTTCAACATAGGAGGGGTGGACGGCCACCCTTTCCTTGTCGGAATTGGTGGTCGTCCCTTCTCCTATTAGGAAAGGGAGATTCCAATGCAATCTCCAAGATTGCATATATCTCCAATATTTACAACAACAATTGTTGTAAATTATTCTACAAAAAAATTCATAATTATTTTATGAATATTGCAATCTTGCCATTGAAATTTGTGAATCATATTCACAACCCAAAAAAAATGTAAATTACATTTTCAATTTAATATTCAATGTGAATGCAATTCACATTAACATTTAATTAACAAATCTAAATTACAAATAACTCTCTCTTATATATTATAAATCGCATTTATAATATATATGATTAATATGGATAGTACCATCCACATTATTCATATCCATGATAATTAAATCACATTTCATCATCTTGGATCTCTATTCTTGTGTGCCCAAATAGTATGAATCGCATTCACATTATTCACATCTTTGATAATTAAATCACATTTAATTATCTTAGATAAACTCTCCTTATAATATGCATCAAATTCATATTATTCATCATAATCAAATCACATTTAATTATCAATTTTCTCAATGCTCGGATACGTGTATCAACAATGAAATTATCAATGAACCCTTTCAAAGATAATGCGCTTTCTCCGTGAATACTTGGAGATAAGGGCAGGACGATTGTATTGTTCCACGTATAGTGACTTGGATTTTGAGATCATATCTCAAATTCAGATCGCGGGCCTTCCATAGATGCTTGATTAAATCAAGACCGCAAATCTAATCTTCTCATTGCATTTGAATCACATTCAGATCAATGTCCAACATTTGGACCAAGATCAGATTACTTCTCTACTAAGAGGAGACTAAAATCCAGACCTGTTTCATCACTCCCTAGGAAGGGAAGCGTAATGGTTATACAATCGTTTATGATCACATCACCCTCAGGTATTCCCAATACATGTACATCCTGCATACTGGAAGACTCAGAATAAACCCGAAGTATTGGATCAACTTTATACTGTCTACTTCAGGGTTTTTATCAGTAAATTTCTCATTTGATCATTGGGAGTTGGTATCGATCATATACTTTCCAAAAGCATATATCATACCTTGGTCTTGATCATATACTTTCCAAAAGTATATATCAAACCTACAAATTCAGTCAAGCTTCCAAAGCGAGACGACCGTGCACGGAATTTGGTTCTTCCCAATATCTCATGAGTGAGCTCATGCCTTCCGGTTCAGTAAATGAACCTGTATGATCCCTTTGAGAGATCGTATTACTCATATGCCCTTATATGCACACCAGCGCGCCGGTATATAGACCTTGGTTAGGTCATCAACCTATTGGTCTGCCAAATGTACATACTCAAACAGATAGTAACACATCTGTCTCTGGTCAGAGGTTGCGTGCCTGTATCGTGACAGCATACGATATAGGACTTTGGTTATCTCGATCTCGTTAAGTCAACTCTTTGACCTAACATATCTAACACATCCGAATCTCTATTCCTATGCAGAGGACCTACATCAAGAGGTCGGTTAGATATCAGCCTAAATGAGAAAGGATTGTCATCTCCTACTCAAGCTGGAGATCATCTCTTAACAATCATTTGACGATGCTTGATGAGTCCTCAATCTAACTCTTTAGATATTCATCCAAGCACCAGCCTCTATGATTCAATAGTTGAATCAATAACTGTATGATCATTAAGATGGCTATGGTACATAACCCTAATTGTACTAAGGGACCTATTATGCAAATTATTCATTCTTCATTTCAGATCAGGGAATGATATTCGCAGTAACATTTATTGCATAATGGATCGTGGGCTCGCATATCTAACAATCTCCTACTAGACCAAAGAGCCATTAATGGGCTATTCATTTAAACCCACACTCATGTGACAATCATAGGCTATTAATAAAATAGCTAGGTAAGATGATCAGTCACTCTGTTCTCGTGAGACTACACCAAGTCCTTTTACGGCACTTGCAAATCCCCAATAACAGTGCTCGCATCTAATGCGAATGTTGCATCTTATGCAACCAATACTCAATCTTGTTAGTTACAGTGTCCTTGACACTACAGCTTAATAATTATCATAACCAGTATTTCCATAATCCTTATCAGAATACCCTTATTCCTAGAGATCTCTATCTCCTAAGGTATCCATAGTTAAGACCTTTTAGATCTCTATCTATAAAGTCTTAAGTTTTTGAAGATAAGACTTTGAGATCACTATCTCAAAAATCTTGTCCTCTATGAAGATATTGTTATTACTGCAATCAAGTGTTTTCTCTCCATATTAGGATAAGTAACGGTTTACTACTCCCACTACATGGCAGATATATGGCTTTTGTACACATCTAGCATACACTCAGCTTCTCGTAACTGATGCACAAGTGCTAGCAGTTCTACCATTCACTTCCTCAACTCTTTGAGGTGCTATCCCTTTAGATAGGTCAGCACCATATCTTAAGGGATGGAAGCCTTTCTTGGATTTTTCCAGAAAATGGAATATGACCAAGGTGTATCATTAATGTGGCAGTCCCAATACCCTCTTCTCTATGCTTCTGAACACCTTCAGAACTAAGATCCAAGAGGTATCCTTGAGATCATATCTCAAGTTATGGAACAACCAGATTAGAAAACACTTATAATTATCCTTATATCATTTTAAATGATTAGGATATCATCTACATTTAGCACGATGAATGCAAAGGCACTCCCACTAAGCTTTACATTGCTCATCAAGATTCTATCTGAAATCATAACATTTATAATTTCTCAAATCTTATGGTCCAACTTCAAGAAGCTTATTTGAGTCCATAGATGGATTTCTTTAGCTTTCACACCTTACTTTCCTCAACCATGAAGCCCCGGGGCTATTTCATGTGAATATCCTCAAAGAGGAATGCAATCTTTTGATCCATTTACACCTTTATGGGTCTTACCCATATAGGTGGATCCTCGAGGGTCTATATACAACACTTGTATATGAAGTCTACTCTAGACTTTCATTGCTAAAATCCACCTTTCCATGTTATGATCCTCAGGATTTTGATCACATGAAATCAGATCACTGACACATGGAATACATCCTCAAACTCATTTGAAGAAGTATTAGTGTTTCATCTTTAATTGTCCTTTTAGTTCCCGATTTCAGGAGCCTCATTATCTTCTCAAGATTAAATGAGTTCCTACACTTCATTTTCATCTTGATTCTCAAGAGAGTCATCCTCTGAAAACACATTCTCAGAGATGAGATCTTTTAAGAATCTCAAGGTCATAAAGTAGGTATCCAATACCATCCCTTATTTTCCTAATGAAGCAGCACTCTCAAGTGCTAGATTCCAACATGCATGGAACCTTATTAAGGATATATATTGTAGTCTCTACTACACATATATACCTGGAAACAAAGGGATAATTATGTTAAAATTCATCATTGATAAGATCACGTCACACATGATCCAATTGTATCTCCCTATAACTCTATTGAGTTCAAGTGTGTTAAGAGGATTGAGATAGAAATGATATTCATATCTCCACAAGGTATTCTTTTGAACTTATCTAGCAGGTACTTGTTACCTAGATTAGATCAAATGCATTTTATCTTCCTTCAAACTTTGGTTCTAAACCAAAAATAATGAAATCTTTGAACATTTCAAAGGTTTCTCAGGTGAAGAGAAGAAATCTCATATCATACATAATCATCAACAGATACCACATATCCATAATGTTTATTATGATATAGGTGATCTGCATACATCAATATGTATGAGATCCTGAATACCTTGACATCTTACACCTTTCCCAAAGAAGGGTGTATTGAACATTTTACTTTGAATACAATATTCATAAGTATGTAAGTTTTGAAATTTTAGACATTCTAAAGTTTCATCTCTTATTAATCTATTGATCAAATCAACAGATAAATGTCCAAGGTTTGATGCCAGACCATTGTTAAATGATCTTCATCCTCATATTGATCTTTTAAAGGTGTAATTTCAATATTAGAAATCTTAATGAACCATTCATTAATTTTCTAATTTAGTAGAGCCTACTAGATGCCAGACTACTATTTGAAATATATCCATCATAACTCTTTATGATAGGTTTATCTCAGAATTCATGTTTATTTCCAACACTTGAAAATAAACTATGATTGTATTCTAATATCCAGGTCATAGAGACATTCTCCAAGACTAAGGGCTCCCACTGAAATAATGAAGTCTGTGTATCCAATAGAGATTGTTGCAACAATTACATCAAAATCCATATAGATGACTATTAAACATGAAGATCAAATTCCTAATCTTCTAATGCATATGCAACCAATTGCAAGTGTCATTAGAAGACTATGATACAATTATTAGACTTCATCTTATCAAATAAGAAAGTCAATTTCAATGATTATATGTAGATTATTCCGACGCATTATCCGAGTCCTTCTCTAAGGATTATAGATAGATTTGACAGTCATACTATCAATACATCAACTTATTGCACTATTGGCATTCATCCAACTCTTTGGATGCCATACGAAAGTCATAGAAGTAGGTCAACTCTTTGACTTTCCTTCTTACTCAAGTCCGACCCATGCTTCCACTGCGCTCCCTTCATCTATAAACAACCATTGCTTAAGACTAAAGATCTCTTACATTAAATTCAAAAGAATTCAATGTAAGATCATTTCAACATTTATGCATGCTTCATTAAATTCATACAGTATGAATATTATGAAGCTTCATGAATGACTAGAGTATAGATAGTAGAACGATGACACTCATCGTATCTACATCCAACTAAACTCTTGAAACATTGGTTCAGGTAGGTATTCAAACATTTTGAATGCTTCATCTCTTATAGAGCTACCATTCTGCATGATGCAGTGAAACATGTCATATATGATAAATGTCAAGAGCACATATGTATGCCAGAATATCTTCTTAGATTTTTATAAGGATTAATCGACAATTGCGATCATCATTGACATGTCTCTTTCAAAGTACATCCGATGAGAGATCTACAGAGACATACAAACCCTAGGGTTGTAGTCATATTATCTATTTAATTGTCATTCCTCATTATTATGAGGAAACTTGCACATTGCAACCACATACATTATGTGTCCAATTGCAAGTACAATATTTGAATCATGAGTCCAATCCATGATATTTTACTGGTTATTATTAAGTATAACATTGAGTGGGTTTAATGAAGGATTAAATGAAATAAGAAATTTGCATAAGTATATATATTTATATATATATACATATTTTACTTTGATTTAGGAATTTTTATATCAAAGTTGTCTTGCCTTGTCAACACTGAAAGTCCATTCCCTTAATCACTTTCAACGTAAGAGATATACTTACCATTATATCTCAAGCAAGATCTGGGATCTCCTTCCTTATCTTTATTACATCCCAATAATATGAGAACATGCAACTCGGATAGAAAGAAGCGGGAACACATTCCGCCTTGCAAGTCCAACTTGCATCTCTCGATTCGGTCTTTAACACCCGGGCCCACCACCCCTAAGGCGATTTGACCTGTCATTAATTGAACCAACCGTCAACAAGAATACAACTCGCTATGCGCAATCCAATATCGCCACAATAATATGAGGACCCGATATTGGGGTCACTACGCATACGTCCTTACTCTTTCGAGAAGCGAAGAGCCCGATCTAAATAGCTTGTATGCAGGAGATGTCACTTCGGACAGGCGTCTCCGACATACAATCTCTGGTGACAGAACCCTTCGCCTTGACGGGAGACCATGGATGTCACTTATGTGATCCTCCATATCATATTCAAATTCTAATTAATCATTATGAATTATATTCATTATGGTTAATTCTTCCAAGGGAAATAACATCTCTATTCATAATAGAGTGTTTTAATTTTAATTGGATTCCAATTAATCTAATCATATTAAATTAACGATCCAATTAATATCCAACAACTATTTTTAGTTGTTACTTGAATAATGGTATTATCTCAAATACGTATTATTTCAATTTTAATAATTAGAAATACATCATGATTTCTTAAGCATTATACGAACCCTACTAGCTGTCAAGGCCAGTACCGTCGGGAATGGGACAGACCGCACACGGTGCAACCTGCTACCCCAATGCTCCCCGACTAGACACCATATCCACCTCGGAAAAACATAATGCAAAATAGATCACTTTGTACTTGAGATGATCATCGGTTCTTCAACCTAAATTATACCATATAATAATAATCAAAATAATTTTAATTAACATTATAATGAGATTTGCTAAACAAATCCCAAATCCTATTCAAGCAACATGTTTGTTGGAATGTATATCATGTAGATCATGTAACCAATTAGTGATCTAGATCACATCTAATCAAATTTTGGTTAAGGCAATGTCATTTAAGGGAATAATTATCATCAAATATTTCACAAATATTTATGCACAATTATTCCAGGAAATTAAACAATTTAGTTTCACTAATTGATTAAATGACAATCACTAGGTTCTTGATTAGGAAGCATTTCAGTAGTGACCCTCACTTACTAAAAATACCATATCTCAATCAATTTAAATCCAAATTAAGCAAAGTAAGTTCTTAAAGTTTGCTAATTTGATTTACAACAGAACCTAAGTGATTTGCATGCATTTCAAGGAGTCTCAAATCCGCAATTGACTCTTTAATTACGTTGAGATTCGCAGTCCCCGAAACTGTGGATACATGTTCACAAAAATGAGCATAAACTGAGCAAACGGAATCGAAATCACGTAAATTCAGATCCTACGGTTTCCTTATTTAATGGGGAACAAAATACAATTATTATTTTCGTATTTAAACAATTTAAACAGTGCCGAAAATAATCTCAAAAGAGAGATGCGAAAATTAAATGCAAGACAACTTTCGCAAACCCAAACGAACCCAAGTCGTCCTCGATTTATGGATCACATCCAAAACCTTCGACCTGGCTCTAATACAACTTGAAAGATATGGTGAGATCCTCAAGCGCATCACAGAAGCGTGACCATCGTATCGAATACGACGAAGAACGAGTAGTCGTACTAGTTGTTCTATGCAGTGGAAATTAAAAAATTTTATGTGACGAAACCACATGATCCAAGAACACTTCTCGGATCGTTTCGTCTAAACCACAAACAAGTAATAGGATTACCTCTTGAAGCGTAGTTGCAATCGAGTCTCTAAACGAATAGACCTCCTGTCTCAAGTCCGATCCGACGGAGGAGACGCTTGCGAACGCAGGGATGAATCGTGTGCTTCTCGCAGTCCATGTTGATGATCCAAGCGACGGATCTCCTGATCTTGACACACGAGATCCGACGTCTTCTTCACGAGCGAGGCACACCGAAGGAGACGGAGATCCACGAGCAAACGATCAGGCAACATAACGACGACGCTGCGGCGATGGAGAACCTCTCTAGGGCATCCATGGTGGACGGCCACATGAGAGGGAGAGAGAGAGAGTAGACGTGTAGAGAGAGAAAGAGAGAGAGAGAGAGACTTATGTTCTCTTATGTGTAAAGAAGAGCAAAGGGGTGCCCTTCTATTTATAATATTTTGGGATCCATGGATCTCAATCCATGGGCAACACAAATCCAATGGCTCTCATTGATTGCGTTTCTTTTAATGGCTAAGATTTGTGTTGGTAAAACCAACAATTAATTTGATTGAGATTAAATATATATATTGATAAATCAACATAATTTAATCCTCAAATTAAATCAACTAATATTGGAGATAATGGAAAGGAGAATCTCTCCTTCCATATAGGAGGGGTGGACGGCCACCCTTTCCTTGTAGGAATTGGTGGCCGTCCCTTCTCCTATTAGGAAAGGGAGATTCCAATGCAATCTCCAAGATTGCATATATCTCCAATATTTACAACAACAATTGTTGTAAATTATTCTACAGAAATAATTCATAATTATTTTGTGAATATTGCAATCTTGCCATTGAAATTTGTGAATCATATTCACAACCTAAAATAAAATGTAAATTACATTTTCAATTTAATGTTCAATGTGAATCCAATTCACATTAACATTTAATTAACAAATGTAAATTACAAATAGCTCTCTCTTATAAATTATAAATCGCATTTATAATATATATGATTAATAAGAATAGTACCATCCACATTATTCATATCCATGATAATTAAGTCACATTTAATCATCTTGGATCTCTATTTTGGTGTGCCCAAATAATATGAATCGCATTTGTAGAGATAGTTGTGTGTCGTTAATGTTATTTGTTATTTCTGTTTCTTTATGTACCTCTCATGTAATTTACCCAAGGGCTCTCTCCCTATATAAGAGACCCGAGGGCTCTATGGAATAAACAACGAAGTATTCTAACATGGTATCAGAGCCATGACACTAACCTAGGGTTTCTCTCCACCGCCCCCCCCCTCCACCCGTCTAGGGTTTCGGCGCCCAACCCCTCCGGCGCCCAACCCTCCTGCAGCCGCCTCCTTCGCCGGGTCTCCACTGCTGACCAGCCCCTGTTGCAGCCGCCGCCGAGCCCCAGCTACCGCCGCTGCCGGGCTTCTCCATCCACCGCCGCCGAGCCCCAGCCGCAGGGCTCACCTCCTGTCCAGTAGCCGCCACCCTCTTCCAGCAGCCGCTCGTCTCAAAGTAGAGGCTCTCAAAGCCTCTACTCGCTGCAGGAGCACCGAGTTCTTCGGACCCGACATCATGCTTGATTCAAGTGCATAATCGTCTACCTATGCACTTGAATCCAACAAGGTCGTGGTAGACAATCTTCTTAGTCTATCAGTCGTTATTCTTCTCCGGTATTATGTCAGATCAGAAGATCGATATGCCCGCCATAGGTGCCTTCAAAGGTTCGGCACCAATCGTCAAGATGGACGGGACTAACTACGAGCTGTGGGCGATGCAGTTCCTCAGTCTCATGAAGTCGTGCGGTAAGAAGCATATTCTTACCGAGGATGAACCACCGGAGAAGACAGGGATTTATGCCTCATGGGAGGTTGATGATGCGTACGCCAAGGTATGGCTCTCAGGTACGCTCACGACGGAGATAGCGAATGACGTCCTTCACCAGCCCACCGCTAAGGCGATGTGGGATATTTTGGCTATGACGTACTCTCAGGTCCGCAATGAGACGAAGATGCTCCAGTTGCAGCATGATATCTTTACCACGAAGCAAAACGGGAAGCCCCTTCATTCCCTGTACACGTCGCTTCGTGGCATGTTCGAGAAACTCTACAGCACCATTCCTCTTACAGCCACGCCGGAACAGCAGAAGACGTTCCGCAACGCCACTATGGTTGGCGTGTTACTCGCTGCCCTAGATCCGGAGTACGAGGCAGCACGTGCTCAGATACTGGCAGATGCCACTATCCCACCAATAGAAGATGTATACAGGCGGCTCAGTCGTGTACCTGTTCCATCCAATATAGCGACTGCGACTCCGTCAGCAATGGCAGTCTCCAGGGGACGTGGTAGTTCGTCCTCGTTTCGTGGCAGAGGAAGTGGTGGACGTGGCCGTGGAGGCCGCATACGTTCTACGTGCTCCTATTGTCGCCGCACTGGTCATTCGGAGGATACATGCTACTCCAAGCATGGTTTTCCTCCATCTGCACGAGTAGCTGATCATGTTCAGGGTCCACCTGCGTCTACTTCAGATCACAGGTTCGAGGAGTTGGTGGCACGACTTCGGGATATCATGCCACAATCTTCTCCATCAGAGGGTGCAGATGTTGCTGATATTGCGGCTTCGGCGTCAGCCAGTACATCGGCCTCAGCCAGTGCCTCAGGTAGCCCTTCAGCCCCATTTCATAGTCATTATCTCACAGGATGGATTGTCGACTCTGGAGCTACCCATCATCTTTGCCGTGAGAGAGATATTCTGCAGTCATACAGGGCAGTTCAGCCAGGTCGCTCTGTACTCATTGCGGATGGGACTCAGTCTCCTATCATCGGTCAGGGGGAGACAGCTTTGCTACCCTCTATGCACCTACAGAATGTGCTACATGCTCCAGAATTCTCGATGAACCTTTTATCTATTAGTCAGATTACACGTGATTTGCACTGTCGTGCTATTTTTGACCCATCGTCTGTTATTTTTCAGGACATACTGACGGGCAGGGTGATTGGCTGTGGTTCTGAGCACAATGGCCTTTATCGTCTCGTTCGTAGCTCCTACGCCGGTGTCTCCTTGCATACCCAGGCCTCTGTTTCTCCATACACCTGGCATCTTCGGTTCGGTCATCTACCGCTGCAGAAGATGCGTCACCTCCTGCCTCAGATATCTCCGAGTTCTTCTTTTCGATGTGAAGCATGTCAGTTGGGGAAGCACCATCGGTCTAGCTTCCCCGGTCGTCAGAGTCGGAGCAGTAGCTCCCCGTTTGAATTATTCCATAGATATTTGGGGTCCAAGTCGTGTCCCGGATCACCAGGGGCATAGGTTCTATCAAGTTGTAGTTGATGATTTCTCCAGAGTGTCGTGGACATTTCTTCTCAAGAATAAATCTGAAGCAGGCAATGTTATTCAAAATCTAATTAATGAGGTTCTGAATGTTTTTTCATCTACTGTTAAATATGTGTGTACTGACAATGCATTGGAGTTCTGCACTCGCTCTCTTGCCAGTTTTCTTTCATCTAAAGGCATTATCCACCAAACCACATGTCCCTACACTTCTCAACAAAATGGAATTGCCGAACGAAAACATCGACATTTCCTTGACATTGCTCGGACTTTACTTATTCAGAGTTGTGCTCCATTAACCTTTTGGGGTGATGCTATACTTACTGCGTGTTATTTGGTCAATCGAATGCCTACAACTGTTCTTGGGGAAAAATCTCCAATTTCTGTTCTCTTTCCGGACAGAGACTTGTTTACATTGACACCTAGGGTTTTTGGCACTGTTGCTTTTGTTCACCGGTTATCTCCGGGACTTGATAAGCTATCCCCTAGAGCTATCAAGTGTGTTTTCGTGGGCTACTCCAGGACACAGAAGGGGTACCGCTGCTATGATCCTGTCCATAACAAATACTATGTGAGTGCAGATGTTACATTCTTCGAACCTGTCATGTACTTCTCCCCTGCAGGTGACAGATTGGTCTCCTCCACATCATCAGACTCCCAAGTCTATGTTCCACCACCTCCAAGCCTGGGTCTGTCCTCTACTCCAGCGTCTCAATTAACACAACCACCACCAAACCCACCACCACCACCACCACTACCCCCAGTTGTTCCGTTTCCTAAGTTCTACAAGAGACGCACGGGCCCTGCTCAAGCCACATCTCAACCATCCAGCACGCCTCAGGTATGTTCTGACATTAGTGATGGGTTAAATAATGCACATGTGCAGGAGCTTGTACCACAAGAGGAGGATCAACCGGTCAGCACTGTTTTGGATGACTTGAACCGGCCTATTGCTCATAGGAAACAGCGACGACAGTGTGTCTCATATCCCCTAGCTTCTCATGTTTCCTTTCATCGTCTCACTGGGGATTTCCAGAAGTTTGCCGCTGTTGTATCATCAGTTGAGATACCACGAACATATCAGGATGCCATGAAGACTGAATGCTGGCGTTTGGCAATGGAAGAGGAGATGCGTGCCTTACAATCCCGAGGGACTTGGTCTCTAGTCCCTATTCCTCCAGGTGCGTCTGTGGTGAGCTGCAAGTGGGTTTTTACAGTCAAATACCATGCAGATGGTCGTCTTGACAGATACAAGGCAAGGCTTGTTGCACGAGGGTTTACACAGACATATGGGGTAGATTATCTGGACACGTTTTCACCAGTGGCGCGACATTCTACCCTTCGCATTCTTCTATCGGTTGCTGTGGTACGTGGCTGGCCTATATTCCAGCTTGATGTTAAGAATGCGTTCTTGTATGGTGATCTACAGGAGGAAGTCTACATGCACCAGCCACCAGGGTTTGCTGCTGAGGGGGAGACTCAGAAGGTATGTAGACTTCATAAGGCTATTTATGGCCTTAAGCAGAGTCCTCATGCATGGTTCCAGAAGCTCTCCCAGCTTATTGAACAACAAGGTTTCAGGAGATCAAATGCGGATCACTCACTGTTCGTCCGGAAGACTCCTAGAGGTACCATTGTTGTTATGGTATATGTTGATGACATACTGGTTACTGGAGATGATGCACAAGGGGTTGAGATAACCAAGTCTATGTTGGGCAGTCAGTTTATCACAAAGGATCTAGGCACTATACGGTATTTTCTGGGGATAGAATTTGCACGAAATGCACAAGGAATGGTGATGACTCAAAGAAAATATGTCACAGATTTGCTGGCTGAAACAGGAATGACAGAATGCAGACCTTCAAGTACACCGATGGATCCGAGTATGAAGCTGTACGATGATGACACTGAGGAGGTGGACAAGAGAAGGTACAGAGAAATGGTGGGCAAGCTATTATACATCACTATAACTCGACCGGATATTGCACTTGCAGTAAACCGGGTGAGTCAATTTGTGGAGCAGCCAAGGCAAGTACATATGGATGCATTGTACATGATATTGAGATATCTGAAGTCTTCACCAGGCACAGGGTTGTTGTTCAAGAAAGACACGGATTTGGCTATTTCAGCTTGTGCGGATGCGGATTATGCAGGATGTCCAAGGGATCGTAAGTCTACTTCTGGGTTTGCCATCTTCATAGGAAGCTCCTTAGTCTCCTGGAAAAGCAAGAAGCAGACTGTTGTGGCGAGATCCAGTGCTGAATCCGAGTACAGGGCCATGGCACAGGCAAGCACTGAAATGATGTGGGTTAAAGCAGTCCTAGAAGATCTGAATGTTGAAGTTCCGTTGCCTATGAACCTGCAATGCGACAATCAGGCTGCGTTGTTCATTGCCAACAATCCAGCCTTCCATGAGAGAACAAAACACATAGAGGTGGATTGCCATTACACTAGAGACATGATTCAGAAGGGCTTCATCTCCACGTCTCACGTCAGCTCCGAGGACCAGACAGCAGATATATTCACAAAGCCATTGCTCAGAGGACCTTTCCAGAGATGTTCTTCCAAGCTGAGCATGATAGATATCTATGCTCCATCTTGAGGGGGAGTGTAGAGATAGTTGTGTGTTGTTAATGTTATTTGTTATTTCTGTTTCTTTATGTACCTCTCATGTAATTTACCCAAGGGCTCTCTCCCTATATAAGAGACCCGAGGGCTCTATGGAATAAACAACGAAGTATTCTAACAGCATTCACATTATTCACATCTTTGATAATTAAATCACATTTAATTATATTAGATAAACTCTCCTTATAATATGAATCAAATTCATATTATTCACGATAATCAAATCATATTTAATTATCAATTTTCTCAATGCTCGGATACATGTATCAACAATGAAATTATCCATGAACTCTTTTAAGGACAATTTGCTTTCTCCGCGAATACTTAGAGATAAGGACAGGGCGATTGTATTGTTCCACGTATAGTGACTTGGATATTGAGATCATATCTCAAATCCAGATCGCGGGCCTCCCATAGATGCTTGATTAAATCAAGACCGCAAATCTAATCTTCTCATTGCATCTGAATCACATTGAGATCAATGTCCAACATTTGGAACAACGATCAGATTACTTCTCTACTAAGAGGAGTCACTAAAGTCCAGACCTGTTTCATCACTCCCTAGGAATGGAAGCGTCATGGTTATACAATCGTTTATGATCACATCACCCTCAAGTATTCCCAATACATGTACATCCTGCATACTGGAAGACTCAGAATAAACCCGAAGTATTTGATCAACTTTATACTGTCTACTTCAGGGTTTTTATCAGTAAGTTTCTCATTGGATCATTGGGAGTTGGTATCGATGATATACTTTCCAAAAGCATATATCATACCTAGGTCTTGATCATATACTTTCCAAAAGTATATATCAAACCTACAAATTCAGTCAAGCTTCCAAAGCGAGACGACCGTGCACGGAATTTGATTCTTCCCAATATCGCATGAGTGAGCTCATGCCTTCCAGTTCAGTAAATGAACCTGTATGATCCTTTTGAGAGATCGTATTACTCATATGCCCTTATATGCACATCAGCGCATCGGCATATAGACCTTGGTTAGGTCATCAACCTATTGGTTTGTCAAATGTACATACTCAGACATATAGTAACACATCTGTCTCCAGTCAGAGGATGCGTGCATGTATTGTGACAGCATACGATATAGGACTTTGGTTATCTCGATCTCATTAAGTCAACTCTTTGACCTAACTTATCTAACAGCTCCGAATCTCTATTCCTATGCAGAGGACCTGCATCAAGAGGTCGGTTAGATATCAGCCTAAATGAGAAAGGATTGCCATCTCCTACTCAGGCTAGAGATCATCTCTTAACGATCATTTGACGGTGCTTGATGAGTCGTCAATCTAACTCTTTAGATATTCATCCAAGCACCAGTCTCTATGATTCAATAGTTGAATCAACAGATGTATGATCATTAAGATGGCCATGGTATATAACCCTAATTGTACTAAGGGACCTATTATGCAAATTATTCATTATTCATTTCAGATCACGGAATGATATTCGCAATAACATTTATAGCATAATGGCTCGCTGTGGGCTCGCATTTTCAACAGTCATTTCTCTTTTATTGATGCCAAATAAACTTTTTCCTCAATAATCTCTTATTGATAATTGCTTATCATTTCATAATATATTAACATCTGAAAATAACCTCCTTACAGAGGTTGAATCTATTGTTTATGAAATCGATTTATTTAAATTATAATCTCATTATGATAGGGCATCAGAGCAGTTACTTATTACGATAATATGAGGCTCATGCCCAAGTTTAATCTGTATTTTCCCAGAACATAGGTGAAACGGGCTATTACTGAATTGGATGGGAACAGTTTATTGTTGATTGACTTAAAGAAATTTTGGTTGACTAAGGTGTCTTGGTTGCAATAGGACAATGATTCGTTTAATTAAAAGATCATGTAGCGAGCGTATAATCCAGTTAATAAGTCATTGTTGTATTTCTTTTAAGGGCAAGGTGGTCCTATAATTAAGTCTGCTATCTTCAATTTGACTTCCAAGCTTTCTGCTTCGATGACATACTTGTTGAGTTTCAGGAGGTTGGCTTGGTTGTAGAGATTACATAAAAATTGAAAAGGAATTCAGTCCAAATTTGAAAATCTAAGATATCTGATACTAAATAACTAACTAATGTGGGGGTTCAGCGTAAAGTTAACCCAAAATATGATTAGAAATTTTTCAGTCAAGTGATATTTATGTATTATCTAATAACTACATAATTGTCATTAGAATTAGGTAGCGACAAATTTGCCCAAAGTTGTAAGAGTCAACCATAGAGTAATATCAACGGGATCACTGACTAAAAGATCTAGATCTGTAGAGCTAATCACAAAGAGAATGAAGAAAGAAAAAGTCAAAGCAAGTAAAAATGATGGTGAACAACAATGAATGATAATTAATATTATGTCGATCAAGCTAAAACTTACACCTGATCCTCCGAGAGTGCGATGACTCTCAACTGGACGGGAGATAGGAAGCCTAGTTAGGACAGCGACAGCCAAGTGCGTGGGGATCACAGTCCTTTTCATAGTTTTTATGTGATCTCACAGTGTTTTTACACCTCATTGGGATCCTGACTTTAGACCGGCTCTGCTGACCCTCTATTTTAGGATTCCCATGTGGAAGATCCTCGGTTTTAGTTATTCATACGAGCTCGTTTGCCTATACTAGTCGGAATGGTTTCTAGAGTGACTTTTCTAGAGAGTCTCTCTCACCCATCTCTGGCGTAGTTTTGGATTAGACCCTTCACTCTATTAGACCGTACTTTCAATAAGAGGGCGAGACGGAAGAGTCTCCTTACGAGACTACCTCACCACTTGAGTTTTGGTTACTTTCTGCCAATAGGCTTGGCGATGCTACATTTGAATCATTTAGAGCTATATCTAAATCAGATACAGTTGAATTAGAGGAGTTATAATTGAACTCGGAATGATGCATTATTGATCTTGTTTAAGAGATGAAGTTGATTATAAGTTGTGTCGACTAGAGTTGATTTTAATTAAGTTAGTAGAAGTGTTGGAACTTAGTTAGGATGCATTACACAACACTGCATGCCTACGGAGGCACCCCAACCCCAAGGCATTATTTACACCTTAGATCATAGTATGAGGTCATACATAGACCAAAACCACATATTATCCACTAGACTTGAGAAGATAAACTAGGAGTTAAATAAAGCATCACCTCATCAACTTCTATTTAAGATACATAACAAAATTCAATTATAAGAAAATAATAACTACTTATAGTCCATTAACTAATATATAAATATATATAAAGCTATGGGGAAATGGAGAAATCATATATATATATATATACGACATTAACCGTAATATAAAAATATGACACATGAAAGGGAATGGAAAAAACTTGGGGTATCACTTCTGAGGAGCAAGTAGTTGTAAAATTTAAATTGTTTATATCTTACTATTTTTTTTTTGCAACCATTTTAAATACATGTTTATTCTAATAAGTTTTTGGGGAAGTACCAGCACTCGTTGACGCCTCTTCTACCTTTCATGTGTGGCAGGCAAGCAGCCTGCATCTCAGTAACTGTGGATGATTCCAAACATCCAGGTTTATACCAGACGATGCACTTTTGTTGTAGTTTTTGTTCAGTTCATAATGTAAATGATTTTCTTTCTCTTCTCTGTATATTTTGGGATATATGTATAACTGTCACTTTCTTTTGTACATGTATAAAAATGTAAAAATTAATGAAATGCAATGTTGGTAGCACTTGTTGTTGGTTTTGTGGTTGTTATATTAATTTGAATATCATGTATAATAGTAAATGCGAAAATTTCCCTCAAATTTCATTGTTTAATGTGATCTTTATCAAATTTAATGCCACGAATGTAGCGTAAACGGGTGTCTGGATCCGAGGGCATCACAAGAAGTCAGGATAATGAGCTATGTAATATATTGAGTATATCGGGCAAGATAGGATTCAAAGCATCTCAATGTTGTCATATATAATATATTACATGTTAGCCACATGAAATATAAATTTCATAAAAGTATATATAATTGTGACTTTTATGCACCACAAATATTTTAGTGACAAAATACGAAATCTTTGATACTTTAATAGCAATTTTAGTCAATGAACTCCTCTTTGATTGGATGAAATTTAGTATAAATGTATATGGAGTTGGTATATCTTGTCTTTTGGTCTTCTTATTTATATTTTATCATATATTATAGTGACATATATTAATATTAGTTAGATAATATATACTTCCATTGATATATATTTTATTGTAATTTTTATGGGTATCTTTCTCTATAAACACAAGCTTATGCATCGACTGCCTCGAGGCTATGCCTCACCTCGCTTCCAAGGAAAATGTCTCGTTCCTAGTATCATTTTTTTCAAACATTGTTCCCTACCCTAATATATACATACATATGTGTGTGTACAAAGTAAACAGATCCAAATCGGGTTGCCCTTAATCCATTTACGTAATGAATTTGGATAATAAACATGTTGGGTCTTCAAGGCATATCTCAACTGATACCAAAAGGAGCAATTAAAGAGAACGAAATAAAAAGGAAATCTCCAAATGCACTCTCAAGCTACAAAACTCCCAACAATTGTGTTAGGGGTCAAACAGAAATGCTAGTGGAGAGTTTTCCCCTTCTAGTTATTTTATAACAACTAATTCTTTATTTGTAAATTTTAACAATTATTTGTATAGAATGAGAACATTTCCATGTGGGCCTGACTTTTAATGATGTGAGAATGTGGATTGATCTAATGCCAATAGAGCGCAGGTGACTGAAAACAATAGGATTCAAGCTAACCTTGGATAAAGAGAATGTGAACTCAACTCGAATGAAAGGGTCCCACGAAAAAACCGAGTCCACATTCTGATTAACAATGATACTTCCAGATTTCCAATTTAAAGAACTTGATATGAACTGAATAACATAGAGCACTGGTGCACTTTCATCTTGTTCAAAGTATATGGAATCGCCTAACTTTGAGAATGATTCAATCCCTGAAAAAGACATAGAATAACATATATGAACAAAAGTATTGGCATTTTAAAGTACATGCAAAACCGAAAGGAACAACATAACTACTTAAATCCTATCATATTTATATGGGTTATGTAGCATCAAATTGGACAATGTCAGCTCCATTGGCAATGTGCCGCCAATTTACCACATCATTTATAAGAAGGGAAATACATTTTTATCGATAAAAGTGCTTGGCATGTAATGGTGGTTTATTTAAAAGTGAAAAATATGCAGCTCCAGTCAATTATAGCAATGTTCTCGACCTTTTTTAGGATAAAAGATGTGGACTTTACTAATGTTCTCATGGCATAATATGACCTTTGATTCAAATAACATAGTGGAAGAAATTTTTATCACGAAAGCTTCAATCTGTCATTTTTAGTAACTTGTGCTTCTATTTTTAGTGAACTTTCAAAATACATGTAAAAAACAATTTCCTGAAATAAGAAGTATCACAGCAATATCTGTTGAGAGTTTTAATGTTCCATATGCTTTCTTTACAGTTATTTATTTTGTTTTTGTTTTCCGTTAAAAATCGAGTTGAATACCACTCCTTTAGGGGTACTTATATTTTAAGCTTTCATATGTATGTACCCTAAATCAAACTTCTTTCTATCTAAAGAGGCCTAGGATTCTCATTTCACATATAGAAGTATTCCACTCAATATGGCATGAGAGCAACATTCATATATTGGCATTACATACCTCTTATCACCTCCTCACCATCTCCATGTTGCCCACAAAGTGGCTGCCACCACCAACTCTAAGGGTAGTCACTACTGGCACATGACTCTCCACCACTACTAGCACTCATTGCTGCAATTCAGAATGATCATCATAGTCGTAAGAGATTGTCATTGCCAACTGTGGGGCTTTGCTACAACAACCATGTAGTCAACTGCTGCCTCATGTAGCTCCTTCACTCCTACATCATCCATATGCAACCCTAGAGGTTCAACATCACGTAGGATAAAAATGATTTTCTTTTTCTTTTTCTTCCCTTTGTAATCAGCTTATTCCTCGAGAGTGAGCTCTCGAGATTCCTTTTCCACTGTTTGCCGAGGTGATCGGTCCTTGCGGTAGGCGGTGTTTAGCCTTTCTATGTTTTTCTCCATGTCGTTCTTTGCTTCTTATTTCTTGCTCTCTTATCATCTGGTTGTGTTGGAAATATGTTCATCCTGTATGTTCTTGAGATGGTTAAATGAAATGGAAGTCCCCTTCGAGGGAGTTTCCTCAAAAAAACATCACGAATAGGTTATGTTCTAGGAAGTATTTTAATTTGTTTTGTTCATATTTTTGTGGGGTTCTGCAAAAGACGTCTAGAGCTATGGAATCCAAGATGACATCACTTAAATCGATAATATGAAATATTCAAGTGTTACCTTGTTTGATCAAGAAAGTGTTTAATCAGGGTATCAGCATTTTCAGCCCAGCTCCTACTATCATAATATTAGTATATTAATGTGACTTCCTTCAACTCCATTCCTATTTTCTGTTGCGAGGAGCCATACATTGATTGATCCTTTCAAGGACAACTAACTCTTGTTTTTCTTGCATCTCTACTTGTGATATTACAGATTTCCTATGCAAGACAAAAATAGATGCAATTTTTTATTCCAATATCGTACTCCCTTTCTCAACCTCCACCATGATTTTCATGTAAGTTATATCATTATCGTAAAATTCTTCATATTGCTGCTATATCAAGTAATATTGATGCATGTAAGGAGTCAAATAGTGCAAAAGATCTCACTTTTTTATGTGTTCAATCCTTCTAGTGAATAAGAGTCAGATATGACATGTAAGGAGTTCGAAAGTGCAAAAGATAACTTTTTTATTTATTTAATATTGTTACATTTTCATGTATTTCACGTATTTAATTTTACTTTATATTTATTTTAATTATTTGGAATAGCAAACAAGAAGAAAACACTATTTGAAGGGATGAAACAATAGGTTAAAGCCACAAAGAAGTATGAGGATCTTTATATAACACCAAGCTCTACTTTGAACCACCCTGGACTAAACACATCTGAGGAAAATTCCTAAGTAGTACCTCGAGATTACAAAAATTCCTATGTACTACAACATCTTTTTTATCTAGATACTTAGAGGTGTCGCATTCTCAAAATGCGATATTGCCTATTTTTTTAATCTGGATACTACAGATGTAGCGCATCTTGTGGGTGTGACACCAGTATCACACATCAGGAATGCGCTATATTATCAGGAAATGACTCAATTCCAGGGTGTTTCTAGTATTTAAAGACAAGTCGGGGCCATTGGTTTCTCTGATTACACTACCACATCTACATGATATACAACACTCTGGGATGTTGAGATGGGGATCCGCGGTCCTTGCTTTCCTATACAGGCATTTATGTTTAACAGCAAATATGGCGACCGAGGAGAAGGCTCGGTCATATCGCTTCAATTGTAGGCATGGGAGCATTTTCCACACATTCTCCCAGTGATCAAGGAAACATCGCAGTGGGTGCAGTGTGTCTACCACCCAAAAGACCAGGGTTCAAATCCCCCTCTTGCAGGGGTTGCGTTAGGTAGTCGACAGCCAGCGTAAAAAATAGTCGAATCTTTCAACATGGATTTGAGCAAGAATCCATGTAGCCGACACTACTCATAGTGGGAGAAGGCTTAGAACTTTTTTTTTTCTCCCAGTGATCAAGGAAACATCGCAGTGGCACGACCGTCCGCTAGGAATTCGTTGGACTGTTGCGTTCGTGCATCATCGACAACCAACGCATGTTGTGAGACCATATCGCGACTATTTGACATGCAATCACCAAAGCAAGTAAATAAGCCGCAACACATTCATTCAATTTTCTTCAAATAACCACCATTAAATTGCATATCGTTTTTGCGTGCAGGTGATGTGGACGCCATATGATGATGATGTATTTGCACATCTACCTGCCTATTGTCTAGAGGGGTAAAAAATTTGGAGGGCAATGGTATCGTTGACATACTTCTACATTGTAGAATATTATTTTCCAAACTGTGTTCTTCGTCAATTTAGCAGCCGTCAGAACATTCCAGTGTCATGATTTACCTTCAAATCATGAGTGAGCTCCACGCCAATGGACCTCCACGCCTTCTACTTGAGGGGAGAAGTACATATTGATTGGAGGTCTCGACATTGGGTGCAGATACATGAGTGGGATGATCGAGTGGATAGAGTCGTTGCCCTTGACCAACCCAATGGGATCGTTGCAACTCCAGGCTATATGGATTGGTACATAATGATTATGAGGAGATTTGTGGGTAAGTTAGGTGTTGTTTAGGCAAGCAACGTAAGAATAACCACTAAATATTTTGTTAGTTTTACAGAGACATTTCCGTAAGAATAACCACTATTTGTATTCTTTTTTTATCCAAGTGTCCAGCCAGGTGGGACTGCATATACGATACTAGACACTAGGATTGTCGGGAGACTGTAGTCCAAGCAAAGGTAGAAATGGAGCAATGGTTGGCATTCCAATTTGCAGAAGTATTGATGATACATGAAGAGTATGATGACCAGGCTTAAGCAGATGCTAAACGAGGAAGGGCTAGAGGGAGAGGAAGAGGCAGGGGCGGAGCGAGTGATTCACCCATCGTACCAGTGGAAGAGGAGGAAGACGCGAGGGCAGATGCAGGTGTTCCATCCCTGGATTTAAAGACTGATGAATCTGCGATTCATCACTCTAAAAGTTGAAAATAGAGCTTTGTTCCCGAGTAATTAGATGCATATTTCCACTTATATTGCATGATTAGCATTCATGCAGGCACTGATAACATCTGCATTTTAGCATTCATATTGCATTAAATAAGAAGCTCATTTCACTTGTAAATATTCACCTGTATATTCACCTTATTTCACCTATTTGTATATATTTTATACTAACTCCAATTCCAATAAAACCAACTCTATAGTGTATATATTACTAACACTAATTAAAGAAAAATATCAAAAAATACTAACTTGTAAATAACCTAATAAAACCCCAAACCCAGTTGGAGATCTTAGACCTTAAAATGCGCATATCTCTCTCATACGACCTCCAAATTAGGTCTACTCACTTTTAAAGTAATATACATTCAAAGACCTTCGAAACAAGATCAATTTCATTAAAATCGGAGCTCGTATAGAAAACTTGGGTTTTGGGCCCCTTTTGTATATTGTACATATTGACCGTTTCACCCCTGTATTTTATCCTTTTATTTTCTACATTATTAAAAATCCAAAAAAAAAAGATTAAATTGTAAATATTCTCCTCATATTTTCTCTATTTTTATTTTGATTTTTCTCTTATTGAAAATGACAAAAAAACTGCAAAAGGAAAAATGTGGTATTTTATACTATAAGGTACCACCCAAAAATACATTTTTGTACAGATGATTTCCTTTGATTTTCGGCCCTTCACGAAAGTTGTAGATCTCATTGAGACGAGCAACTTTCATGTTGACTACTTTTTGATTTAATCCTTTTTGTTATTTCTTTTTGATTTTCTTTACATTTAATTTTAGAATTTTCTACGAGCGACATGTGGCCGCTCCTGGAGCCGCCACATGTCACCCCATTTTCTTTATTTTCGAATTTATTTTATTATTTTCGAATTTATTATTATTATTTTACTATTACTATTTTAATTATTTTTAGTAGCCTACTATATTATTTTATTAATTTATTTATTTTATCCCCCTTTTACCACTTCTTTTCTTACTCCCCACTCCAAGTCACCACTCCCTCCACCATCCCTCCATTTTCTCCACCTCTTTTCTAACTTCCCTTCTCTTTATATTCTCCTCTCCTCCTCCATTCATCTCCATCCGCCGTTTTCGAGAGAAGTGAGGTCGAGCCCCTTTAACCTTCAGGTGACAGCTGTAGGAGACGAGTCGAGCGACGACAACCTCAAGGCGAGATCCGCGGTTAATCTCCGCGTAGTGAGCTAACAGCCAAGCTCACGGAGCTTCTCCGATTTTCGATCGCCAAATCGGATCGAGGCCACGACGACGAGAGCCGCACACCGTGGCTCCACGTTCGGCGAATCACAGGTAAGTATCCCTCAACTTCATCTTTGTCATTTTTTTTATCTAACAAATTTTTTTATTGTTCATCACAAAAAAATTCACAATCAAACACATCATTAACCACCACCACCACTATCATCATTCACCATTTTTTTTCATTCATTTTTACCACTGCTTCACCGATGCACCACCACTATCATCATTCACCATTTTTTTCATTTCATTTTTACCATTGATTCACCGCCCGGAAGCAGTCCAAAATTTGCAAGGGTTCTCGCATAATGGATGCATGCGAGTAAAGAAGTTAGTCCAAAAGAGATTGCAAAGGAAGTTATGGATTGGTAGTTGGAATATCGGTGCTTTAACTGGAAAATTGATGGAGATAGTGGATACAATGGAAAGAAGGAGGATTCATATATTATGTCTTCAAGAGACTAAATGGGTTGGAGAGAAAGCAAGGGAGATCGAGAAGACAGGCTTTAAACTTTGGTATTCAGGTAAAGATAAGGGCAGAAACGGTGTTGGAGTGGTTGTTCATAAAGATTTGAAGGATTGTGTGGTTGAGGTGCAAAGATTTGGGGATCGGATTATTTTGCTAAAGTTGGTGCTTGAAGAAGAAATTCTGAATATCATATCAGTTTATGCACCGCAAATTGGTTTAGATGAAAGGACTAAACAAGCTTTTTGGGAGGATCTGGATAAGATTTTACAAGGAATCCCACACAGAGAGATGGTTTGCATAGGTGAAGATCTTAATGGACATGTGGGAAAAGATGTTTCAGGGTATGCAAGTGTGCATGGAGGACATGGTTTTGGGGATAGAAACGAAGAGGGAAAAGTCATTCTGGATTTTGTAACTGCTTATGATCTTTTCATTGCAAACACTATTTTCAAGAAGAGGGAGGAGCATCTAATTACTTATAAGAGTGGCTCAACTAGAACACAAATCGATTACTTTGCGTTGAGGAGAAGAGATCGGTTGTGTTGCAAAGATTGCAAAGTAATCCCTGGAGAGAGTTTGACAACCCAACATCGCTTGTTAGTCTTGGATTTACAAATAAAAAGGTTGCTAAAGAAAAGGAAGGTTCCTAAGATCACTAGAACTAGGTGGTGGAATCTTCCGCTAAAGCAATCAAGCTTCAGGGAGAAGGTTTTAGAAGACTTATCTTGGGATTGTAGCGGTAGTGCAAACGAGATGTGGGAGGCAGTAGCATCTTGTATCCGAAAGGTAGCCAAAGAGATGCTAGGCGAGTCAAAAGGAGGAGCTCCGGGTCAAAAGGAGGCTTGGTGGTGGAGTGATGGGGTGCAAGAGAAGCTAAAAATTAAAAGAGCTTGCTTTAAAGCTATGTATAAGGATAAAACAGAGGAAACTGTCACAAACTATAAAATAGCGAAGAAGGAAGCAAAGAAGGCTGTAAGCGAAGCTAAGTCAAAAGCTTATGAGGTTTTGCATAAAAATCTCAACTCTAAGGAGGGCCAGAAGGATATATTCAGGTTGGCCAAAGCAAGAGAGAGAAAGACCAAAGACCTTTCTCAAGTGAGATGCATTAAGGACGAGGAAGGTCACATGCTTGTAACTCAAAAGGATATAGAGAGTAGATGGGAGCAGAACTTCCATAAACTTTTCATTGGAGAAGGAAATAGAGAGATCACTTTGGGTGATCTAGCTAGTAGTGAAAATTACTTGAATCGTGCATGCTATAAACGAATACAAAGAAAAGAAGTAGAGGAGGCTTTGAAGGTTATGAGACCTGGGAAAGGTGTTGGACAGGATGACATCCCTGTAGAAGTATGGAAAGTTTTAGGTGAGTGTGGTTTGACTTGACTTACGAATCTATTCAATGTTATTTGGCGAAGCAAGAAAATGCCTGAAGATTGGAGGAGGAGTATCGTGGTGCATCTTTATAAGAACAAGGAGACATTCAAAATTGTTCAAATTATAGAGGTATCAAGCTGATGAGTCACACTATGAAAATTTGGGAACGTGTGATCGAAAGAAGATTGAGGCAAGTTTCCCAAATAAAAGAAAACCAATTCGGATTCATGCCAGGTCGCTCAACTATTGAAGCCATCCATTTGCTGAGGAGAACAATGGAGATTTATAGAGCTAAAAGGAAGAATATCAATATGATCTTTATTGATTTGGAGAAGGCTTATGATTCCGTCCCACGGGAGATACTGTGGAGAGTTTTAGAGAAGAGACAAGTACTTGTCCTATACATTAACCTCATAAAGGATATGTATGATAGGGCTTTATCTTGTGTAAGGACCCCGACGGGGAAGACTGACTATTTTGATATCAACATTGGTTTACATCAAGGTTCAGCTTTGAGTCCATTTCTTTTTACTTTGATTATGGACGAGATGACAAGTCACATTCAGGATGAGTTACCATGGTGTATGTTATTTGCTGATGATATTGTGTTGATTGACGAGACTATAGATGGAGTAAATGAGAAGCTTGAGGTTTGGAGACATGCATTGGAGACTAAAGGTTTTCGTATAAGTAGGGCTATGACGGAATATATGGAACGCACCTTTGATGGAAGCAATGGTGAAGGAATCGAGGTGAAGATTGGTGATGATAACATTTAGAAGAGAGATTCTTTTAGATATCTGGGATCTATTATGCAACATGATGGGGAAATTGATGGAGATGTTACTGTAGAAATAGTTAGTAGTGTTATTATTTATTTATGGAGTTTGTTGTTATTTCTTTCTTTTCTATAGACCTCTCTGTAATTTACCCTGAGGTCTCTCCCTATATAAGAGAGCCTAGGGTTTTCTGAATAAACAACGAAGTCTTTTTCCCAACATGGTATCAGAGCCGCCTTAGGGCTCTCCTTCCTTTCCCCACCCGCCGCCCCTCCCTTCTCCTTTCTTCTAGCCGCTGCCGGCGGCTTCCATCGGCCCCCAGCGCCCAGCACCCTTCCCAGCGGCTCCCAGCGCCCTCCCCAGCGGCAGCCAGCCGCCAGCGGCGCCCAGCCGTCCTCCCCAATGGTCCCGCAGCCTCTTCCAGCGGCACCTAGCCGCTCTAGCGGCGACCACCAGCCCCAGCGGCAACCCCATCTGCCGCCGTAGGCCTCCCAGTGGCCTCCAGCGGTCCATAGACATCGTTCTCGAGGCGATTCAAGGGCTGTAAGCCTCTTGTTAGGCGTGCCCTAGTTTCTTCCACATCTATTCTATGGATTTGAGTGCGTAACGTCTACATACGCACTCAAATCCGATGCAGTTTGTGTAGACATCCAGCATTACGTCTACATATCCTAGTTCTTCTCCAAGCGGCAGTATGTCAGAATCAAAAGTTGATATGCCCTCCACCGGCGCATTCAAAGGTCCTGCGCCAATAGTCAAAATGGACGGGTCTAATTACGAGCTCTGGGCTATGCAGTTCATGAGCCTTATGAAGTCGAATGGTAAGAAACATATTCTTACCGAGGATGAGCCCGCGGAGAAGACTGGGATCTATGCCTCATGGGAGGCTGATGATTCCTATGCAAAGGTCTGGTTGTCCGGCACCTTAACGATGGAGATTGCCAACGACGTCCTCCATCAGCCCACTGCTAAGGCAATGTGGGAAATTCTTGCCGCTACATATTCGCAAGTGCGAAATGAGACGAAGATGTTGCAGCTTCAGCACGACATATTCACAATGAAGCAGAGCGGCAGACCTCTCCATTCTCTTTATACATCCCTAAGAGGGATGTTCGAGAAGTTATATAGTATCATCCCTCTGACTGCAACTCCTGAGCAGCAGAAGGCGTTTCGAAACGCCACCATGGTTGGTGTTCTTCTTGCGGCCCTTGACCCAGAGTACGATGCAGCTCGATCTCAGATTCTCGCAGATGCAGTTATTCCTCCAGTTGAGGATGTTTACAGACGGCTTAGCCGCATTCCAGTCTCCTCCAGTTCTTCTACTCCACCCCCTTCAGCGATGGCAGTCTCGCGTGGGAGAGGTGGACCACCATCTGGTCGTGGTCGTGGACGTGGCCGTGGACCCCAGGGGAGGGGTGGTCGTTTTAGTCAGACATGCTCCTATTGTCGTCGCACAGGACACTCGGAGGAGACATGCTATTTGAAGCATGGATTTCCAGCATCAGCCCGCATTGCAGAGCACTCTCAGTCTCCACTGACTTCTACTGCAGATAGTCGATTTGACGAACTTGTCGCCCGTCTCCGAGAGATTATGCCACATGCTTCTGGTGATTCGCCTGGTGGTTCCTCAGACATTGCTGCCACTGCCTCTGCCAGTTCTTCCGCAGCCGCAAGCTCCTCAGGTAGATCTACTACATCTCATGATATATCCGACTGGATTATTGATTCTGGAGCCACACATCATCTCTGCCGAGATAGAGGAAGATTACAGGCGTACAGGGACATTCCTCCCGGACGTTCAGTACAGATAGCAGATGGTACCCATTCGCCCCTTATTGGACAGGGGGAGGTTTTCCTGTCCTCCACTTTGCATTTACAGAATGTTCTGCATGCTCCTGAGTTCTCAATGAATTTGCTATCTATTAGTCAGATTACGAAGGATTTGAACTGTCGTGCCATATTTGACCCGTCTTCTCTCATTTTTCAGGACATACTCACGGGCAAGGTGATTGGCTGTGGCTCTGAGCAGAATGGTTTATATAGGTTGGTCCGGGATTCATATGCTGGTGTCTCCTCTCATTCGGCTGGACCAGTCTCTCCGTACATTTGGCACCTCCGATTTGGTCACCTTCCGCTTCAGAAAATGCGCCATCTTTTGCCTCAGATCTCTCCTAGTTCTTCGTTTCAATGTGAAGCGTGTCAGTTGGGAAAGCATCACAGGTCGAGCTTCCCACGTCGTCTGAGTCGGAGCAGTAGCTCCCCTTTTGAGTTGTTACATATAGATATATGGGGTCCGAGTCGTGTTCCCGATCATCAGGGACACAGGTTTTATCTTGTGGTAGTGGATGATTTCTCTCGTGTGTCGTGGGTCTTTCTCTTGAAAAATAAATCCGAAGCAGGAAATGTGATCAAAAACTTGATTAATGAAGTGTTCAATGTCTTTTCTGCAAATGTCAAATATGTTCGGACTGATAATGCTCTTGAATTTTGTACACGCTTACTGTCACAATTCCTGTCATCAAAGGGCATTATTCACCAAACCACCTGTGCATATACCTCACAACAAAATGGTGTCGCGGAAAGGAAGCATCGCCATCTCTTAGATATTACTCGTACATTGTTGATTCAGAGTTGTGCCCCTATTTCTTTCTGGGGTGATGCTGTCCTTACTGCTTGTTATCTAGTCAACCGTATGCCATCCTCTGTCCTTGGTGAAAAGATACCTATGTCCATTATTTTTCCAGACAGGGAGTTATTCTCACTAACTCCACGTGTCTTTGGCACTGTTGCTTTTGTGCATCGTCTATCCCCCGGACTTGACAAACTCTCTCCTAGAGCAGTCAAGTGCGTCTTTGTTGGTTACTCCAGAACTCAGAAGGGCTACCGGTGTTATGATCCCACAACTCAGAGATACTTTGTGAGTGCCGATGTCACTTTCTTTGAGTCTGTCATGTATTTCTCTCCTGCAGGTGACCGAATGGTTCCATCCACTACCACTGATGAGATCTATGTTCCTCCACCACCTACATTGAGTACATCTGAGTCTTCCCCTCTGTCTGTCTCCACGCCAGCACCACCTCCACCACCTCCACCACCTCCTCCACCTCCACCCAATCCACGGCCTATCATATCACCGTTACCGAAATTCTATACGCGCCGGTCAGGTCCTGCTCAGACCACACAGCAGCCGATCATCCCGCCTCAGGTATGTTCAGATGGCACTACTACTGACGGGTCAGGTTTGGTACATGTGCAGGATCCTTCAGTTCAGGCTGACACTAGCCCATCTCGTACAGCAGATGACAGTCTTGATGTTCCTATTGCTCTTCGGAAACAAAAGCGGCAATGTGCCGCTTATCCGTTTGCTTCACAGGTTTCTTTTCACCGTCTCACAGGTGATTTTCAGAGATTTGCCACAGCTTTGTCTTCCGTGGAGATACCACGGACATACCAGGAAGCCTTGCAGAATGAATGCTGGCGATTAGCCATGGAAGAAGAAATGAGGGCCCTGCAGTCTCGTGGCACATGGTCTTTGGTCACTGCACCTTCTGATGCATCCGTTGTGAGCTGCAAATGGGTCTTTACAGTCAAATACCATGCAGATGGAACCCTGGATAGGTATAAAGCACGCTTGGTTGCTCGTGGGTTTACGCAAACCTACGGTGTGGATTACATGGATACTTTTTCTCCAGTGGCGAGACATTCTACCCTTCGCATTCTCTTATCTGTTGCTGTAGTCCGTGATTGGAGTATATCTCAACTAGATGTCAAGAATGCATTTCTGTATGGAGACTTGCAGGAGGAAGTCTACATGCAGCAGCCACCTGGGTTTACTGCTGAGGGGGAGAAGCAGATGGTCTGTAGACTTCACAAAGCGATATATGGTCTCAAACAGAGCCCCAGAGCATGGTTCCAGAAGTTGTCCAACCTGATTGAGCAACAAGGATTCAAGAGGTCAAATGCCGATCACTCATTGTTTGTTCAGAAGTCATCGGCAGGTACGGTTGTTATTATGGTCTATGTGGATGATATTCTTGTTACAGGAGATGATGCACAGGGTATAGAAAAGGCGAAGGCATTCCTTGGCCGTCAATTTGTCACAAAAGATCTTGGCACCCTGAGATACTTCCTGGGGTTAGAACTTGCGAGGAATGCACAGGGTTTGGTAATGACCCAACGGAAGTATATTACAGACTTCCTGACTGAGACGGGCATGGATGGTTGCAAACCATCAAGTATTCCTATGGATCCCAGCGTGAGGCTGTATGATGGTGATACTGATGAAGTAGATAAGAGGAGATATAGAGAGATGGTGGGCAAACTCCTCTACATCACCATAACTCGCCCAGACATCCAATTTGCAGTTAGCAGGGTGAGTCAATTTATGGAGCAGCCAAGACAGGTTCACATGGACGCTATACACATGATACTGAGGTATCTGAAGTCTTCTCCAGGTTCAGGGCTGCTATTCAGAAAGGGCACGGACTTATCTGTCTCAGCATGTGCAGATGCAGATTATGCAGGATGTCCTAAGGACCGAAAATCAACCTCAGGGTTTGCAGTGTTTGTTGGAGGCTCTTTGGTTTCTTGGAAAAGCAAGAAACAAACTGTTGTGGCAAGGTCCAGTGCCGAATCCGAGTATAGGGCCATGGCTCAAGCCAGTACGGAAATGATGTGGGTTCGCTCAGTACTAGAAGATCTACATGTAGCGGTACCTCTACCTATGAAGCTTCAGTGTGACAATCAGGCAGCTTTGTTCATTGCCAACAATCCAGCTTTTCATGAAAGGACCAAACATATTGAAGTTGACTGCCATTATACTAGGGACTTGATCCAGAGAGGATTGATATCTACTGCACATGTGAGCTCAGGAGATCAGACTGCAGATATATTTACCAAGCCACTGCTCAGAGGACCATTTCAGAGATGTTCGTCCAAGTTGAGCATGATAGATATCTATGCTCCACCTTGAGGGGGAGTGTAGAAATAGTTAGTAGTGTTATTATTTATTTATGGAGTTTGTTGTTATTTCTTTCTTTTCTATAGACCTCTCTGTAATTTACCCTAAGGTCTCTCCCTATATAAGAGAGCCTAGGGTTTTCTGAATAAACAACGAAGTCTTTTTCCCAACAGTTACTAATAGAATAAATGCAGGCTAGCTAAAGTGGAGAGGAGCCTCCGTCGTTCCCTTTGATAAGAAAATTCCTTTAAAAATTAAAGGAAAGTTTACAAAGCAGCCGTGAGACCTGCTATGCTTTATGGTTCTGAATGTTGGCAGGTGAACCATAGACATGTGCAGAGAATGGTTGTATCAGAGATGAAAATGCTAAGATGGATGTGTGGACATACACGTAAAGATCGGATTCAGAATGATGCAATCAGAAAGAAAGTTGGTGTAGCTCCGATCGAGGATAAGATGCGAGAAAACCGCTTAAGATGGTTTGGTCATTTGCAAAGAAGGTCAACTGATGCACCGGTTAGGAGATGCAAGTGTTGGGATGTTGAGCCGGCTAAGAGAGGGCGAGGACGACCCAAGAAGTGTTGGAAAGAGACTATACGAAGGGATCTTAGTTTTTTGGATTTAAGTACGAGATTGACCCAAGATAGATCTGAATGGAGGCGAAGAATCCATGTAGCCGACCCTACTTAATCTGGGAAAAGGCTTTGTTGTTGTTGTCATTTTTACCACTGATTGTTGTTTACAAAGAAAATAAAAAAATGCAAAAGAAGAAAAAAATAAAAAAAGCACAGGTCGTCAATGCTCCATCGCAGCCTCCACCCTTGCGGCAGCCCTGTCGCACACCGCCCCCTGCCGGTGACGTCCTCCGCGCGCCCTCCCCAAGCGCAGCTGCCCTCCACGCACAACGACCTCCAGCCCGCCGACCACGTGCCCCGGTCAGCGCCCTCCCCATCCGCGGTGGACGCCCCTAGCGCGGTCGTGAGCCCCTCCTCCTGCTGGCCACGCGCCCGCCTTCGACGCCCGCAAGACGACCCAGTCGTGCGCAGCGCCTCCCCGTCGTGCTGCCCACACGTTGCCGCCCGCCCGACCGCCGTTCACGCGAAGACCTAGCCACCCTCCCACTCTATGCGTGCGTGCCCTAGCGTGGGGAGAAGAAAAAGTCCATTCAATTTTTTATTATTTTTTTGATGAAAATTGCATGTTCACCCCTGCATGTTTACGAATTTCCAAAAGTGCCCTCGTACATAGTTAGCTTATTTGTTTTCAATTCTGTATTGCATTGACACCCCTGCGTTTGAGCATTATTTTGGACAATCATTTTACACCAATTTTTAATCAAAAAATAGCATGTTGTAGAGCAACTCATTATTTATCTTGTGGCTATTTATTTACATTTTTGTGAGCATTTGACAATTTATTAAAATTCAGAGATTGAAAATCAGTGATAATTTGCCCAATTAGGCTTTGAAATTCACACAGTCATTTATTGCTTCAAAAATTGTGAAAAATTATGAATGATGACTCTAAGTGTGCTTTAATTACAGTCCAAATTTCGTCCAATTTGGAGTTGTCATTTGCATAAAATAAATTCTAGGGTGATTTCTGTAAATGATTTTTAATTAAATCCACGAATAAGGTTTTTGAGAAATTTCAACTCTCCTGGATTACATATTAAAATATCTATTTGAGATAAATATCTCTCTGGATGATTTGATTTCGTGGATTAATTAGGAATTAAATACTCACAGTCGCTCTATTTTCAGTAAAAAAAATTCATAAAAAAATCATAAAGTGTCAGAAAATTCCAAAAAAATATCCTAGCTTAATTTCATCATGTTTATCTTCCAGCAAATTTTTCATAATTTTTGCATATCAATTGCACAAAAAATTGCACAAAAACCCTAAAAAAGTTTGTATTTTTCATGTGTGTATTTTAAATCTAAAAATTCCAAAAAAATCCATTTTTCATTAATCATTGTATTAGATTTATAGGAAAAATACAATTTGGTCAATTTGAATTAATTTCACATTAAATTAAATTTGGCTAAGTTGTTGATTTTCTTAGTAACCTAGTTCATTCGAATCATTGCATTTGGCATTTTATTGCATAAAAAATTACAAAAAGAATCCACTTGGAAAACCGCGATCTAATCATCTAACTTGATCCCGAGTTGTTCCTTTGCTTCCTTGAGTCGACCCTGGGGCTTGCCCAAGCTAAAAAAACATAAAACCGCATATTAATTTCATTCGATAATTCATCGACCCGTGCGGTAATTTTTTATCAACGCGGATCTATCCGACTGCAACGAAATAGTCAATCAGACCACATTAAAAAGGGTAGGTCCGCGGCTCGTCAGATACCCAGTTCGTCACACCAGCTATCGAGCGACTAAGTGAAGACATGCCAACACTGCAAGCATCGATGAGGCTGCGCGTGGACATAAGGGGTACTCAACTCATTTAGTGCACGCTTACACGACCACCAATGCCAACCTTCGAGGACGACGATACAAGACCCTCCCAAATAACGATGATTGATGAAGGCATTCCTTTATTACCTTTTGATCCACATGATACAACGAGGACATATCAACGGAGAAGAGAGCGATATAAATAGAAATTAATTTTTTTTTACAATGGGTGTTGTCAAGTAACATATGATATTGTTCATGGAAACACCTTTTGTAAAATTAGACGTTAATGAAATTATAATGTTTTTGAATGTTTGGGAGTCAATCATGTGTGCATTTCAGAAGAATATAGAAAGTTGTTATGGGCCTCTCAACCATTACTATACCACGAACATATCAGTGGCCTTACAGTATAGCAATTGGTGACTTGCAATGGAAGAGGAGATGGTTGCTTTGCAGTCTCGCGGTACCTGGAGTATTGTTTCTGCCCCTCCAGGTGCATCTGTTGTAGGGTGCAAATGGATATTTATGGTGCAGCAACGAGCAGATGGCAGTGTGGATCGCTACAAGGCAAGACATGTAGCACGTGGATTCACCCAGAATTATGGGGTAGATTATCAGGATACCTTCTCTCCAGTGGCCAGACACTCAACATTATGCATTCTCCGATCTGTTGTTGTTTCGCATGAGTAGCCTATTTATTAGCTTGATGTAAAGAATGCATTTCTATATGGATATTTACAGGAGGAAGTTTATATGCAGCAGCCACTAGGGTTTGCTGCTAAGGGGGAGTCTCAGAAGGTGTGTAGGCTCTACAAGGCGATTTACGGCCTGAAGCAGAGTCCTAGAGCTTGGTACCATAAGCTTTCAGAGTTGATAGAGCATCAGGGATTTGCTCGATCTACTACGGATCACTCACACTCTTTGTTCAGAGGACACGGAGAGGTACAATTGCTATTTTTGTCTATATTGATGATATTATCGTCATGGTGATGATGAGCAGGGGATTCAGGCAGCCAAGGAGTTCCTAGGTCAGTTTGTGACCAAGGATCTTGGCAATTTCAAACACTTCCTTGGATTAGAATTCGCTAGGAACCAACATGGTCTTGTGATGACCCAAAGGAAGTTTGTTACGGATCTTCTATTAGAGACAGGTATGACAAGATGCAAGCCTGCTACTACTCCTATGGATCCAAGTATGAGATTATATGATGATGATACTGAGGAGATAAATAAGAGAGATACATGGAACTAGTAGGGAAGCTCATATATGCTACCATCACCAGACTAGATATATGCTTTGTTGTTAGCAAAGTGAGTCAGTTCGTGGAGCAGCCCGGGAAGGTGCGTCTGGAAGTTGTTCATATGATTTTGAGATATCTGAAGTATTCACCATGTATTGGCCTTTTATTCAGTAGAGGCACGTCTCTTGACATCACAGCGTGTGCAGATGCAGATTACGTAGGATGGCCTAGGGACAGAAAGTCAACTTCCGGGTTTGTTATATTTGTTGGCAAACCACTCATGTCATGGAAAAGTAAGAAGCAGACAGTAGTTGGTAGATCTAGTGTAGAGTCCGAATACAGGGTCATGGCTCAGGGATGCGCAGAGATGATGTAGATAAGGGCAGTTCTGACTGATCTTGTTGTTGATGTACCTCTTCCTATGCAGCTTCTATGTGATAATCAGGCAGCACTATTTATTACAGATAATCTAGCATTCCATAAGCGTACAAAGCATGTAGAAGTGGATTGCCACTATACAAGAGACATGATTCAGAAGGGTCTCATATCTATCTCTCATGTTTCTATTGAAGATCAGACTGCAGATATATTCACCAAAGCTCGTACTAGAGGTCCTTTCCAAAGATGTTGTTCCAAGTTGAGCATGATAGACATATATGCTCCAGCTTGACAGGGAGTGTTGAGATTATAATCTTTTGGTATTTATTTATTTTCATTTCTTCATAAACCTATCGTGCTACTTACCCAAGGGTTTTTCTCGTATATAAGAGAGCCCAGGGGTCCTATGAATAACAAATCATTCAGTTCTCCTAACAGCTATCATGCAGGCAACAACCTCTATAATTCAACCATTGAATCAATAGTTGTATGATTATTGAAATGGACATGGTTCATAATCATAATTGTACCAAGGAACTTTATAAGTGCATGCATTTGTTAATCTCAGGGAGTGAAAATCAATAACTTTCATTGATAAAGAATGATTACGATAACATTTATTGTAGAAATGATTGACCAAGAGCTCACATGTCTAACAATCTCCCACTCACCCTCGTAACCATTCTGATACAATCCTTACATCCATACTCATTACAATCTGATTAACAATCATTTGGGATAATGGTTTGGTATGAGGATCAACAATGTTATCAGCAGAGGCCACCTTGGTGATGACGATGTCGCAACACTTTTCTATCTCCTGAATAATGTGGAATTTCCTTTCCACATGTTTTCTCTTTTGAAGCCATCTGAGTTCCTTCGCCTGAGCAATGACTCTCATGTTATTGCAGAGCAATGAAATGGGACTATTAGAGAAAACTACGTCCATCTCCAAACTGAACTTACATAACATTGAAGTATTTGGTTGTGCATCATATGAGTTGTGGGAGGGTAAATGGATCTCTCCAGGATCCAATTACCCCATCCATATGTTTAGTCCCACATCTACTAGTGGCGAGACTTGAAGGCTCTGTGGAGGCTATATAAGGAGCCCCATACCTCCTTTAACCAACGAGAAAAAGGAATGCAATATCCGCCCCCTTTGAGGGCTTCTCCTGTGGGTTCATTCCGGTCCTTAGGGAGTAGGGTTCCGCGTAAAAATTCTTGTCTTCCATGTTTATATGTCTTAATATTATGCTCTGTTTATCATTCCACTTCTGCATTCTCCATTTTCCAACATGGTATGAGAGCGAGTCGATTCTCGAGGGTTTTAATCTTTATTTTTCGTCGAGATTCATCTTTGAAATTCCTATTCTTGAAGTTTGTTCGTTGAAGATTATATGTATGAAATGATTTGTTCAAAATCAGATCAAGTTCTAGGTTTTGTTGAAATCCAAAGTCTGTACAGTTTTGTGTTCTAAATATCAAAGCAGTCGCCATCGACGTCAATATTCTGCTATCTTCGAATTCGATTCTAGGATTCTTTATGCTAAAGCATCTCTCCAAGCAGGCGAGCATCTCTTCCAGGCAGATCCAGGCGGTGCGGGAAGCGTGTGCGAAGAGCTCCAACGGCACCACCGCAACCATGCTCCAGGCAACGGCGACCTACAGCCCTAAGACCCAGCCCAAGTTATGTTCCGCCCTCCTTAGACCCAGGCGACGCTTTGTTCTTCTCCATGCGTGCATGAGGCGCGTATTCCAGGTCGTCCCCGAGCTTCACATCCCGCTGGAGGAGACCTCCGGCTTCCCCAAGCAGGTCATCATCTACGACCTCCTCATGCTCTCCATATCGTGCCTCCATCGTTCAAGCCCCATAAGCCCTCAAGACTCTCCTGACGACACGAGTCTCCAGATCCAGGTGAAGCATCTACAACCCCTACCGCACATACATAGGCAGCGCGCGAGAGCGCACGACGCTCTCCTTTAGCGCCTCCAGGCGGCGCTTGCACCGGCAGCCCCAAAGATCAGGCGGTGCCCAGACCCCGCCTCGTTTTTCCTCCCTCACGCAGGCAACGCGAGGCTCCTCTCCCATCTCCATGGCGGCACAAGACGGCAGGGCAGCAACATGAAGAAATTAACCCCGAGGGGGACAAAAATGGGTTCCCGTGTAGGGAATCCTAAGTAAGGGTTGTGGCAGGCCCCAATTCATAAAAAAATGGGGGGCAGTTATGTAAGCCCAAATGGATTGTATGTTCAGAAAAGTGAGAGAGAAGAAAAAAGGGAGAAAGTAGACCCATATGGGCACGCGTCTTAAAAGAGAGAGTGAGAGAGAGAAACGGTGGCGCTCAAAAAAAGGGGGGGAGAAAGTTGAGGCAACTCATAAATATATGGAGTGGATTTGTTCAAAAAAGGAAAAAAGAGGCGTGTATAATAAAATTCGTACGCAAAAGTTTAGAAAAGAGAGAGAGAGAAAGAAAGAAGAGAAGTAAAAGCCGTAAAAAATTGAAACGGCTTAAAATATTTCGAAAAAAACGATGAATGATTTGAAAAGTCGATAAAAAAAATGAACGGCTTATGTTAAAAAAAATCATGGCATCTATTTAAAGCCGCTAGTTTCATGATTTATTTCCCCCATGTTATTGTCTTCTCCTGACTTAGTCAACAATTGTCATTTCGACCAGTATGGGAGAAAGAGGGAGTATAGTGTAGAGTCACAAGTCTTGTTCTAGATTCAAAGATCGAATTCAAATTCACTAGACCAACCGGATTGTTCAGACTCTACAATTATAAGATATTCAGATTCGACATCAGATATATTTCCGAGTCTTCTTTTTCAGACACATACATGTATGCGGTCTTTTAGATATGCACATGTTTTCTATCTTTTGTAGTCGTCCCCATCATTCTTGTTATTTCGACTTGAATTTTCGTGTGAGTTATAGGGACTCCAGAGTAGAGGACCATTACCTATGTGTTATCATAGGGACTCCAGAGTCGAGTACTATTCTCTGAGCCAAATGGGAAAGACCCAGTTCTCCGACGAGGAGACTCCAGAGTCCAGGCGCAGTTTCAAACTCGATGGTCAGATTCCGAGTCCGCAGTTTTCTGACACTCCATCCCGTTCGTCCTCCTCACTTGCACGGCATGAGAAGCAACGTCCTCGATAGTAGCCAACAGTTGTATGCGTTGAGTTGATATTGCTTGTAATGTCATGTATTGTAAGTTGATCTTCTTTTTGTTTGTCCAAGCTGAGTATTGCATGCTCCAGCTTGAGGGGGAGTGTTGGAGTATTTGCTTGTACGTTATATGAGTTGTAGGAGGGTAAATGGATCTCTCCAGGATCCATTTACCGCATGCATATGTTCAGTCCCACATCTACAAGTTGTGGGACTTGGAGGCTCTGTGGAGGCTATATAAGGAGCCCCAGAGCTCCTGTATCCATTGAGAAAAAGGAATGCAATATCCACCCCTTTGAGGGCTTCTCCCATGGTTTCATCGCGCTCCGTAGGGAGTAGGGTTCCACGTAAAAAACCTTGTCTTCTATGTTTATATGTCTTGTTCTTATGCTCTGTTTATCATTCTGCTTCCGCATTCTCTATTTTCTAACACATAACCACACCGCATCTTTTGGACATCTGACGCGATAATGTATTCAGCTTCTGTTGTCAAATCAGTCATGGTATCATGCCTCTTGCTTCTCTATCTTACAACACCATCGTTCAACAAGAATACAAGCCATGAAGTTGACTTGTTGTCATCAGTGTCAGATTGGAAATCCGAATCAGTGTATCCTAAGACTTAGATATCATTATCTCCATAGACCAAGATGTAATCTCGCATTCGTTTTAGATACTTGAAGATGTTCTTACTACATTCCAGTGTTGTTCTTTGTTGGGAAAAATGTAAAAATTGTTTATTCCTTGAGCCCTATGCTCTATTATATAGGGAGAGACCTATAGGCAAATTACATAAAGTAGACGGGAGAAAAGACAAATATGTAAAGAGGGTACGGAAGTATATAACGTATTCGACACTCCCCCTCAAGATGGAGCATAGATATCCATCCTGCTCAGCTTGGAAGAACACTTCTGGAAGGGCCCTCGAAGTAAAGCATTGGTGAAGATGTCTATGGTCTGTCCCCTGAACTGACATGAGTTGTCGAGATAAATCCCTTCGAAATCATGCCACGTATATAATTACAATCAAACTCAATATGCTTTGTCCTCTCATGAAATTCAGAATTGTTAGCAATGAATAGTGCAACCTGATTGTCACATTCCAACGACATTGGAAGAGGAACATCTATATGTAAATAAGTTAGGACAGCTCGAATCCACATCATTTCTGTACATGCTTGTGCCATAGCTCAATATTCAGATGCAGCACTAGATCTAGCAACAACCATTTGTTTATTGATTTTCCATGAGACGAGAGAATTTCCAACGAATATAGCAAACCCTGATGTGGATTTCTTGTCCTTGGGGCATCCTGAATAGTCTGCATCTGCACATGTTGAGATAGTCATTGAATCACCCCTTTTATATAGTAATCCTACACTCGAAGATGATTTGAGATACCTTAGTATCATTTGTATAGCATCCATATGAGCTTGATGAGGTTGTTCCGTGAATTGGCTCATCCGACTGACTACAAATGAAATATCAGGTCTAGTGATGGTACTATAAAGGAGCTTTCCAACCAGCTCTCTATATCTTCTTTTGTCCACCTCATCAGTATCATCATCATAGAGCTTCATGCTTGGATCCATGGGTGTAGTCACAGGCCGACATCCAAGCATACATGTATCACTCAATGGGTCAATGACATAATTTCTCCGAGTCATCACAAGCCCCTCTTTATTTCTAGCAAATTCCAATCCTAAAAAGTATCTTAGGGCTCTTAGATCTTTGGTAAAAAATTCACGACCCAGAAATTCTTTTGAACTATTTATTCCTTGCATATCATCTCCTGTAATGAGTATATCATCAACATACGCCATAATGGCAGTCATACCTCTGGAGGTTTTCGGTGTAAAAAGAAAATGATCTGCATTCGACAGTTTGAACCCTTGTTTTGCAAACAAGTCTGAGAGCTTTTGGAACCACGCTCTAGGACTCTGCTTAAGCCCATAGATGGCCTTATGAAGTATGCGCACCTGTGAGCACTCTCCCTCAACAGCAAACCCTGGCGGCTATTGTATGTAGACTTCCCCTGAAGATCACCATACAGAAAAGCATTCTTAACATCCAACTGAAACAGAGGCCAGTCTTGCATCACAGCAACAGATAAGAGAATATCTAAGGTAGAATGGCGAGCAATAGGGAAGAATGTGTCAAGATAGTCCACCTCGTACGTCTGTGTAAACCCACAGGCAACAAGTCAAGCTTTGTACCTACCAATACCATTTGCATTCTATTTCACAGTGAAAAACTATTTACAACTAACTATAGATGCCCCAGCAGGGGCGGGACCAAGGGTCCAGGTACCTCTCGATTGAAGAGATCTATTTTTTCCATAGCTAATTGCCACTGACCGTCCTGCAATGCCTCCTGATAATTCTATGGGATGGCCACGGCACATAATGCACCTACAAACCTCCGGAAGTCGTCAGTCAAGCGATCAAAGGAGACCATGGACGTAATAGGATATGTACCATAACTACGCTTCTGCTTTCGAAGCGCAATGGTTACGTCCAACTTAGTAGTATTCACACCTGTCTCTTGTACGATTCCTGCTCAGGTAGATCATCAGACCCATTATCGGAAAAAATGTATTCAGAACTTACCTCATAAGGAGCGATGACCATGAGCAGAAGTAGGCCAGCGGATATAGTGACGAGGCAAGGGGGGACCAAGATCATAGGAGGTGACGGTGGTGGAGGTGGGGGAGGTAGTGAGGGTGGTGAAGGTAGTGATGACGGTGGTGACGGCGATGGTGTCTTGTATATTTCATCATCAGAGTTTAGGAGACCAACTGATCACCTGTAGGGGAAAATACATCACGGACTCAAAGAATGTGACATTGGCACTGACATAATATTTCCTGTACAATGGATCATAACACATTACCCTTTTTGGGTTCTGGAGTACCCTATAAAGACACATTTGACAGCCCTATGAGAGAGCTTGTCAATACCTGGAGATAATTGGTGGACAAATGCGACTGAGCCAAACACACGAGGAGTAAATGAGAATAATTCCTTCTCTGGAAAAGCAAGAGAGAAGAGAATTTACTCACCTAAAACTGACGAGGGCATGCGATTAATAAGATAGCATGCCGTAAGGACGGCATCACCCCAAAATGAGTGTGGAGCACAACTCTGAATGAGAAGGGTTCGTGTAACATCAAGTAAATCATGATGTTTCCATTCGGCAACACCATTTTATTGGGAAGTACTGGCACATGATGTCTGATGAATAATACCTTTGAAAAGTAATTGGCAAGAGAATGAGTACAGAATTCCAAGGCATTATCAGTTCTCACAAATTTCACAGAGAAAGAAAACACATTTTGTACTTCAGTGAGAAAATTTTTGATAACATCTCCAGCTTCAGATTTATTCCGTAATAAAAAGATCCAAGACAAATGAGAAAAATCATCTACTGCAACAAGATAAAACTTGTGTCCCTGATGATCTGTAACACGACTGGGACCCCAAATATCTATATGGAACAATTCAAAAATGGAGCTACTGCTCTGAACCAGACGACTAGGAAATGACGACCTATGATGTTTTCCCAACTAACAGGCCTCACACTGAAAGGATGAGTGAGGAAAAATCTGAGGCAAGACACGATATATTTTCTGAAGCGGGAGATAACCAAACCGTAGGTGCCACATGAAGGAGGAGACAGGTCCAGCAGAAAGAGAAGAGATACCAGCATATGGAGTCCGGGTCAAGCGATAAAGGCCATGCTTACGGCCACAACCAATCACCTTGCTCGTAAGGATGCCCTGAAATACAAGTGAAGATGGGTCAATAATAGCACGACAATTTAAATCCTTTGTAATCTGACTGATAAACCCTAAGTTCATAGAAAAGTTAAGTACGTGCAGCACATTCTAATAATGCATAGAGGATGTCAAACTAATCTCCCTTTGTCCTGCAATTGGGGAGTGAGTCCCGTTAGTAATTGTTAGTAATAATTCATTATAACCTCCACTAGAGGCATTTGTTTATTTTTTCCTTTTTGAGCTCTCTAGGGTTTTTATCCTATATAAGAACCCTAGACCTCCAGAATAAAGCAAGCTCTTTCATTCTCTTATCACTCTCAACATGGTATCAGAGCAGCAGTCCTAGACCGGTGTTCTGACCTAATTTCCTCCTCTCCCCACCAGCCAGCCCCCCATCGTCGAGACTTGGGTTGCCAAACTTGCGGCCTCGTACCGCCTTTTGCGACCGAGCATGTGAAGCCCTAACGCGTGAAGCCCTATCATCCCAGCGCGTGAAGCATCGCGTAGAGCTCCATCACGCGTAGAGCTCCTCCTTGTGCCTACCTGTCGCCCTAGCTCTGTCGCATGCACCTTCCCAGCTCAATTGCATGCACCTCCTTGTTGCCATAGCCCTGTCGCGTGTACCTTCCTGCGCTTCCTCTCGATCGTCGTGAAGCCCTACGCCTAGAGGGTCACCCTGCGGAATCTGCCTGCCCCGCCTGCCCTGCGTGTTCTGTTTATTGGTTCTGCTTGTTGCAGGCTCTACCGCCCTAGCAGCACTGTGTGCTCTGTCTGCCCTACGGGTCCTCTCAATCGCACGTGAAGCCCCTTCCCTGTGGGCTCTGCCTGTTGCAGGCTCTGCCATCCCAGTAACCTAGGGCCACTGACTTCTGCCCTAGCGACCTCCTGCCTGTTGCAGGCTCTATCGTCCTAGCAGCGCTTCATCTACGTGCACACCCAGCAGTTTTTCTACCACTCCGACGTACTATTCTTTCTACTTCTATCACACCATATCAGTCGTGCACTCTGTTTACTTCTGTCGGATTGTTGAATCAATGTCTTACAAGGTCTACATGACACGCGAGACCACAAGGACTATCTAGATCATTCTTTTTTGGACTCTTACGACCACCATGGCATCTACGAACCCAAGGCCCTATACCCTAGTCCTTCTATGATGATACAAGGCACCTCTATCAAACTAAAGGGCTCCGAGAACTATGTTTTATGGTCTAGATTATTCAAAATATTTATCGGTGGTCAGAGAAAGATTTACGTTCTTACTAAAGACCCGTCCAAGGAGACGGAAAGAGACTATGAAACCTGGTATGTTGACAATTGCCAGGTGATTACTTTGTTGACCAACAATGTCGATCCAAATATAGCCTCCAACCATCTTTACAAGGAAATTGCAAACGCAATGTGGGAGAGCCTTGAGAATACCTACTCTCAAAAGACAACCAAATCCAGACTCTCGGATATCTACACAAGGATTTGGACAAAAAATCAAGGCGATGCATCTCTAATCAAGTACTATAGACTCCTCACAAGCCTATTTGAGGAGCTTCTTATTATTCAGTCTACTTGTTGTGATAAACAGATTGGTGAACAAGCAGAATGGCAAGTATATCGCTTTCTGTCAGGACTCCATCTGCGATACAAGTCTGTAAAAGACTAGTTTCTGACAGTTGTTGCACTACTTACTCTTGAGACCTTATATGGTCGACTACAGGAACTTAATTCTCCCTCTCCTCAGTTATCTACAGAGACTACTGCCCATATTTCTAGAGGACGACCCAACTACCAGGGAAAACGTAGTTGTGACGTTGGTCATAGTCGTGGCTGAGATGCTGGACGCGGACGTGACTTTGGACGTGGATGCGAACGGGATCATGCCACCGCTCGCTATCCAGCATGTATTCATTGCGTCCCAAACCATCCCTCTGAACGATGTTGGGCAAAGTTTGGCATGCCTACTAATGCAAACAGTGCCTACGAGACTACCTTATACGACAGTTCATGTGATATTGTAGAAACCTTACCAGATCAGTCGTCTGGTGATAGCCAGACATCTTTCACTGCGTTTGAGTATGCTCATCTATGCCAACTATTACAGAATTATGCCAGCGATACTAGTACCTCTGCTCTGATTGCAAATCTAGCCACTACTTCAGGTACTCTTGCAAATGTTGCCTCTGCATCCAGCCCTACATGGATCACTGATTCTGGTGCATCTACTCATCTGATGGGAGAAGATAGTCTTCTCACTTCTGCACACCCTTCCTCTGTTGTGAGGACGACTCGGGTTGCTAATGGAGCACATTCCTCTATAACCATTGTGGGGGCTATGGAGTTCTCCAATCTCTGCCTCACTAATGTGCATTGTGCTCCTGACTTTCCACTTAGTCTCTTATATGTTTGCAAGTTATGCCAGGAACTTAACTATCATGTGATATTTGACGAATTTTGTTGTTATTTTCAGGACATCCGAATGAAACAGATTTTTGGTGGGGGACATGAGAAGAATGGCTTATATTATCTTGATATCCCATCTGATTCTACCTTTGTCGGTGTTGCATCTATATCAACTGATCATGTTCTTTGGCATCTCGCCTCGGTCATCCATCGGCCAAAGATCTCTCTTTAATGTTTCCCAAACTTTCTACACTCAAACCTTTCGAGTGTGAGGCGTGTCAGCTCGGAAAATATCATCGAGAATCCTTCCATGCTCGCTCAGAATCTCGCCGCAAAATTCCATTTTCATTAGTCTATTGTGATATTTGGGGACCCTGTCCGGTCCGTACTCTAAGTGGACGTAAGTACTTCGTGGTTTTTGTTGATGACTATATTCGTTCATCATGGGTTTATTTGTTGAAAGAACGATCGGAAATTAACAATGATATTAAGAATTTCTTTCATTATGTCAAGAATATTTTCTCCACTGGTATTCAAAATTTTCGATTAGAAAACGCATCGGAATTTACTCAACACGATTTAACCACTTTCTTATCATCCCAAGGTACTATTCACCAAACCTCAAGTCTTTACACTTCACAACAAAACAGGGTCGCGGAAAGAAAATTCAAACACCTGCTAAATATTGCCCAATCCCTCCTCACCCAGATGAAAGTTCCCAAATCCTATTGGGGGGATGTCGTTTTGGCCGTTGTCCATCTTATAAACAGAGTTCCATCTATATCCCAAAATGGATCCACTCCTTTCTCACTACTCTAACCAAATGCGTTGCTTTTTCCACTACCACTACGAATTTTTGGTTGTATTACATTCGTTCATAACTTCCATCCCACTGACAAACTTTCCCCTCGTGCAATAAAATGTGTTTTTCTGGGTTATTCTATTACTCAAGAAGGTTACAGGTGGTATGATCCAATTGGCCATCGATATTATATATCTGCAGATGTAACCTTTTTTGAACAAACAAGTTTCTTGACACAACCTGTTACCGATATTCCTCTTGATCTACCAGCTCTACTCATTGTCTATAAGCGAAAATAAAAATCCAATCCACCAGATGTTCCCTTACCTATGCCATTCTTGCAGTATAATATGTCTGCTTCACGTGTTTCATCCACTATTGTTCCGGATTATCTTGAGGAGCTTCCCATTGCAATACATAGAAGTAAGAGGCAGTGTACTCTTCATCATATATCTCATTTCACTTCTATTGCTAGCTTATCAACAACATATAGAAGATATGCAGATGCTCTCATGACCATTTCTATTCCGAGAGACCATCACAGTGCTTAACAGGATTCTGGTTGCCATGGATGAAGAAATGGAGGGTCTTACCTCAAGAGGGACATGGGATCTAGTACGTTGCCCTAAAGGGACTAACCTGTGGCGTGCAGATGGGTCTTTACGACCAAACAATGACCTGACGGGTCAATTGAAAGATTAAAAGCTCGTCTTGTGGCTAAAGGCTTTACGCAGACACATGGCATGGATTACTTTGAGACATTCTCACCAGTTACACGAATGGGCTCTACTAGAACTATCCTCTCTACTGCCACTAACAAAGCATGGCCTATTTTCCAACTAAATGTGAAAAATACCTTTCTATATGGAGATCTTGATGAAGAAGTCTACATGATGCAACCTCCAGGGTGTGAGGTTGAGGGGGAGTACGTATGTCGACTTCGCAAGGCAATATATGGCCTGAAACAAAGCTCAAAGTCATGGTTTGATAGACTCACCACAGAAATCAGCACTCTTGGTTTTCAGATAACAACCTCTGACTATTCTGTGTTTATCAGAAGACAAGCAAGCGATATTGTTATATTGATCGTCTATGTAGATGATATGGTTGTCAAAGGTGATGATGATAAAGGGATCCTAAAGACTAAGACTTTTCTCCATAAAGTTTTGTTACTAAGGACCTTGGTCCATTACGCTATTTTTGGGCATAGAAGCACTACGCACTACAGAAGGTCTTCATCTCTCTCAAAGGAAATACTGCCTAGACATTATTGTCGAAGTTGGTTTACTTAGATGCAAGCCATCAAGTATTTCGGCAGACCCGAAGAAACACTCTATGTCCTCTGATCCTATCTTCAAGGATGTTACTCGGTATAGGAGCCTGGTTGGCAAACTTCTCTACCACACTGTTACCAGACCAGATATTTGTTATACAAAAAACAGAGCTAGCCAATACATGGAGCAACCTCATTATAGTCATTGGTAGGACATTCTTCAGATACTACGATACTTGAAGGAATCTCCAGGGTGTGGTCTCTTTTACAGGGCAAATGGATACACTGATGTTATTACATATGCGGATGCTGACTATGCTAGTTCACGAGAGGATCGACGCTCCACCACCAGATATGCTATAATAGTTGGAGGAAATCTTGTCACTTGGAGAAGCAAGAAACAGATTGTCGTATCCAAATCTAGTGCAGAAGCAGAATATAGGGCGATAGCTCAAGCAACTTATGAGATCACATGGTTATTAATTTTTCTACAAGAACTTGGCATTATGGTCATCACGCCTATCCCTCTATAATGTGACAACAAATCCGCTACTTACATTGCCACGAATCTAGTCTTCCATGAAAGAACCAAGCACACAGATACTGACTGCCATTTTGCTCGGGATGCTGTCAAAACTGGGAAAATTAGTACTCCTCACATTACCACCAATCTTCAGCTTGCATACATTTTCACTAAGGCCTTATCCAAGAAGCATCTTCTATGGATAATTTTCAAGTTGGGCATGATTGATAAATATGCTCCAACTTGAGGGGGAGTGTTAGTAATTGCTAGTAATAATTCATCGCAACCCCCACAAGGGGCACTTATGTATTTTTCCCTTTTCGAGATCTCTAGGGTTTTGTCCTATATAAGGACCCTTAGACCTCGAGAATAAAGCAAGTCCTTTCATTCTCTTATCGCTCTCAACAAGTCCCATCTGCAATAACCACCATACGTCCGGGAGGGACATGTCTATATGTTGTAAGTTGATTCCTATCTCCATACAGGTCATGTGTGGCACCAGAATCCATAATCCATTCAACTACATCAGATCCACAACTGCTAGTGAGCGCATAAGTACTACCTGATGTGCTGGAGGAGGTCGACGTAGCAACATTAGAGTGACTCCCAGGGGCTGAGGAAGATATGGCAGGACTGGCTGGAGGTATGATGCCCCTCAATCATGCTACAAGATCATCAAACCGTTGATCCATAATGGAGGCAGCTGGAGGCTCAATCTGCTCAGCCACACGAGCAAAGGTAGGAAATCTATGCTTAAAGTAGCGTGTGTCTTCGGTATGTCCAGGTCTATGGCAGAAGGTACAGGGCTGACAAACACGACCTCCTCTGTCGCGAAGTCCCCGTCCACGAAACTGAGAAGAGCCTCCTCGACCTCGAGAGATAGCCATCGCTGAAGAGGTTTGATTGGCCGTCGAAGATGGAACAGTGATCCGACTGAGCCTACGAAAAGTTCCTCCAGTGGGGGAATGGTAGAGTCTGCCAAAATCTGAGAATGGGCAGCCTCGTACTTAGGATCAAGGGTTGCCAAGAACACACCAATCACGGTGGCATTCCGATAAGTCTTCTGTTGCTCAGGAGTGGATGTCAGCGGCATGAAGCTTTAGAGCTTCTCAAACATCCCACGTAGGGATGTATATAGTGAGTGAAGAGGACGTCCATTCTGCTTGATAGTAAAGATACCATGTTGAAGCTGTAGAATCTTCATCTCATTCTTCTCCTGTGAATAAGTAGCGGAAAGAATATCCCACATCGCTTTTGTTGTGGGTTGGTGAAATATATCAATGGCGATATCTAATGTCAATGTTCATGAAAGCCAAATCTTGGCATAAGCATCATCCGCCGCATATGAGGCGTTAACTCCAGTCTTCTCGGTCGGTTCTTCCTGGGTAAGAATGTGTTTCTTACCCGTAGACTTCATCATACTCATGAACTACATGGCCCACAATTCATAGTTTGACCCATCCATCTTCACTATAGGCACAAGACCTCTGAATGTGCCTATGGAGGGAACCTCAACCTTGCTTTCTAACATAACGGATCGAGAAGACAAGGAATGAACACTCGATATAGGCTTGTCTACACTGACATAGAGAGATACGGTTGCATGTGTAGACTCATGCAACCGATATCATCAAAGACAAAGAACCTCGGCGACGACGGCTTTAAAAGAGGGGGGGAGGGGTGGTTCAACCCGTGTGGAAACAAGGGTCGTAAGGACCCAGATGGTGGCACGGTGGCTAGGCGGCGATGGGGGCTACACGGGAGACCAGGCAGGGCCTACGGTAGCCTACGCGGGGCTACATGTGCCCTAGCAGGGCTGCAGGGATCCCTAGCGGAGGCCGTAGGGAGCATGGTGGGGTTGCGGGAGCCCTAGCGGGGTTGCGCGGGCCCTAATGGGGTTGCAGGGTGCCCTCGCTAGGCGGAGGGGGCCCGAGCGAGGAGGAGGATGCCCTGGCAGGGGTTGTGGAGCCCGCATAGGAGATGGCAGGCGACGACATCGGGAAGGGGGGCGCCAGCAAGAGGCAGCGACGCCCTACGTGGAGGGAAGGAGAGAAGGTGGAGGGGCTTAGAGTTAGGGTTTCGAAGCTTTGGTCTAAGACCATCGCTCTGATACTGTAGATATATATATATATTATTCACTTATGTAACTTTAATGTTATTTTACTTTCCTGTTGGACTCTTTATGTAGTGTACCCATAGGCTGCTCTCCTATATAAGAGAGCCTAGGCCTGATGGAATAAACAAGTTCTCTTATTTTCCCAACATGGTATCAGAGCGACGGTACTAGACCGGAATTCTCGAGCCAAACCCTAACCCTAGCCCTACCCTCAAGCCCGTGCGCCTCCGCACGCCCCTGCACATCTCCGCGCGCCTCAGTGCACGACCGCTTTCGACCTCAGCGCGCTTCTGTGCACCTCCGTGTGTCTCCAAGCACTCTGCATCCGCCTATGTGCCATCGCCCTTGATCTCGCAAACTCGCGAGAGTCGTGTCTGCGCACGGAGGTGGGGGCGTGTTGTGACCCAAAGCAAGGTCCCCTTGCGCGCCTCCTAAGTAGTTAACCTGCACATACCGTGCATCTTTGTGCGGTAACCCAGCGTGTTGTCCCCTTAGCACGTGTGATCCTCGTGGGTGCCCCTCACGTGTGACCTCCTTGACTCTCGTGCACGCAGAACTCTAAGTCAAGCGTGTGCGCCTCCAAAATAATGGGTTTGGTTGCTTGAAGTCTACACATGCAACGAAACCCGTTTATGTCTGTGTAGACGATTATATCTTCAGTCTACTACCCCAGTCTTCCGTTATTACTATGTCAGAAAGCAAGGTAGATATCCCATCTATAGGCGCCTTCCGAGGTCCAACGCCGATTGTGAAGATGAACGACGCGAATTATGAACTGTGGGCTATGCAGTTCATGAGTATGATGAAGTCAACCGATAAGAAACACATTCTTACTGAAGAAGAGCCTGCTGAGAAGACTGGGGTCAATGCCTCATGGGAGGCAGATGATGCATATATCAAAGTTTGGCTATCTGGAACCCTGTCAATTGAGATTGCCAATGATATTCTTCATCAGCCCACAGCCAAAGCAATGTGGGATATTCTGGCTGCTACATATTCTCAGGCAAAGAATGAGACAAAGATTATGCATGTCCAGCATGACATATTTATTGTCAAGCAGAATGGACGACCTCTACATTCTCTATACACATTCCTACGAGGAATGTTTGAGAAGCTATATAGCTTCATGCCCCTGACAGCCACTCCAGAGCAACAGAAGACCTACCGGAATGCTACTATGGTAGGCATTTTTCTCGTTGTCCTTGATCCAGAGTACGAGGCAGCACGTTCCCAGATTCTGGCAGACTCTACTATTCCTCCTATGGAGGAAGCATTTCATAGGCTCAGTCGCATCACTGTTCCTTCGTCTGCTACAAATTCAACAACCTCAACCATGGCAGCAAATCGAGGTCGAGGACATCACCATCAGTTCCGAGGTCGTGGACCTCATGGTAGAAGAGGTCGCACTCGACCGTCATGTACTTTTTGCCATCGTTCTGGACACACTGAGGACACATTCTACTCTAAGCATGGCTTTCCAGCTTCTGCACGAGTCGCTGAACAGATTGAGCCCCCATCTGCGTCATCTATGGATCAACAGTTTGATGATCTTGTAGCCTGTCTGAGGGGCATCATTCCTCCATCTGGTCCTGCTACATCAGCATCTACATCTGAGAGCCACACCGACGTTGCCGCATCTGCATCCACCAGCACATCAGGTAGCAGCTATGCATTCACCAGCAGTAGTGGATCAGATACTTTAGAGTGGATTATGGACTCTGGTGCCACACATCATATGTGTGGTGATCAAGGTCTACTTACAGGATACAGACAGGTTCCTCCAGGTCGAACAGTAGTTATTGCTAATGGAACACATTCCCCGATTACTGGTCAGGGGGAGATTAGATTGACTCCATCCATGCATCTCAAGAATGTGTTACATGCACCTGATTTTTCGATGAATTAATTATCCATTAGCCAACTTACAAAAGATTTTCAATGCCGAGCAATTTTTGATCCATCTTCTCTTGTTTTTCAGGACATCCTTACAGGCAACGTGATTAGGCGTGGCTATGAGCAAGGTGGTCTCTATCGCCTTAGTCGGACTCCTTTTGCTGGAACCTCATCCCTACCTACTGGACCCATCTCTCCATTACTATGACACCTGCGCTTTGGACATCTACCGCTTCAGAAACTGTCATGTGTTACCTCAGGTTTCGCCTCACACGTCTATTCAATGTGAGGCTTGTCAGTTGGGAAAGCATCATCGGTCTACCTTTCCCGGTCGTCAGTGTCGGAGTAGTACCTCCAAGTTTGAGCTGTTTCATGTCGATATCTGGGGTCCTAGTCGTGTTCCTAATCATAAGGGACACAGGTTTTATATAGTTATTGTGGATGATTTCTCTCGTGTGTCATGGGTATTTCTGTTAAAGAATAAATGTGAAGCAGGGAATATTATCATCAATTTCCTTAATGAAGTTCGTAATGTTTTTTCTGCATCTGTTAAAATTGTGAGAAGTGATAATACCATGGAATTTTGTACTCATACCCTATCCAGTTATTTCTCATCCCAAGGGATCATCCACCAGACTTCTTGTGCCCAGACCTCCCAACAGAATGGGGTTGCTGAAAGGAAACATCGCCATTTGCATGATGCAACCAGGTCGCTTCTTATACAGAGTCATGCTCCTCACTCCTTCTGGGTGATGTTGTTCTTACAGCATGTTATCTTATCAATCGTATGCCATCATCTGTTCTAGGTAAGAAGATTCCTTTCTCCCTTATTTTCCCTGACAAAGAATTGTTCTCCCTTACTCCTCGTGTGTTCGATTCGGTCGCCTTTGTCCACTGGTTGTCTCCCGGGACTGACAAGCTCTCTCCTAGGGGTGTCAAGTGTGTCTTCGTCGGGTACTCCAGAACTCAGAAGGGGTACAAGTGTTACGATGCTTTGTGCAGGCGGTACCTTGTCAGTGCTAATGCAACGTTTTTTTAATCTGTTATGTATTTCTCAGCTTCAGGTGATCAGTTGATATGCCCTGATAATACTGATGCCATATACATGCCACCACCACCACTACCATCATCACCAAAACTGTTACCATATTCTACACCTCCTGTCATTGTACCTGTTTCACCATTACCATTTCACTATACCCGCAGGCCTGCTTCAGCTCATGGTCATCGCTCATCATCTAGCCCGCCTGAGGTATGTTCTGGAGATTCTATTTTTGATGGATCTGATGATTTTCCTGAGCAGGATGTATTACAGAGGCCAGACAAGGGAATGGATGATTTAAATGTTCCTATTGCCCTACGAAAATCGAAGCGGAGCTGCGCATCATATCCTATAGCATCTTCTGTGTCCTTTGATCGACTAATTGGAGATTTCAGGAACTTCGTCATTGCATTGTCAGCAGTGGCTATTTCACAGAACTAACAAGATGCGCTGAAGGATAGTAGATGGCATTTAGCCATGGAGGAAGAAATGGCAGCTCTTCAGTCTAGAGGTACCTGGAGTCTGGTTCCTTCACTCACTGATGTATTTCCAGTAAGCTGCAAGTGGATATTTACAGTCAAGCAGAATGCAGATGGCAGTATTGACAGATACAAGGCTCGCCTTGTTGCTCGTGGCTTTACACAAACATATGGGGTGGATTATCTTGATACATTCTCGTCGGTGGCCCGCCACTCCACTCTACGGATCCTGCTTTCTGTTGTGATCACTCGTGATTGGCCGCTATACCAGTTGGATGTGAAGAATGCGTTCTTATATGGTGACTTACAGGAGGAAGTCTACATGCAACAGCCACCTGGTTTTGTTGTTGAGGGGGAGTGTCCGAAGGTGTGCAGACTTCATAAGGCCATCTATGGCCTTAAGCAGAACCCCAGAGCTTGGTTCCAGAAGCTCTCAGACCTGTTTGAGAAACAGGGGTACAAACGTTCCAATGTTGATCATTCCTTGTTTGTACGAAGGACTTCCAGAGCTATTATTGCTATTATGGTATATGTAGACGACATTCTGATTACAGGTGATGATGAACAAGGAATAAAGGGGGCGAAAGAAATGTTGGGTCGTGAATTTGTTACCAAGGACCTTGGAGTTCTTAGATATTTTCTGGGACTGGAGTTCACCAGAAATCCTTATGGGTTGGTAATGTCTCAGAGGAAATACGTCACTGACCTGTTGAGTGAAATAGGAATGCTTGGTTGCCGACCTGCTACCACACCTATGGATCCTAGTATGAAATTATATGATGGTAATACAGATGAGGTGGATAGGAGAAGATACAGAGAACTGGTGGGCAAACTTCGTTAGGTTACTATTACCAGGCCCGATATAGCCTTTGTTGTGAGTTGAGTGAGCCAGTTCATGGAGCAACCACGTCAGGTACACATGGATGCCATACATATGATACTCAGGTACCTCAAGTCATCCCCAGGTGTGGGTTTATTATTTAAGAAAGGCAAGGAGATTACTATCTCAGCCTGTGCAGATGCACATTACGTAGGGTGTCCCAAGGACAGGAAGTCCACCTCTGGGTTTGTTGTGTATGTTGGAGATTCTCTAGTCTCATGGAGGAGTAAGAAACAAACTGTTGTGGCAAGGTCCAATGTTGAATCTGAATATAGGGCTATGGCCCAGGTCAGTACAGAAATGATGTGGGTAAAGGTCGTGCTTACAGATTTACATATAGAAGTCCCACTTCCTATGGCTTTGGAATGTGACAATCAGGCGGCCTTATTCATTGCAAATAACCCAGCATTATGAATGAACCAAGCACATTGAAGTTGACTGCCACTTTATACGTGATATGATTCAGAAGGGATTTATTGCTACATCCCATGTTAGCTCAGAGGATCTAACGGCAGACATTTTTACCAAGGCACTACTTCGAGGGCCATTCCAGAAGTGCTTGTCCAAGCTGAGCATGATTGATATCTATGCTCCATCTTGAGGGGGAGTGTAGATATATATATATATTATTCATTTATGTATCTTTATCGTTATTTTACTTTCATGTTGGACTCTTTATGTAGTTTACCCATAGGCTACTCTCCTATGTAAGAGAGCCTAGGGCTGATGGAATAGACAAGTTCTCTTATTTTCCCAACAGATACCATGTTGGGAAAAATGTAAAAGTTGTTTATTCCTTGAGCCCTAGGCTCTCCTATATAGGAAGAGATCTATGGGCAAATTACATAAAGTAGACAGGAGAATAGATAAATATGTAAAGAGGGTACAAAAGTATATAACATATCTCGACATTCTTCATAGCAAGATTATTAACGACTTACCACTCCCACTACACACATCATGGCATGCATTAAGCTTCCGACAGCTGAAGCATAATGGCATTTAGTCATGGCCTTCTTTTCCTCAATACTATGAGGAGTCATCCCTTTCAACAAGTGGATACCATGTCATAAGGGAAGGAAGCCAGCCTTGGAATTGTCTATGTGTTATCGTTCCAAGATTTTCTTAATGTACCATTATTGGGACAATCTCAAAATCCTATTTTCTCTGTTTTTGAACAACTTCAAACCCAAGATGTAAGAGGCTTCTCCAAGATCTTTCATCTCGAAGGTGTACGATAGCCAGACCTTAACATTGGTCATTAATCTGGTATCGATCCCAATGATAAAGATGTCATATACGTAAAGCATGATGAACACAATGGCGTTCCTACTGAGCTTCTTGTACACATGTGGTTCATCAAGATTCTAAACGAAATCATAACACTTAATGGATTCATGAAATCTATTCCAGCTACTAGAAGCTTATTTGAGCCCATAGATGGATTTCTTCAGTTTGCACACTTTATCTTCCTCAACTATAAACTCCGAGATTACTCCATATAGATATCCTCTTCGAGATATCCATTAAGGAACAAAGTCCTGACATCCATCAGTCAGATATCATAGTCAAGATGTGCAACTATATTAGAAGTGTCCTGATAGATTTAAGCATGGATACCAGAGAAAATATTTCATCATAATCGATGCCTTCTTTTTGTGTGTAACCCATGGCTACAAGTCGTGCTGACCAGGTCCCTATCTTCCCATCAGGTCTCATCTTTCTCTTGAAGATCAATTTACACCCAATGGGTTTCACCCCTTCAGGTGGATCCTCTAGGGTTCACATATCGTTCTTATGCATGGATTCTATTTCAGACTTCATAACTCGTACCCATCTATCCATGTCATGATCTGTGAATGCTTCATTATACAAAGTAGGATCATTGTCAGACTCTTCTGGCACATGGAATCAATACTTTTAAAGTGGTATAACTACCCTTGAACTCCTTCAAAGAGGTACAAGTGTTTCATCTTCATTTATCTCTTCTATTTCTAGTTCACGAACCTCAATATCCTCAGAGGATTCAATGACTTCCTTTACTTCATTCTTGTCTTGACTCTTAAGGAAGTCATCCTCTAAGAATTTTACATCCCAGTGACGAATACCTTTTGAGTCTCATGATTGTAAAGTTGGTATCCATTATCCAATACCATCCTTGACATAGCCGATGAGGTAGCACTCTCTAGTGTGAGGTTATAGCTTACTTGCGTCCACATTCTTGGCATGGACCAAACAACCCCAAATCCTCAAGTTTCTAACACTAAGCTTGGTTCCAAACCAAAGCTCATGAGGGGTTTTGATATATATTTGCTAAGAATCTATTAAGTACATATATTGCAGTCTCTACTGCATATCCTCAGAAAATAAGAGGTAAATGTGATTTACTCATCATTAATCTGACTTTATCCATGACAGTCATGTTGCATCTTTTAGCAACATCATTTGGTTGGGGAGTTACAGGAGGAGTGAGATTGGACACAATTCCTCTCTATTTAAGGTATTTCCTAAATACATATGAGAAATACTTGTTACCTCAGTTAGATCGAATCTGTTTAATCTTCATATAAGTTTGACTCTTAACCAAAGCCATGAACTTTTTAAAAGTTTCAAATTTGTGATGTAATAGGAAGATAAAATCGTATCGCAAATGATCATCAATAAAAGTCACATAATATCGATATTCATTTTGAGTCATGGTACTGAAGGGACAACATACATCAGTATGTGTTAGGTCCGGTATAGCTCCACATCTAGTCTTCTTATTTCAGAAGGGTGCTCTAGTAATTTTACCTCAGATACAGTGTTCACGGGTAGGTAAACTTTGGACTTTAAGAAAATCTAAATGTCCATCTTTTACCAATCTATTGATCCTATCAAGCGACAAATGACCAAGCCTTTTATGTCAAATCATGGTTAAATGATTATTTCCTCTCTAGATCGCTTGAGAATGTTATTATTATTACTGCTACTCTTAGTAGATGTAGCATTCATGACACATTCATCAATATACAATTCACAAGGCCCAGAAGAAGTTAGAAAACCATCTGCAACATATTTACCATAATGAGTTATGATAACTTTATTGCAAAATTGGAACGCATATCCATTTCTGACCAACCTAGATACATATAACAAGTTCCTTCTAACTATAGGTACATAGAGACACTCTCTAGATAATAGGACTCTCCACAAGCTAAAGATAGTCTGCAAGTCCCTACAGCGATTGCTACAACATGCACCAGATCCCATCTAGATGACTATCTCTTCATCCTCAAGCTTTCTGATTTCCTGAAATAGATGCAACACATTGCATACATGAACAAAAGTATCAGAATCAATAACCCAACTACCTTCTCATCCTACAAGAAAATTGGTTTCAACCATGAAAGTAAATTTTATATATGTTGGAGCATTATCTTAACCCTTTTTTAAGGTTTTTAGATAATTTAAACAATTTCTTTTCCAGTACCTTGATCTTTTACAATGATGATCGGAATCTGTTTCATTGGATATCAGATGTGTGGAAGATTGGGAGAATAATTCAACACTTTGACTTTTCTTCTTCACCTGCTAGGTTGGACCCTTCTGGGACCTCCGCCTCGGACTACGTTCTATGCAGTTACATCACCGAACAACCTCTTTAGATTCATAATTATATCATATCTTGGGCATTCTCTACGTCCATATGTTGCTTCTGAAGCACATTAGACAGAGACCCCATAATATAACATTGAACCAGTGTTGTCCTTATTTAAATTTTCATTAAAATTTAATTATTCCAATAAAATAGGGTTTGTATGCTTGTTCTCGGTGTGTGCATAGCTGTGCACTCTACAGAGAGAACAAACTCCAAATTACAGAGTCATCAGTCCGAATTATTTGGTCCGGCTAATTGGTTGACCTCCAGAAGCTTGCTAAGAGGATTTATAGATTTCATCTACGATTAAAGATGTACTTATTAGAATATATACAATAAAATTATTTACATATATAAATTTCTTTGATTGTGGATTTGAAATCAAAGTTGTCTTAGCTTGTTAATACTTTGAAAGTGCATTCCCTTTTTTTTGAAGTCTACAAGGTAGGGGGAAGCAGTCGGTGGTGCCCGCCCCATCAAAAGTTTATAAATAAAAAGGCAAAAGATTACATCACACGGTAGCGACACCCCAAGACACAAAACAAGAGAAGATCATTACATCACCCACTCATCTACCACTCTCCTTGTAAGCATTCCCTTATTAACCTTTCAAAGCAAGAGATATACTTATCTCTATATCTCTATGAAGATTATGGGATCTCTCTTCCACCTTTGTCACATTTTAATAGTATGAGAAAACGCAACTTGAGTGAAAGAAGTGGGAACTCTTTCTACATTACAAATCCAGTTTGCATTTCTCAATTCGATCTTTGATACCCGAGCCCACCACCCCTAATATGATGTTGACTCGTTGTCAATTGAACCAACCGTCAACGGGATAAGACCACGTCATGTGCAATCCAATACCGCCTCAATTATATGAGGAATGGGGTCACTATGCATACGACATGTCTCTTTCGAGAAGCAAAGGGCATGCTCCATGTGCGCTTGCACACCGAAGCTATGTCTTTGCATAAGCATCTCCAATGTAAAATCCATGACGATGAAACCCTTCGCCATGACGAGAGACTATAGATGTCATCTTATGATCCTTTATATCCCGTTCAAAATTTAATTGAGCATTTTGAATCAAATTCATATGACTAATTCTTCCAAGGGAATTATAATTCTATTATTGATAGCAAACGATATAGGTCTTGGTTATCTCGATCTCTTAAGTCAACTATTTGACTTATCTGACACATATGAGTATCTATTCCTAGGCAGAGGACCTGCATAAAGAGGTCAGTTGGATATGAGCCCTTGGAGTAAAGGTTGTCATCTCCTTCTCAGGGTGGAGATTTGTCCTCAATAATCATTTGTCAGTGCTAGATGATTCCTCGATCTAACTCTTTAGATATCATGCAGGTACTAGCCTCTATGATCCAACCATTGAATTAACAGTTTCATGATTATTGAGATGGCCATGGTACAATACTTGTACTAAGGGACCTTATAAGTGTATATATTTATTAATCTCAAACATAGAGTGAAAATCAATAACTTTTATTGATAAAGAAATATTACAATAACATTAATTGTAGAGATGATTCGCTAAGGGCTCACATATCTAACAGAAGTTGATGTCACTATGCTTGAGATCTAATGCAGAAAGGGTTGCTTCGTACTCATAACGTACTATCGACAAATCAAACAACAAATATGTTCACTAAGCCACTTGCGTGCACACAATTCGAGAAATGTTGCAACAAACTGAGAATTATGTGACATATTCCTCCAACTTGAAGGGGGGTGTTGAGTGCTTATTTGTAAACCATAACCGTACGGGTCTTTTGGCCAACTCACTATATATGATTCAATTCCTTCAATAACCTGAACCGTAGGAACCCACCTATATAAAGAGCCCTAGTGTTCTTAATCTAATCATGCAATTCATTCTAATTTCAATTATATAACTTTAATACGTTACCCATTTTGTCTTATATACTATTATCTCTATATATTACACATTTATGAGTAATAGATCATATATTCAAGATTCAGTATCTCTCCTCACTTATAAGCCATTTACTATGCCTTCACCTAAGATAATTCTTGATCATAATATTTCTCAACACAAGTACATATGAGGAGACATAAGGTCCAGATGATCTTACTACCCTTGATTGCTATTTGAAAGAAGGTTTGTAATTGCACCTTACGTGCTCCTTTCAACACAAACTCCAAAATCCATTTCAATGATAGCTACAAATTGTTTGCAGAGGGCTTATCGGCAATATAAATAACATCACAAGTTCAAGTCCTTTTTTAGCCCCAATGAAAGGATACCATTGAAAAAAATATGAATGTTGTAAATTCTAGGGGTTCCTAGACCTTGTGGATCCACTTACTGATTACAATGCCGTTGGTTCCAAATAAGGGTTCACAGTAAAACACATGGGATGGAATACTTTCATTGCAAGAGGTTTTTCCGAAACCTATAGAATGGATTTCTTTGATACATTCTCTCCTATGGTTCGATTTTCGACTCTTCACATACTTGTTTCAGTCATTGTGCTTAGTCCTTTGTCTTTACATCAATTAAATGTGAAGACTTCATTCCTCTATAGAGATCTTACGGAGGCTAACTATATGCAACAGCCACTCGTATTCGAGCTTCAAGGAGAGTGTCGAGAGGTTTATTCACTGAAGCAAGCAGTCCTAGAATATGGTTCCAGAAGCTCTCGAAGGTGCTAGGAGAGGAGCATTTCTTAGTCATCATTGAACTCTCTATTTATCCGAGGGGAGGTTAATCTTGCCATTTTTTATCTAATAGCATATAACTCATTATTTAATACACACTAAGTGTTCCCCGATCTAAAGGAGGGGGTTATACCCTTGAAATCTAAAAGGTACTTACCACGCCGATATTGCTCAACATGAAAGATTTCCACTTGCATTTCTACTAGCACGAGAAAAGACAAAGTATCGTTCCCATCTAGACTAACTAATCCCATAGTCTCTTAGTTCAAGCAAAAGGGAATGAATAAAAGAATACACAGACAATACATCAGAATTAATCCCACTTGAACACTCGTTCCTCCCAACAGTGGCCCATCTGTGAAAGATCTCTCCTTTTTCCCACTAAGGAAAAAGTATTAGCTTCACTATCTATTCACTATTGTAAGAAAAATAGATCATCTCACTCTTTTATCTAGAAAGAATTCACTTTTAAAAGTCTAGGGAGAAAACAGGCACTCAATGTCGAATCGTTGCATCTAGGGGCAGGAATGGCCTCTTTCCCATGGAGAACGTACATCGAAGAGTTCATGTTTTCTATGATCAAATAAGGAAAACCTTCTGACGTGGATCATTCTCTAATGATGTGACATTCAGAGTTCTGTTACATATGTGCAAGGAGATTCAGGCCCATGCACTAAGCAAGTGTCCGCATAACAAACTAGACGACTATCAAAACATCAGATCAACAGAACAGGTAGAGCAACCAACTATTATGAGGTCTGAATCACCTCAACTATCAATCTATGAATACCAAGGGAGGAACGACACTTCAAACGTAAGACCAACAGGACTGTGAGGAACCTGTGGCATGTATAAGTTAGATTCTTTTGTTGGGGACCTAATAATAGGAGCAGCAGACTGATCATAAATTAGTTGCAGGAACAAGACCTTGTTAAAGATTACTCAGAAAGTAAAACAGGAAGTCGGAAAATGTTCACTACCCACAATATCTTCATGAATACGATATCATGTAAAATTCGAAACATAAGGACATCATCACCCATCAGCCAAGTTTGTTTTATTAAATAGTGTCTGTGCACATTTTCTTTATCTACATTGACCATAAAGTTTTACAGCTTTCATCATGTAGAATCGACGCAAATCAGAAAGCAAAGGTGTTAGGTACAAATCCCATAAAAGCACCAAAATGAACTAAATGATAAAGATGTCAATTACCTGTCCCATAGCAGCACCAAAATGAATTAAAAGGTGTTCCCCACTTATGGAAGCTCCGTGCTTTGGACACCCCATGACCTTGAGGAAGCATATAAATCATTACTCCAGGCTCTCTTCCCCTTTGGATACTTAAGATGCCATTTGTGAGAGCCCTCTCATAGTGGTCTGCATAAGCCATTTCCCTGGTCCATCTGAACAAATTGCGAGAAACCTGCTCAATAGCAAGGAATATTTTTTGCGTAAATACAACTAACTAAACAAACACAAAATTGATCACAAGAGGGCATTAATTAACTTACAGCCCATGCAAGCGATGATTCACAAATATCATTAGCATAGGGCACTGTGTATTCATAGCGGAAGAATTTATTATTATTCATTTTTTCAGGCGTTTATCATAGCTGTACTTCTTATTCAAAATTAGTACTGTTCTTTCAATGTAATTTTTGGTTCAAAAAAATAAAAGATAGCGCAAGGCAGCTAGGACATGTAACTGACAAGTAAAAAGATATCTGATTTTTTACATATTAAAAGAAAAAACTGACCTTGAGCATGTTGTAAGTAGTGCAAGACTCTTCATTCTCCATTTTAAGAGTGTCCACCAAACGTTTTGGGTCATACCTAATGAAATGCATCTCATAAACTTCAACGATTCCCATATAAGTTCAAATAAGATCTCTACATCCTTTAAAATTACACGTTCAGTCACTGCTGTGAAACAACTATCAATTAATAGTAAACTAATTTAACTGAATATTAAAAAGCATATAACCGCAACTAATATTTCATTCCTCGTCTATGAAATATTTCGGGTGCATTCATCTGAAATTTAGTCAGCAACACACCTTCCTTTAAAGATAATTTTCTAGTTAGAACACATGAAACTGATGAAGTACCCCCCTTATGATCCTTCCAAATTGCTTAAATATTTTTACAACAGGCAATTATTTACTCAACTAATGACTCAGCCTTTTCACCGTTCCACCTTCCTCCATTGTCATGTTGCTAGAAGTATATAATGATTCCTCCTTTTAGGCTTGGTCCATTAACAATTTGGCTTACCATTGATTACAGGAATGTCATGTTTCCGTAATTTGGATGGCACACAATTGTATTTTGAGCACATTGGTTGGGCCAATTAATTTGATGATTCTGAATGCAGTTTTCATAAGATCAACAACATGCCCCAGCCATTTCAGTCATGCCATTCAATTTTTATGCTTTCTTGTATTCAACTATCCCATGTACTTGCAAACATTTTTGAGTGTATGCAACTGCACATAATAACTATACTTTTCCCAACTATCACATGTACTTGCAAGCATTTATGAGTTTATTAACTGCAATTGCACATAATAATTATATTTTTCCCAACTTTCCATGTACTTGCAAGCATTTATGAGTTTATTAACTACAGGTGCACAAAATAACTATACTTTTCCCAAGCATTCACCTTTAATAATGAACATGTCATATACAAATTTGGATGGCACACAAATGTATTTTGAGCACATTGGTTGGGCCGATTAATTTGATGATTTAGAATGCAGTTTTCATAAAATCATCAGCATGTCCCAGTCATTTTAGTCGTGACATTCAACTTTTATGCTTTGTATTCAATCATTCCATGTACTTGCAAGCATTTATGAGTTTATTAACTGCAACTGCACATAATAATTACGCTTTTCCTAAGCATTCACCTTTAATAATAAATAGATCAAATAAAAAATCATGATTTTTGAAGTATTTAATCGTGTATTTACATAATTACTGAGGTAATTAATAGTTTATTTACATATTTCTAGACGAAGGATTTGCATGATGCCCAAGAATTTATTATGAAGTATACTATAAAAAGTATACTCATTACTTATAGTCAATTTTTTTTAAATTAATGCATCCAAATATTTTATTTGAAACAAGAGGGGGGGAACAAAAACAGGTGCCTGCCCACGATTTGAACCATGGTCTTTCGGGTGGTAGACTGGTAGGCTCACTACACTACCATCAGACCATTAAGTTGGTTCTAAGATATTTTAGTACTCCTATATTCTCTTCCAGACCTATTTTTGGGTGTCTACTCTTAAATCTCAATGGGAAAGTATACCGAGAAAGAGAAATTAGTTGATAAAAACTTATAACTTATAGACCTATTATGCTTTTGTGCCTTATCATGGTTCTCAACTCAGAATCACCTCCAACAAAAAAGTTTATTATGTGCCATGTTGAGATGGCAAAATATTGTAATCCATGTACCCTGTTAACATGGCAAAATATTATTATGTTCTAGTGGTGCCCATGTTCTAAAAACACAAGGCTCAAGGCACTTCACACACATGCACGCACACATGCAAGTACTCGTGCACATGGCTTAAAAAAACATGCCTCGAGGCACCAAGGTGTAAGCCTCGAGATAGTTTTCCATTAGGATATAGCCTCAGTCTGGATATTCGAGGCCTAAGCCTCAAAAACCCGAGGTGGAAAGGCGGTCAAGGCGGTGAGGCGGTACTGAGGCGCTGCATCGGTCTGTTGTTCATTTTTTGGGGCAAAATAAATAATAACATTTAAATAAGCTATACTTCTACAATAATATTGAAGTTATACAACATATATTAGTCACAAACATACGAGCCACAATCACAATATAGAATATTATTGTCCACATCTCTCCTAACAAACATCATAAATTGAATGGAACTTATATGTCTAGTAGTACACATATAAGTTACTCTCGTTTCCTCATACAGATATATATATATATATATATATATATTAGTCACAAGATAACAGCAAATATATTCTAGTATCATTATATGTTAGTCCTGAATTATATTATTTCATAGACATATATTATAGGTTTATATTACAATCATCATTACATCAAAGAAATCATGCAATTATACAATAATTATATCTAATTAGTATGAAAAAAATTGTACCAACAAATAATATTCAATTGCTTGTATCATTATATTGAGTAAGATATATTTACATATTCATGTAAGAATATGAGGAATTCACATGTTTGCAATAAAAATATTACATATCACAAATTCAAACTAGCATATATAGTAATATGATATATTGTGTGCATCTATTGAATTTAAAATATTCAAATTTAAGATTTATGATAATATATTTTGTAAATATTTGAAGTTTGTATTTTATGACAAAAATAATTATGTTTAATAATAGCTTTTACATATAATTTTTTGATAAACCGCGGCTTACGCCTCGCCTCAATAACGGAAAAACACCTCAATCCGACTTGCGTTTTTTAAAGCCTTTCTCAGGCACACAATCTAGTGCAGTATGTCTACAAACCTTGTAACCCATACAAACCCAACTAGGCATGCAATAGATGAATAGGGGCGTGGATATAGGTGCTACAATATCCTTATCTGTTTTTAACTACGAATACGGATGCGGATATTGTTATTGACGAATATGAAAACTATGTTACCACATCCTTAAAAAAACATATCAGGATATAAAACGGATACATTGATCCATATGAATAATATTAGAAATAATCTAACTTAAATGTACATGTATTAAATGGAATACACATGAAATGAATATAATAAATGTGCTTATATCATAATAATTATACCAAATATGGTATATGAAGGTATAAAATCATGTTATATGTTGTTAAAAATAAATCTAAAACTAGATTTAAATACGAAAATGGATATATGGATACTAATACAAATGTTTGCAGATGTCAAAGTGATATTCGAATCCACTAGAAAATGATGTGGATAAAGATGTAAAAATTTGTATAAAAGGATACGTTTGCTGATGGGAAACAAATATATTTGTATTCGTTTGCATCCCTATACCCACCGCATCTCCTTCATTGATTTCGACAGAGAAGTGTTATAGTTAGTTGATTTTGAGAGAGATAAGTGTTTTAGATAGCTGATTTTGAGAGAGAAATATTATGGGTTTGTGCAGTAATCTTGAAAGTACACACCACATATAATTCTTGATATTTATTTGTATCTACACTTTTCATATTTATTTTTTAATAACTTTACCCTCTAGGAATTCTCCTCTCTATATATAAGAGAGCTCTATTGTGATATCTAGGTCTGAATAAATCCGAACCCAACCTGATTAGGGTCTATTTGATCGATAAAATTATCGATCAATATTAAATGATGTAAACCAATCAATAGATCATAAATCAAAAGTCGTTTGGGATCAACCGAGCAAAAATCGTTTGCATCGTAAAGCGTGCTATCGGAAAAGCCATGACACAAATTCGAAAATCGCAAAACAAACATAGACCACCCAAAATTCTGATTCAACGGAATAAGACTTATGGGATCGACCGTTCGCCAATCGAAAATCGTTTGATATTTTATAATCACAAATTGTACTTACAAACCGATGTTGTATCTCGAAAGTTTTGGGTATTCATACCTGATCCAAAGTATATGAATGTTATACTCATTTTGATCGTCATTCAGAGAAGATCGAAACGAGTTATTGCACACCTAAATCGAAGATTCGAGGCACGAGTACGGAGGACTTTGGTTTTCAAATAAAAGAGAGAGGTTGATTAAAAAATATATAATAAATAAACTTTTTTATTTTGTTGTACAGCAGACTCCAGCAGCTCTCCTCTTTTCTACTTGGCTTCCTACCTCCCTCCATTTAGCAAACAACTAATGCCCTCCTCCCCTTATTAATAACTCCTAAGACCTTACTCTTCTTTACATTTCCTCCCCCCCCCAAATATCTCTTCCTTCTTTTCCCCAATGAAGCCCCATTTCTTCTCCTCTAATTACTGTTGAAGCTGCTGCCAACCTTTCCCCTGGAGCAACTCCCAGCAGCCACTGTTGCTGCTTCCGGCAGCCAATAGTTGTTGCTGCCTTGAGGACCCCCTGCTACTCTTTCTCCTGCAGCTGCAGGAAGCAGCTGCTGCAGCTCTTCCTCCTATTTCTGTTGCATGGACAGTCCTTGTTGCTGTTGATTCCAGCAGCTGGAAGGGGCTGCAAGGAACTGCCTGACGCTGATCTTGGTATTTGCTATTGCATGCATTTGATAGTCCAATCTTAGAGAATTCAAAAGAGGTACAATCAAGCACTTTTTGCGCTGCCATGCATATAATTTGATATATCTTTGATTCCCTCTTGATACCCTTTTCTTCTCTTGAGATCATCATTCTTCATGAGCAAATACATAAACTTTTTATATGTAAGTTTCAGACATTTAAGATATAAACAAGAGGATTTGGTGGGTCAATCAAACAAAACTTCAAATACAAAGAAGCATTGTGATTTGGGGATTGGGTATTATCTATGTCATTGTACATGTTGTTTTCCCTTGTGCTATTATTGGTTGCTGCTCTCATAAGTATAGTTGACCTTCTCAACTTTGTTTGCGATACGTTTGTAGTATTGTTCCTCATGTTATGCTATCACGTAGAATTTGGTGGTTGTCTCTATATAGCGGTTTTATTAAATGACAATGTCATTCATCCGGTAGAGAATTTGATATTTTAGGATCAGTGGTATAGGTGGTGGCACTAAGGTTTCTTATAGTTATTAGTGCCTCGTTTCGAATCCTCAATCAATGTAGAAAAAAAACTGGGCTAGAACATTTTGATGGTTGGTCCAAATGGATGCAAAATCAACCACAAAATACTTGCTCCAGGTAATGGAAGTGATAGGGATCATTCTCATGCCACTTATTCTTACTCCATTATTTCCCCTGTGGGATCAGTATTGGGTTCACAAACTCTCTCCATCCCTCTGTCTTTTGAAACCAAGTCATTCTCATGAATACGAACAACAGATGTTTAGTTTATCTGGCTTTGACTGCTGCATTTGAAGCATGACTTTGTAACTAGTTTTTTTGTTAGAACTGTTACATTGGGTACAAAGTTGTGTTTCACTTGGGCAGTTTGCAATCATGTATTAGATATCTCTGAAAAAGCGTGAATCAGTAACTGATAATGTGATGTTTTATGTATTCGTATGTCAGAGAAATGGTAATCATTGACCGTGAATGAGATAGATGAAAGTATATTTAGTTTTAAGCGAGGCTAAATTATTTTTTTTAAGAATATAACTAGATTTGAGGATAGATATTGTTTGCAAGAAGAACACAAAGTCATTTCAGCATCCATCATTATAGGAAATGTCATGATATATGGATAATTGTTAAAAAGGGAGGATAATATGGACATCCGCTGACGAGGACTAATCACTATAGGAAAATAACAAACTCCTACATTGTGGTAATTGGCCCAGAGAAGGTTGACATTTACCTATTAGGTATTCTATTTACGCAACTAAGGTTATACATATGTCATCATCCTTTAGCTGTTTTCATATTATAAATTGAGAGATTGCAAATGTATTTGGAGTATTGAGAAGCTGATAAATGTCAAGATCTTGTTATGGTTCTTAAGAAAGAGGTTGCAATGTACCGCTTTTGCTTTTATGTGAATCATCCGTGCGCCTGCAAGTCCCTCCTGCTTGGAAGCCCCGCCACCACCGCCTCCTAACCGAAAATGTCACTTTTTAATTTTTTTATTTTTTTAAAAGCAGTTGGATAGACCATGGGTTAAATTAACCCAATGATATGGTTAGTGTGAAGAGTTTTGTATTTTCATATTTCATATGTATCTCTTTCTTATTCTCATTTCTGTTTTCCACTTTATGTAATTTACCCATAGGCCTCTCTACTATATAAGAGAGCCTAGGGTTCTCAGAAATAATAAGGCTCTTATTTTTCTCCCAACATGGTATCAGAGCGACGGTCCTAGACCGGAGCTCGTGTACCCTAACCCTAAACCTAGCCCCCCCACTCGCCAGCCTCCTCCTCCCCATATCTCGGCGCTGCCGCCACCATTGTGCCACCGTCTAGCCGGCCTTCCACCACGCTCAGCACAGCGCCAGGCTCTCGGCGTCGCTCGGCGCAGCCCCAAGTCACCGCCCCAGGCCCCGCTCGGCGCTGCCCTAGCTGCTGCCCAGGCGCTGCCGGTGCCGCTACACAGGGCCCCGCGGCTCCTCGACAGACTCCTGGCCCTCGAGATCCCCTAGGTCATCGCCTAAGTCGTCGGCCACAAGTGCCACCGGCTTGCTTCGTCGTTCTTCTCCTGCGCCGCGCATCTAGGGTGATGGATTTGATTGCATAAGGCCTACATGTGCAATCAAATCCTCGTATGTCATCGTAGACACATCTGTTTGGTCGACATACCATGTGATCTTCGTTCGTCATCATGTTAGAGAACAAAGTCGATGTACCACCACCGGTGCCTTCAGAGGTCCGGCAACGATTATCAAAATGGACGGGACGAATTACGAGGTCTGGGCGATGAAGTTCATGAGCCTCATGAAGTCTAACGGTAAGAAACATATCCTTACCGATGAAGAGCCGACGGAGAAAACAGGGATTTATGCCTCATAGGAGGTAGACGACGCGTATGCCAAAGTCTGGCTATCTGGGACGTTGACGATAGAGATCGCCAACGACATGCTGCATCAACCCACAGCCAAGGCGATGTGGGATATTCTGGCAGCAACATATTCGCAGGCACAGAAAGACAAAGATACTATAGTTGCAGCATGATATTTTTACTGTCAAACAGAATGGACGTCCTCTCAACTCACTGTACACGTCCCTGAGAGGAATGTTTGAGAAGCTCCATAGCTTCATGCCTCTGACGGCGACTCGCGAGCAGCAAAAGACATACAGGAATGCCACCATGGTGGGTGTATTCCTGGTTGCCCTTGATCCAGAATATGATGCTGCCCGCTCTCAGATTCTTGCTGACGCCACTATTCCTCCTATGGAGGAAGCTTTCCGCCGACTTAGTCGAATTCCTGTCCCGAGCTCTACTACTTGCCAGACACCATCGGCGATGGCTGCTTCCAGAGGAAGAGGTGGCTCCTCTACTTTTCGTGGACGAGGTCCCCATGATCGTGGAGGCCGCATTCGGCAGCACTGCAATTATTGTCATCGCCCTGGTCACTCCGAGGATACATGCTACTTTAAGCATGGCTTTCCTGCCTCGGCTCGAGTAGCAGAACAAGTTGAGTCTCCTGCACCTTCCTCTTTGGACCAACGATTCGATGATCTTGTTGCCAGACTGAGGAATATCATGCCTCTTGATACAGCTCCTGGAGGTTACTTAGATGTGGTCGTCTCTGCCTCTGCCAGTTCACCTGCCACAGCCACTACCTCAGGTAGTTCTTATGCTCTCACCTCTTGTGACGGATCTATGATTACAAACTGGATTATGGATTATGGATTCTGGAGCGACACATCATCTTTATGGGGACAAAGAGCAGCTCACTTCATATAGAGCGGTCTCTTCAGGACGAACTGTGGTGATAGCCAATGGGACACACTCCCCGATCACAGTTAAGGGGGAGATTAACTTGACACCATCCATGAGATTGCAGAATGTGTTATATGCTGCCGATTTCTCTATGAATTTACTGTCCATTAGCGAGATTACAAAGGATTTGAACTGTCGAGCTATTTTTGACTCATCATCTCTTGTTTTTCAAGACATACCCTCGGGCAAGGTGATTGGTTGTGGCCGTGAGCAGAATGGTCTCTATCGTCTGATCCATACTCCTTATGTCGATGCATCTCTCCATTCTACAGGATCAGACTCTCCATATACCTGGCATGTCTGTTTTGGTCACCTCCCTCTTCAGAAGATGTGTCGTGTTTTGCCCCAGATTTCTCCGAAGTCGTCCTTCCAATGTGAAACGTGTCAGATGGGAAAGCATCATCGGTCTACTTCCCGGGGTCGTCAGAGTCGGAGCAGTAGCTCCTTGTTCGAGTTAGTCCATATTGATATTGGGGTCCAAGTCGTGTTCCTAACCACCAGGGACACAGATTCTATCTGGTTGCAGTAGATGATTTTTCTCGCTTGTCTTGGGTGTTTTTATTGAAGAATAAATCTGAAGCAGGAGATGTGATTCAAATGTTTATCAATGAAGTTCAAAATATTTTCTCTTCTTCTGTGAAAATTGTGCGTTCTGACAATGCATTCGAGTTTTGTACTAGAGCTCTGTCCTTGTTCTTTTCATCTCGTGGTATAATTCATCAAACTTCATGTGCTTACACTTCACAACAAAATGGAGATGCAGAGCGGAAACATCGCCATCTATTGGATATCACTAGAACCCTACTTATTCAGAGTCATGCTCCACACTCGTTCTGGGGTGATGTCGTTCTCACAGCTTGCTACTTAGTAAATCGCATGCCCTCATCTGTCTTGGGTGAGAAAACTCCTCTCTCTATAGCCTTTCCTGAGGAGTTGTTCTCTCTTACACCTCGTGTCTTTGGCTATGTTGGTTTTGTCCATCAGTTGGTGTCAGGTCTTGATAAGCTCTCTCCCAGGGCTATCAAATGTGTGTTTGTAGGATACTCCAAGACACAGAAGCGATATCGTTGCTTTGATCTGTTGCGTCGAAAATATTTTGTTAGTGCCGATGTCACATTCTTTGAATCTGTAATGTTTTTCTCTCCTACAGGTGACAGAATGACTACTTCCCATTCTGATATTGAGGTCTTCATGCCACCTCCTTCTATGAGTCAGTTACATTCTATGCCATCTCCACCACCACCTCTTGTCATACCTTCACCTCCATCTTTACCACCTCCAGTACCCATTGTCCCCCCGTTACCAAAGTACTATACTCGTCGGTCCTCCTCTACTCAAGGTCATGGTCCGTCATCCAGCAGCCCTCAGGTTGGTTCTGATAACTTGATTTCTAACGATGAGTCTGAGGATCTATTGATACAAGGAACACAACAGGATGGTGATCATGGAGATTTGGATGTCCCTATCGCTATTAGGAAGTAGAGGCGTACTTGTGCTTCCTATCTACTTGCTTCCCGTCTCTTTTCATCATCTTACAGGCGATTTCCAGAGATTTGCAGTAGCTCTATCTGTCGTAGAAGTTCCACGCAATTACCAAGAGGCACTACAAGATAGCAAATGGCGTCTTGCTATGGAAGAATAAATGGCCACATTGCAGTCCCGTGGAACTTGGACACTTGTTTCTCCTCCTCCCAGAGCGTCTATTGTTAGCTGCAAATGGGTGTTTACTGTTAAATACCATGCAGATGGAAGCCTTGATCGGTACAAGGCAAGGCTCATGGCACGTGGTTTTACTCAGACATATGGAGTTGATTACTTGGGCACGTTTTCTCCAGTTGCTCGACATTCTACTTTACGTGTCCTTCTTTCAGTTATTGTAGCACGTGATTGGCCGTTGTTCCAGCTTAACGTGAAAAATGCATTTTTATATGGAGATCTACAAGAGGAAGTCTATATGCAACAGCCTCCGGGGTTTGCTGCTGAGGGGGAGTGTCAATAGGTTTGTAGACTCCATAAGGTAATATATGGCCTTAAACAGAGTACTAGAGCGTGATTTCAAAAGCTTTCATATTTGATTGAACGACGGGGATTCAAGAGGTCAAATGCAGACCATTCCTTATTTGTGCAGAAGACGTCTAGAGGTATTGTTGCTATCAAGGTGTATGTTGATGATATTGTTGTTACAGGAGATGATGAGCAAGGAATCAAGATGGCGAAAGAATTTCTGGGCAGTCAATTTGTGATTAAGGATCTGGGCACCCTAAGGTATTTCTTGGGGTTGGAATTTTCTAGAAATGCACATGGTCTTGTGATGACCCAAAGAAAGTATGTTACAGATATGCTTGTAGAGACAGGCATGATTGGTGTCAACCTTCCACGACTCCTATGGATCCTAGCATGAAGTTGTATGATGATGATACAGATGAAGTCGATAAGAGAAGATACAGAGAGATGGTTGGAAAACTCGTTTATGTTACAATTACCAGACTGGATATTGCATTTGCAGTGAGTCGAATCAGTCAATTCATGGAGCAACCTCGACAGGTACATATGGATGCAATATATATGATATTGAGATATCTAAAATCATCTCCAGGCTCAGGATTACTATTCAAGAAAGGAGAAACACTCTCTGTATCCGCATATGCTGACGCGGATTATGCAGGTAGTCCTAAGGATAGGAAATCGACTTTGGGATTTGCAATATTTGTTGGTACTTCTCTCGTTTCTTGGAAAAGCAAGAAACAAACTGTTGTAGCAAGATCAAGTGTTGAGTCCGAATACAGGGCTATGGCTCAAGCAAGTACAGAAATGATGTGGGTCCGAGCAGTGCTATGTAATCTACATGTAGAGGTTCCTCTACCCATTGGGTTACACTATGATAACCAGGCTGCTCTATTCATTGCAAACAATCATGTGTTCCATGAGAGGACAAAACATATTGAGGTAGATTGTCACTACACCAGAGACATGATTCAAAAGGGCCTGATTTCTACTTCACATGTCAGCTCTGGAGAGCAAACCGCGGACATCTTCACCAAGCCACTGCCCAGAGGATCATTTCAGAAGTGTTCATCCAAGCTGAGCACGATCGATATCTATGCTCCAACTTGAGGGGGAGTGTGAAGAGTTTTGTATTTTCATATTTCATATGTATCTCTTTCTTATTCTCTTTTCTGTTTTCCACTTTATGTAATTTACCCATAGGCCTCTCTATAATATAAGAGAGCCTAGGGTTCAAAGAAATAACAAGGTTCTTATTTTTCTCCCAACAGTTAGGTTAACAGGAAAAAATAACGGAAGGTTATGGGTGTAAGATAGAGTGACTATTTGGGGTTTGTTGTGTAATTCACGATTATGCAGGGTTATGGTTGTAATTGCAAAATTACTCAGGGTTATGGGTATCAAAATCCCTATTTATATCATGTGCTTCAAATGTGGAATGTATGTGTAGAATTGGTTAGGTGACAACCCGAGTCCTAGGGAGAAGGTTGTCGCATGGGCAAAGAACCCTAGAGGCATGGGTGGTGCCCTAGGATGGTCGATAGCACCCTTGGAGGGGTGCAACAGCCGATTGAAGCACCTTAGTAGGGGTGCTTGAAGGCTGGTAGCATTGGAGAGGGAGCAACAGTAGTTGGAAGGGGTTGGCAGCGCACCCGAGAAGGTGCAGCAACCATTACACAAGGATGGAGGGCCTCGTGTAGGGCCCTAGGCGAGGAAGGAGGGCCTACGTAGGTGCTCGGAGATCGAGAAGTGGCTCGAAGATGGCGGCCTGATGATTTTAGGTCAGAACCCTGGTCTAGGACCATTGTTGTGATATGTAGAGAAAAGAATAAATTGTTATGTTTATTCCATGAGTCTAGGGTCTCTTATATAAAGAGAAACCCTAGAGAGAAAAGAAAGGGAATATGAGTGCTAATCATGTGAGAGACAAAAACTGTGACTATGAGAGCAATGACTTTAAACCATTAGATTCTGCTCATCTCTCTCCTCCAATCAATCAGGAGAATCTAATGGTCCAGACTCATTGCTCTCACAGTTTTTAGCTCTCACTGGATCATCCCTATATATATATATGAATGATCATGAATGTTTACATGACTCAAATAAAATAGGATTTAACATAAGTTAATGAAATTATCTAGTTAATCGCACTAAATTTGAAAATTGATTTTAATTGTTATTTAATTCCCCAACTACTTGAACTAGCAGAAGTGCAAGAACATGCTCAGTGTTGTAAAAGTCAGCCGACTAGTCGGCCCGACTAGTCGAGTCGGGGGGGTACCCGACTCGAATAGGCCAAATCGGTCATTAGTCGGGTACACCCGATTAGTCGGCCGACTAATCGGCCTAGTCGGACGACTAATCGGCCGATTTTTACATGAGATTTCTAAAAAAAATAAAACAAGACTTTCAGACATCACGAATACCCGTTTACCCTAACATAAGGTTTTAGGTTCTGTCGAACAGAACCCAAAACCCTTCTTCGAGAGTAACTGTCGCCCCCCCGACTCGAGGATCTTCCTCCACCGCCTCCTTTGTGTCGCCGACGTTCGAGTGGTGACTTCGGTTGTATCTCATCCTCCGATGCCCTCCTCCAGTAGCAAGTCTATCTCAACTCGCCGCCTCCTGAGCTGGTTAGGGTTTCAAAAAAATTCGATTTTTTATTCTTTTTGTTTGGTTTATTGCTTTATTTTAGTTATAAATGCTTAGGTTATCTTGTTAATTTGCATCTTAGGTTAAAAATTGTTAGCTTTTAGGTTATTTTTTAGTATAAGTTAGATTTAGTTGATGGTGTGCGTGTTGCCTAGATAATTTTTGCTTGGTTTATTACTTATGTTTATTATTTTCTAAATCTTGGTTAACTTAGATTTTTTTGTTTATATGTTGCCATTAGTTAGCTTATACTTATATGGTTGGCATTGGTTGGCTTTTATTTAATTTGTTTATTCAACATGTGATTTTGTTAGTTAATTAGGAAGCTCAACTTGCTTATAAATCATACCGATCATTACTATCATTTTTCGCACTTTACCGAGAGAGTTATAAACAGTGAAGTCATTTTAAAAAATGGTGACACGGCTTAGAATATATGCTTAAAATCTTAGATCCACGCTTTTAAGATTATTAAAGTAGAGAAGGCTTCATGATTTGATGGTATAGTATCTAACACTGATCATATTATAAATATATGAAAAGCATACTCATATATTTAAGCTTTTAAAAATATAAAAACTGTTAAATATATAAATATAAATGTGAGTATATATTATAAAATTTGACTTATATATATTTAAAATAATAAAAAATTCCAAACCGACTAATGCTCGATTAAATCCGATTACTCTCTCGACTGTCGATTAATCCTTAGTCAGTGACCATGTCGACCAGTACCGACTGCCGACTTCTGCAACCTTGAACATGCTCATTTCTTTCCTCAGCACAACGCAATGCGATCATTATTCTTATTTGTGGTCTCCCACATTAACCGTCACCCTACAATTCCAGGTTTGTAATATGCTGAATAAAACCGTCAGAATTGAACACTCGCACCAGAGTTATATTTCAACTGAACTCTCATCACTCCTATGTTGCTGGCACAATTTAATATATCCCTACTGATAGGAGAGAATGAATCAGATGCATTAGACGTACCCGAGGGCTCTCTTATATAGGAGAATAGCCCTTGGGTTAATTACATGATAAGTACTCAGATAAAATAAAATTACATAAAAGAGACATAAAGCTATATTTATCTTAACACTCCCCCTCAAGCTGGAACATATATATCTATCATGCTCAGCTTGGAACAACACTTCTGAAAAGGACTTCGAGATAGAGACTTGGTGAAGATATCTGCCGTCTGATCTCCTATAGACACATGAGAGGTAGATATGAGGCCTTTCTGTATCAAGTCTCGAGTGTAATGACAGTCCACCTCAATATGCTTTGTTCGTTCATGGAATGCAGGATTATTTGCAATGAATAATGCAGCTTCATTATCACATAGAAGTTGCATAGGAAGAGGAACTTCTATGGTAAGATCAGTCAACACCGATCTAACCCCCATCATTTCTGCACTCCCTTGTGCCATGGCCCTGTACTCAGATTCTGCACTTGATCTAGCAACCACTGTCTGCTTCTTGCTCTTCCATGAGACAAGTGAGTGTCCAACAAAAACTGCAAAACCTGAAGTAGACTTTCTGTCCATGGGACATCCTGCATAGTCAACATCTGCACAAGTTGTCACCTCCAGGGATGCATCCCTGCTGAATAAGAGTCCCGTACCAAGTGAGCTTTTTAATTATCTCAAGATCATATAGATAGCATCCATATGTACCTTCCTGGGCTTCTCCATGAATTTGTTGACCTTGCTTACTGCAAACATAATATATGGCCTGGTGATAGTAACATATAAAAGCTTCCCAACTAGTTCTCTATACCTCCTACTATCAACTTCCTCAGTATCCTCATCATACAATTTCATATTTGGATCCATAGGAGTAGTAGCAAGCTTGCATCCGGTCGTACCTGTCTCAGAGAGGAGATCAATCACAAAATTTCTCTGGGTCATCACTAGACCACGATGATTCCTGGCAAATTCTAACCCCAAGAAGTAGCGAAGAGTGCCAAGGTCCTTGGTCAGAAATTCTTTACCTAGGAATTTCTTGGCTATCTGAATGCCTTGAGCATCATCTCCTGTAATAATAATGTCATCTACATAAACAAGAATGGCAACCGTACCTTTCTTTATCTTCTGAACAAAAAGTGGGTGGTCTGCAGTGGACCTCACAAACCCTTGTTGCTCAATCAACTCTGACAGCTTTCGATACCAAGCTCTAGGACTCTGCTTCAGGCTATAAATTGCCTTATGTAGCCTGCATACCTTCTGGAACTCCCCCTCAGCAATAAACCCAGGTGGCTGCTGTATGTAAACCTCATCCTGAAGGTCCCCGTAGAGGAATGCATTCTTCACATCAAGTTGAAATAATGGCCAATCCTGGGAAACTGCAACAGCAAGTAGAATTCGTAGCATTGAATGTCTCGCTACTAGAGAAAAAGTGTCCTGATAATCCACCCAATATGTTTGGGTGAAGCCTCTTGCCACCAACCTTGCCTTATAACGATCCACACTCTCATCTGCGTTTTGCTTAATGGAAAATATCCACTTGCAGCTTACAATCGAAGCACCTCGTGGAGCAGAGACAACACTCCATGTCCCTCGTGACGTTAAGGCCGCCATTTCTTCTTCCATTGCATGGCGCCACCTATCGTCCTGTAAAGCCTCCATATATGTTCGAGGTATAGTAACTGCAGAAAGTCCGACTACAAACCTCCTGTACTCATCTGAAAGATGATCCAAAGAGACATGTGCAGCAAGTGGGTATGTGGCGCATTTACGTCGAGGCTTCCTTAGTGCAATAGGAGCATCCAAATCCGCATCACCTCTGTCTTCTACGCCAGAATCATCATGTGTATGATGTAGAACTCCATTACCATCAGTAGAAATAATGTTATCATGACAGACCTCAGGCGTGTTGGATGATGTGGACGGCTTATGAGCAGAGGAGATAGTAGAAGACCTGTGAGTGTAAACAATGGGTAAGAATCTTGGCTGAGATATAGGCAGTGGTGGTGGTGGTGGAGGAGGAGGTGGTGGAGAAGGTGACGGTTGGTCAGCTTCAAGTGGTGGAAGAGATGGAGGTGGAGGAACAACAATATCCTCTTCATAGGTATTAGATAACCTATCACCTGTAGGAGAGAAGTACATAATAGATTCAAAGAAAGTAACATCAACGCTTACATAATATCTCCTACTAACCGGATCAAAACATCTATACCCTTTTTGAGTACGAGAGTATCCAACAAATACACATTTGATATCTCGCGGTGAGAGCTTATCACGATTAGGGGTGAAATTATGTACGAAAGCCACAGATCCAAAGACTCGAGGTGTAAGCGAGAATAGGTCCTTCTCGGGAAATGAAATCAAGAAGGGAACCTTTTCTCTTGAATCAACAATGTTCGTGTGACATCAAGAAGGTGGCGATGTTTGCGTTCCGCCACGCCATTTTGTTGCAAAGTGTAGCTACACGAAGTTTGATGAACAATGCCATGGGAACTGAGAAACTCAGACAAATGTAAAGTTGAAAATTCCAAAGCATTATCCGTGCGAATGAGTTTGACGTTGGCAGAGAAGATATTATTAACTTCAGGAATAAATTTTCTTATAATAGCACCAGCTTCAGACTTTTGTTTCAACAAGAACACCTAAGACAATATGGAATAACCATCCACAACAACCATATAATAACGACGTCCCTGAAGATCAGGGACACGACTTAGACCCCAAATGGCAAAATGAAATAGTTCAAAAGAACGACTACTATGACGACTCGGACGACTTGGAAACGAAGATCGATGATGTTTCCCAAGCTGACAGGCTTCACAATCCAAAACGGTACGGGTAGAGATCTGTGGTAGGATATGGCACATCTTCTGAAGAGGAAGATGGACAAATTGTAGATGCCAAAGAAATGGAGAAACTGATCCAAACGGAATAGTAGTGAGCCCAGCACATGATGGTATAGCAAGCTTATACAAGCCTCTCTGCTCACGGCCATATCCAATCACCCTGTCAGTCAGTATGTCCTGAAATACAAAAGAAGATGGGTCAAAGACGGCACGACAATGTAAATCTTTTGCAAGCTAACTAATGGACAACAGGTTCACCTGAAAGTCAGGAGCATATAAGACATTCTGAAGACTCAAGGAAGGCGTTAGAGTAATCTCCCCCTGACCAACAATGGGTAATCGAACCCCATTTGCAATGACAACAGATCTGCTAGGTGTAAGTGCTCTGTAGGTAGTAAATTGCATCCTTTCGCCACACATATGATGGGAAGCCCCGGAGTCCATAATCCAATCAGTCAAGTCTGAGCAAGCAGTACTGGTAAGTGCATAATGAGTACCTGATGTGCTAGAGGATGCTCTGGCAGAAGCGGCAGCCTCTGTGGAACCCGGAGATGGAAGCGCAGGAGTAGTCATCATCTCCCGAAGTCTGGAGACAATATCGTCAAACCGAGTGTCTGGGATAGGGGCAGAGGGAGTCTCAGTCTGTTCAGCAACACGTGCAGAGGCTGGAAAATCATGCTTGTGAAAGCATGTTTCCTCAGAATGGCCTGGACGGTGATAGTGAGCACATGGACCACGATGTCTGCCTCCCGCTCGACCACGAGGTCCACGACCCCGAAAGTGAGACGATCCTCCTCTGCCTCGAGTAGCAGCCATAGCAGAAGGAGCAATCTGTGCTGTAGACGCCGATGCATTCGTAATTCTACTCAATCGCTTATGTACCTCCTTCATAGGTGGAATGGTCTCGCCAGTCAGAAGTTGAGTACGTGCTGCATCGTACTCAGGGTCAAGGGAGGACAGAAAAACTACCATCATCATGGCATTTCTATATGCCTGTTGTTGTTCCGTATTGGTTGTGATCGGCATGAAGCTATGCAATCTCTCAAACATGCCCCGCAGATGAGAGAAATAGGTATAGAGTGGTCTCCCATTCTGTTTGGTGGAAAAATGTCGAATTGCAACTGAAGTATCTTGCTTTCATTCTTCAACTACCCATATGTAGCCGCCAGTATGTCCCATATAGCCTTTGCAGTTGGTTGATTCACAATATCATTCGCGAGCTCTGTAGTCAGGGTCCCAGAGAGCCATATACAAGCATAAGCATCATCTTGCTTCCACGTCGCATTCACTCCAGTCTTGTCTTCCTGCTCAGAGTCTGTGAGGATGTACTCCTTATTATGGCACTGCATCGGGTACGAAACTGCATGGACCAGATTTCATAGTTGGTCCCATCCGTCTTCACTATAGGGGACAGGCCTTTGAAGGCACCCGAAGCTGTGAAAACGTCGCCCTTGTTCTCTGACATTTTTTAAAAAAAGAGCCACAGACCAACGGAGGAAGAAGAAATAAGCGGTCTACAGAATCATATGAGAGATATGTAGACTCATACAACCATCCCTACTCCTCGTTCAAGCGCCCGCACGTGCCAATGAAATTCACAGTTGCGCTGGCGAAGCCGAGGAGCCTCTGGGGTCGAAGCCGAGGGCTGCTGGAGCCGCTCGGGGGGGGGGGGGGGGGGGGTGCCTCGCGGGAGTCGCTGGGGCGGCGAAGGCGGGGGCCGCCGGGAGGGGTGTCGAAGCCGCGAGGCCTGCTGAAGGCGGTGTGGCGGTGAAGGCGGGCCACCCGGGAGCCGCTAGGCAGGCGGTGGGGCCCGCTGAAACAGGCAGCGGTGGCCTGCTGTGTCTGCAGGTAGCGGCGCGAGCAGCTGTGGCTGCAGCCGACGGCGGCGACGGGGGGGGTGTAGGGTTAGACTTTTGGGTGGGATATCGGGACCCCGGTCTAGGACCGTTGCTCCGATACCATGATAGGAGAGAATGAATCAGATGCATTAGACGTACCCGAGGACTCTCTTATATAGGAGAATAGCCCTTGGGTTAATTATATGATAAGTACTCGGAGAAAATAAAATTACATAAAAGAGACATAAAGCTATATTTATCTCAACACCTACATTTTGTAAACTATGAAGGTAAACTGAAGTACTGCATGTTATGAGTTCCATTAAGAGAGCAGTGTTCTTCAACTTTTAGATGTCAAACAAACCATTATTCAAGAACACACTATGTTGACCACAATTAGTTAGAACTGCATAAAATCGCGAACATAATGAAATAATTATCATGTCTAGATCCAAAAGGAAATGGAAGATGTGCATACTTACCAAAATTCACTGATAGATGTACCCCCAGTGGCATAGCTATGAGAGGAATTAATTATTTCCATGAAAAATGAACCAATTTCCTAGCAGAAGATATTATGAAACTAAATAAATAATATAGATAATGAAGAAAACATAATAAACTTCAATACTGATCGAAGAATGCAATTGAATCAAAATTAGTTTACAAAAACAACTCCCAAGAATGGGCACTGATATGGTCTCAAGTCCCAAATTATTTTTGACAAACAGTTCCTTACAAAGTTCCTTTTCCTTGAAAAATGGCATTTCATATCATCTTAGAGTGAATAAATATTGTATTCTTTAATTAACACTTTAAAGAAGTGGAAAGCTGAAACGAGGATCAGAGGTAAAAGGAAGCCAAAGTCGTGGGAAGGAGAAAAAATGATAGCGTGTGATAGGCATAGAAACCATGAGAAGGAACCATCTTTAATGAATGTTGCATGTGAAACAAGAAATTCAGCTCTTCTCTCTCTCGACTTGCACTAGTGGAAAAGGTGCCAGATCTGGGTTACTCAAGTCTCAATCCGCCTAATGCATCAACCAAGTGCTACAATGAGAACTTGATAGAAGTTGAAATATGAAAGTAAGAGAAATGCATCTGACATCATTTATGTGGTTTGTGATGGTTAGGATGACCACCTTCCTCCTCAGGAGAACTAACGTAATGGCACTGTTATTCCATTGATTCTTCTAGCTGAAACTTATAATACAATACCATAAATATAGATGTCTGCTTCACACCCACCTCTTTCACAATACACTATGGGGAACTAAATACATGATTCGATACTACAATTGGTGGCTTTCCACCAGATCCAGTTACCCAATAAACTCACCTCTTTACTATTTTCAACAATCCTCAAGTTGGAACATGCAGCGTGCATATTGGACAAACTGAAATCTCACATGATATGACAAACTTCTTTCCGATTCGGTGCATATTCCATTGGTTGTTGATGACAATGATGCCTTTTATGCAATGATGTTTAGTAAATGAACTGAAGGGATGGAGTTCAAAAGATGATCCATCAAGAAATTTGATCGAAATAAGGTGCTTGTGCTCCATATTTACATCGGTCACTGTTACTGTTACTACAATGAGACTCCCTCTATATATCTCTTTCCCACAACTTCTATTCTCCACAAAAAATGCCTCCAACTCTCACATGGGGCAAAGAGGTCAATGGAATGTTCATACAGAAATTTTGAAAATATACTCTCAAAAAACCTTGGAATAGGCATCTCCTAGATAGAAACTTGGTAAATGAATCCCTCTCATATAGGGACCTCGAAATAAGAGCTCCCACCGAGGATTAGAGGTTTCACTTTTAGGTCATCAAATCCACCCTCATTTAATGGATCTAGATACTTATTACTGACAATATTTGATGTCTAATAACCAACATTTAGAAATAAACTTAAGGGGAAATAATGTTAAATAGAAAAGATTTCTAGATTTTATGCAATTTCATTCACAAGCATATCGTGACATGCAATTTTCCACAACTATTTGTATATCAAAGCTATAAAAGAAAGTATAAACTAAAGTCTGACAGCCTAAGATAGGTGGTAGGTCGGTTGGCTACTACTATGGCCATTCCTATAAAGATTCACTGGGCATGTTGATCTTCTGAAAACGAGGAGAAAAGATGACATTAATGCTCATAAGTGAAAAATAAAGTAAAAAATTGATCTATTCATTTTTTGTGATTCTTTTACATTTAATATCCCTCATTTCTCTATTCAATCTCTGTTTAGTCATACATCTTGATTTACCTCAAGGATTAGTCCAAACTACATTCCCCATTCCTGGACTCAGTATTGTGGACATTTAGTGATTAGAGTCTTGGAGATTGCATAAAGCATTACCAGTGCCACCGAACAATCTCTCAATCAACCCTTCGATAGTAACCTGACAATTGTTATATCTCTCAATCAATCCTCCGACAGTAACCTGACAATTGTTAATAAGATTGTGCATTATCATGTAGTGAAAAACTAGTTGCCTCACATCAGTGTTGTTAAAAGCGGGAGGCGCTCTAAGGCGCTAGGGGGTGCAAAACGTCCGAGGCGCTAGGCGCTCCCTAGGCGCTCGCCTGAGAAAAGCAAGGCGCCATATATAAAAATAAATAAATTATGCACGAGTCTATGTAATATATGCACATATACACATGTGTATGTATGTGTAATTGTAAATATATGTATGTATAACTTATATTTCAATCTAAGACCAATCCAATATACTTGTGGGTGTGTTGACATGCACGTATATAAATGTGTACGTGTACATGTGTGTGCATGTATGTATAGTTGTAAATATATGTATGTATAGCTTATATTTAAATTTAAAACCAATCCAACATATTTGTGGGTGTGTTTATAAGCGTGTATATAAATGTGTGCATGTACATGTCTATGTCTATGTATGTGTATGTATATGCTATCACCAAATTATATTTTGCGATCAATCCACTATTTATTAATATGTATATGTATAATGTATGCATGTACTTGCATATATATATATATGGGTAAAATGGGGCTGCCCCCAGGGAGTAGCCAACTTGGCTACTCCCACCCCTATTTTCCCCTCATTTTTTTATTTTTTTGGAAAATAAAAATTTGTATATTCATCATTATATCCCTCCCACATTCTATTAAAATTTTGTTAGAAACAGAGACTCCTAAGCCCTCCATCCAGACGTCATTTTTTTAACGGTCGCAGGATTTTTTAAATCGACTATGTTTGGATGGAGGCCGTAAGAGTTTCTACTTCTGACGAAATTTTAACAGAATGTGAAAGGGATATAATGATGAATATACAAATTTTTATTTTCCGAAAAAATAAAAAAATGAGGGAAAAATAGGAGTGGGAGTAGCCAAGTTGGCTACTCCCTGGGGGCAGCCCCATTTACCTCTATATATATATATATATATATATATATATATATATATGTATATGTATTAAATATTTGTGTTTATGTGTGTATTTGTATGTATGTGTATCTGTATGCATATATATTTGCATACATGTGTATGTGTTTATGTGTAAGTATGAGTACATGCCTATGTATACATGTGTGTTTTGTCTATTTATATGTATATATGTGCATGTAGTTATAATACTTCAAGCTAATATATATACAGAGAAGAATATATACTTTTTAGTCAAAAAGTATATGTAATATTTAGAACTAAAACATGAATGTACATGTATACGTATATGAAATAGAAGTGTGTGTAAATTACATATACATGTGTGTGCATATGTATAAGTATGTGTGTTAATGATACTTAGAACTAATATATATCTAATATAAAAGCTTAAACATGGATAAAAATCACACAAAGTCGGCAAAAAGCCTTACTTTTGCCTTAGGCGCTCAAGGCGAGCGCTTAGAGCCTCAAGCCAGGCGCTCATCTGAGCGGCGCCTGAGGCAAAACGCCTCGCCTAGAAGGAGACAAGACGCTAGGGCCTCGCCTCGCCTCACCTGGGAGCCTAGGCGAGCGCCCGGAGGGCTTTAGACAACACTGCCTCACATCATATCTGGTCTGACCATACAGAATGATAGGGTGGGTGAATCATGTGGACTTTATTATGGGTCTGTAGAATGATAATAGGGCATGACATACATGCCTCTACATAAGTTCATTGATGGTCTGACCAAACGCACCTAGGTAGGGCTTTACATAGAATTCTTCATCGTGTGTTAATACTAATATTAAAGAATGAAAACTTCTATTGAATGGAGAGCCCAAGTTAAATTTCCATATCTTGGTCTACCTGATGTCAACTATGAGTAGCTTTTTATACCTTGATGATTCTTTGCTTATTCTCAGCAGTGCTCTACTTTTTATATCTTTCTCGTTCTTTTCAACTTCCATAATGATGTTTTTTGTCATCAATCGTATTATCTTGAAAACAATGGGCTAAAATATCCTTAAGTTTATCTCGTGTATATTCAACACCCAAAGTTTTGTTGAAGATTAATTAGTGTTAATCATGATTAATTATCTTAAGCTTTGATTAACATGCATTAGTCGTCATTAGGTTTCCTAATAATACTTAATGGCTTTATTATTTTAGAAAATCGAATAATAAAGCTAGCCAAACACGATATCGTAACATAGATTTATGTGGATCAAGACAAACCTAAAGGATAGGCCTACTCCACGAGAAAAGACCCCATAAGGCTGGATCTTGCGATTAGCTTTCTCAAAGGATACAATAAGTGGGGGTCACTTTATATAACCCCGCAAACACAACCACGTACTAACTCTAATCAATGTTTTACTAAACACACCACAATTGGATCTTCCATAAGATCCAATTGATTCATCTTTTTATTATTCTCAACACGTCTCCTTAAGATGGAGCATACAATGCCTAACGCAGATAAAGTGAAAAAAAGTCTCTTGTACGCACATTAAGCACATTACAACACCGACCACCTTGACTTTATGCGCACTTTGTTAATCTTGGATGAAGATGACGAATGTAAGGTCATCTTGTCGATGAGATGCTGGAGGGATAGCATTTGGAATGATGATCAATTGAGCAATTCGAGTAAGAGTTGGCTCTTATTCATTGTATTTGCATTATTAGAGTTGTCAAAACTACAACGAGTACCCATCATGGAATACTCTCGCCCAACAACATGTCTCATCATTGAAAGATGACTGCATTAGTCTCAATGGTCGAAAACATCACGAGAATATTCTATATACATATAACTAAAAAAACAACCCCATGTCTATCGTTCATGTACAGGGTGACATTGAAGTCACCCCCCAGAATCCAAGCAGTCTCCAAAAATTTACCCCGAACTTATCCCATGTCATCCCATACTGCCATGTTCTAAGAACCCCCCGTAACGCCATACACTGATAAAATCGAGAGTCTGGTTTGATCTAACTTATTAACTAGAAGAACCGACACTTAGTGCACCAAGTTTACCTCCTAAACCAGATCGAAAAGGCCCCCATTCCAGGCCACCACAACACCGCCTGAGCTACCATTCGCCAATACTGCTCTGAAATCCAAACGGAAAGGTCCCAAGGTTGAGCTCCACCTCACAGAATCCCACGAAGAATTCCTGGTTTCCTGGAAGCAAGCGACATCTATCTTCCACTTTTCCATCATAGAACCATTGCCAACCTCTTGTCAGGTTGAAGCAATCCGTGCACATTCCACGACAGCAGTTTCATCGAGATACCAAAGGGGTAGACCCCGCCAGTTGAACCCCAATCACTCGAACAACTTCCATAGCAAAGGCCTCTTCCGACTCTCCTCCCTCTACCCCTATCTACCTTAATCCCTCCTCTCCCATTATCAGGCAAACCGCTCCCATCAACCTCACCTGCACTGCTTGCATATACAGCATAATCATCCTCCTGACAGAGATCAACCCCACTGTAGGCTTGGTCAGCCCCCCTAACCTCCACCCTTCCTTCCATGCTCATCAAACTTTCCCTGACAGGCACGTCTTCCCTCACGTGGTCCAGTCTGGAGGTTTCCCAATCCAACATGTACGTACGTTGATGCTTCCTCGAGAAGAAATTTTTCAGCAATCTGGATTCCTCGGACACTGCTTGTTGCCTCTCCACCCTGCTTCGTACCACCCCACCTTTGATCTTCTCATAACACAAATCCTGTGAGTTCCACATGCATCCCTCCAAAGCAGCTTCGTTGCACAAAAGTCCAGTCCCGGCCCTCTCTCCTTCGGAGCAGCCAACATGAGGCAATCGCCCAGGCAGCCCTACGAGACATCGGACACCAGCCCAGCAGCAGGACAACGGAAAGGGTCACCACCACCACCCTTCATCCCCAACAAGCCTTCTATTGGGTCGAAAAATCCCTCCATCTCAGATATCAATGGGCCACACCTCGAGCCACGGCTCTACCAATCCGACACATTCCTAGCAACCAAAACAATCTCAAGAGTCGATGGGTCCCGATGCACGATCGGGTCCGAGCCACGATGTTCAATCGGGCTTGAAGGATGCCGATACGCATTCGATAATCAGGTCATTAAGCAGAACCGCCCCCCTTAAGACACTGCAAAACACACAAGAACTCAGGTTGGCCCACTTCCCTTGAGCCAATACCAGTATCCACCAAAGTCATGCTTAGCATGTTACCATATTCTGTCATTTCGATATCATCAACAAGATTTGTCGAATCTCTCCCAGGCGGCTCCCTAGGGGAAAAGCGTATTTGAGAGACATGTCCAACCTTTCGACCATTGGACCACTGTGCCGTCCTGACCGTTGGACAGCTCCATTGTCGATAGAAAACACCTATGGTGACTTCTCGGCCAGGTGAGCTACTGTCCCAGAGGTCCCCTTTCCTCCTCCACCATAGGGATTTTCATCTAAGGGGACCATCCAAATAACGAATGGTCGTCGCCCAACAAACAACGTTACGCAAAGAGGAATTGGTGGCTTAGCTCTGCGCATGGATGCCACCACCTCTGACTCCTCAAACGGCAGCAGATCGGTGCTCAGGAGCCCAATAACCTCACCAATATGAGATATTGCCTTCCTAATGACCGCCTCTCGACAGCATTGGAGGGGTATCCCCAGTATCTTTCAGTGTTGTAAAAGTCGCCCGACTGATCTGACTAGTAGGTCCGACTAGTTTAGTCAATGGGGTGGCCTACGGAGTACCGACTAACTCCGATTACGTACACTAGTCGACCAATTTTTGCTTGGAGATACCATGATTTTTAATGTTTTGATGTTTTTATAAGCAAACTTATTAATATATGCTTAATAGTTTACTTAAATTCAGTTACTTCTTTTATTGTATTATGATAGTATAAAAATATACAAAATCTAAGTAAATATATGTATAAAAATGAGTTATATATTTAAAATAATCATAAAATTCAAAGCCGATTAAAGTCCGACTAGTCGTCCAACTGCTGATTAATCCTTAGTCAGTGACATAGCCGATCGACTACCAATTACCGACTTTTGCAACCATGGTATCTTCACCCTCCAAATCCCGTCCTCCTTCCTCGGAGCACCATCGAGGTACCTTGGTCTTCGCCACTTAACCAGGCCACACCCCACTAGGGGAAAGCAGAATTCCAAGCTACTCTGAAGTACCTCATTCGCACCCTCCACGAAAAGGCCCCGTAGACAAACCATCGCTCGAGAGCTGAAGAGCATCCACCCTTGCACCTTCCAGCCTTGTCATCGACACAACGTCCAAGATCAGTTGCAGGGTCGTTGCGTCACCTTCCCCCATCACCAAGCCATCCCAGGGGTGGGTGTTGCACCCACCACGAGAAGAGGTATAGTGGTGGCGAAGTCACCCCATCCCCCTCGTCCCCAACGATGCCAAAATCCATCTTGGTCGGCGCCACACCTCCTGCCCTCTCCAGATGCACCGCCTTCCCCAGGCACCCATGTCAGAGATGATCGGGATGACCACAGTGAAAACATATTGATTCTGCATTCGTACACTTCCTGGCAAAATGATCACCAACACCGCATCTATAATCCAGGAAGGTCTGGCCACCGGGTCGACTCTTCCGCTCACCTTTTACTTCGCAACACATCTGTGTGCCATCCCGCTTCCCGTACCAGCTAACTCTCCTCCCCCGACCTCCCGCATCCTCCAAACGAAACCATCTGTTTCGAAAGTCCCTTGAGTTTGATCCGGAGAGGAGGTTTGGTGAAGAGTTCCCTGGGACGTAAAGAAAGAAGTCAAGTCCTGTTGGGTTAACTCAAGAGCATTGTCAATACGGATGATATTAACAAAGTAGAAAAGAAAGTTTTAACATATTGCAAGAAATTTCCGACAATTTTATTCATCCCCAAACGCTCCTTTATTAGATAACCCAAGAAGATAGAATGCAATCATCAATGAAAACTATAAAATAGTGATGACCACTTAATGTTCGGATTGGACAAGGAGAAGGATATGGGAAAATTCCTCAAGCACGTCACGGAAGCGTGAGGATCGCATCGTATGCGATCGGGAGCGACTAGTCGCACTAGTCGCTCGATGCAACAAAATTTCAAAAATTTAAATGATGAAACCACATGATCCAAGAACACTTCTTGGATCGTTTCATCTAAACCACAAATAGGTACTAGGGTTACCTCTTGAAGCATGGTTGCGATCGAGTCTCTAAACCAAGAGACCTCCTGTCTCAAGTCCGATCCGATGGAGGAGACGCTTGCGAGCGCGTTGATGAGACGTGTCCTTCTTGCAATCCAAGTTGATGATCCAAACAGTGGATCTCCTGGTCTCGTCACACGAGATCCAACATCTTCTTCACGAGCGAGACGCACCGAAGGAGATGGAGATCTACGAGTAGATGATCTGACAGCATAACAACGATGTTGCGTCGATGATGACTCTCACAATGGCTCCATGGTGGACGGCCATTATAAAAGAGAGAGAGAGAGAGGCTTGACTTATGGAGAAAAGAGAGAGGGAGCATTCATTAATTATCTATTTCGAAGAGCAAGGGGTGTCTCTTCTTATATAGGGTTTTGGGAGTCCATGGATCCCAATCCATGGACAACACACAATCAATGGTTGAGATTGATTTGTGTTTCTTTCAATGGTTATGATCTTGTTGTAAAAACACAACAACAATTAATTTAATTTAATATATATATATATATATCGATAAATCAATATATTTAAATTCAAATCAAATCAATTAATTATCCTTGGAGATAATGAGGAGATAAACTATATCCCCAAAAATGCAGGACAACTACAAACATCTCATGAGATCTCATTATCTCATGAGATCTCATTATCTCATCATATACCATTATCTCATGATATCTCCAGGATTTAAAGCAACAATTGTTGTAAATTATTTCACAAAAATAATTCATAATTATCTTGTGAAATATTACAATCATGACGTTGAAAAAATGTGAATCAAATTCACATCCCAATATAAAATGTAAATTATATTTTAATTAATCATTCAATGTGAATCCAATTCACATCAATAATTAATTAACAAATATAAATTAGAATATGCTCTCTCTAATATATTATAAATCACATTTATAATATATATGATTAATATGGATACTGCTATCCATATTATTCATATCTATGATAATTAAATCGTGTTTAATCATCTTGGTCGGGATTTCTCCCTGTGGGTCTGTCGAGTGTCGTAGGGCAAAATGCTAGGAAGTCGTAGAAAGAAAAGGGCAAAGAAGGGGTTAAGGGGTCAGCAGGAGACAGCGGAGGGAAAGCCTCTGACTCCTTCCCGCAGCGCTACCTCACTCTGCATTTGACCCAGGCCATTTGCACTAGGTCTATTCTCATTTGCCAAAATAATATGAATCACATTCACATTATTCACATCTTTGATAATTAAATCACATTTAATTATCTCAGATAACTCTCCTTATAATATGAATGAAATTCATATTATCCATGATAATTAAATCACATTTAATTACCAATTTTCTCGATGCTTGGATACATATATCAACAATCAAATTATCAATGAACTCTTTCAAGGATAATACGCTTTCTCCGCGGATACTTGGAGATAAGGACAAGGCGATTGTATTGTTCCATGTATAGTAACTTGGATATTGAGATCGCATCTCAAATCCAGATCTTGCGGACCTCTCATAGATGCTTCATTAAATCAAGACCGCAAATCTAATCTTCGCATTGTATCTGAATTACATTCAGATCAATGTCCAACAATTGGACCAAAATCAGATCACTTCTCTACTGAGAGGAGTCACTAAAATCCAGACCCGTTTCATCACTCCCTAGGAATGGAAGTGTTATGGTTATACAATCGTTTAGGATCACATTACCCTCAGGTATTCCTAATACCTGTACATCTTGCATACTGGAAGACACAGAATAAACCCAAGGTATAAGATCTATTTTACATTGTCTACTTCAGGGTTTAATTAGTAAGTTTTCTCATTCGATTATTGGGAGTTAGTATTGATCATATACTTTCCAAAAGCATATATCATACCCAGGTGTTGATCATATCCTTTCCAAAAGTATATATCAAACCTACAAATTCAGTCAAGCTTCCAAAGCGAGACAACCGTGCACAGAATTTGATTCTTCCCAATATCTCATGAGTGAGCTCATGTCTTCCGGTTCAGTAAACGTATTACTCATATGCCCTTATATGCACATCAGCTCGCCCGTATATAGACCTTGATTAGGCCATCAACCTATCGATCTACCAAATGTACATACTCAAACATATAGTAACACATTTGTCTCCGGTCAGAGGATGTGTGCCTATATCCTGACAGCATACGACATAGGTCTTTGGTTATCTCGATCTCGTTAAGTCAACACTTTGACTAGGGGTGCTAATCGAATCGAATACAATCGAATCCACCTAGATTCATATTCAATTCATTATAAAATTTTCGAATCCGAATTCGAATCGAATATTAAACGAATTTCTAATCTAGATTCAAATTCAATTCATTTGGAGTTTCGAATATTCAAATTCGATTCATTTTATATCGAATTAGAATTTTATTTAATAATGTAACTTATAATAAAAAAATTATATTAATAATATTCTAAGTTTCAAAGAATTGAATAGACTTTGTGATACTAATTTGTGAAAAAAATAATTAAGATAACTAAAAACTTTAAACATAAATGGTATAATTCACTAGATAATATAAATTGCATTAAAGTACCTAACTTTTGTCGTTCGGGTATATCTCTTGCAATGCTCATTTGCTTTCTTTGTACCTATGGTGAATTGAATATATAAAAAATAATAATTATTGACATCTTGATAGACCATCGATCTTTTCTTTTTGTACCTATGATGGAAATTCAATCAATGCATCTCCATATTTTAACAAACACTCCACCAACTTTCTCATTCTCTTTGGTAAATTATTCATAAACCATTGGTATTTTCTTTCTATCAATCTTGTTAATTATTTCAGGAATTAATTTTTCTATTTCTTCACCTCTTCTTCCACTTTTTCATCAATATCATCATCATGCCCAGTGACCCTCTCATGGACACTATCTTGAGAAGATGGTATGTTGAATTAGACTTCTAAAAATAAAATGAAAATACATATTGAACTATATTTTAAATTCCATACCAATATAGAAATACACAATATAGATTAGTAGATATACATGTCCAAAACAATAACCAGGAGATTATGTTCCACGTTTCTCTGAAGAATCTTCCATATATTGCCCCCCCATTGTGACATATCTCCATGTTATCTAAGAAAAAAGAATCACTAAATTCCATCAGAATCATAAAAAGGGCGATGTGAACTGACTTATGGATCTGAATCCCGCGTGTGAGGTGTATAAAAACTAGCAGACCTGACTAAGAACTTAGTTGGTATGGCTCTGATCTTCAATTTTCTATTATGTAACATTTTTTCTATATCAATCATGAACAGTTCATGCTTATCTCATTTCAATGCATTCTTATGGGGGCATAGTTGGGCTTATCAAAGATTATGATGATATTTTCTTCTTGATAACCTAGTCTCTTTGTAATCTTGATGAGAAATGGAATTTAGTTGCAATTATGGTCTTTTGCACATTTAGTCATTTAGGAAAAGCTCGAAATCCATGAAATCTGTTCATACCTTAATTGTCTCTAAGATATTATTTGTATTCAAATGCTTGGTTGTCCTTATCATAAGATCTGGATATTATGATAGATGAGAGTGTGATTAAGGAAAATATTATCAGAAATTCGAAACTTCTGACATCAGGATGATTTTTAAAAATTTAGTATGCGTTGTTTGCAGATGATATATTTTAGAATAACATAAATTATTTGGATAGGACCTAAATCGTAAGTTTTTACGGTAAAAGGGGGTGTGTGGTAATACTATTAATTGCAGGGGTGATGGAGAGATGGTGATGACATTAGTGCGTCTAGAACTGGTGCCGTTGTCGACAGCGGGGAAGAGTGGGAGCTAGTGGTGAGGTTGGTGATTGGAAGGTTGGTGTTGTCAGTGGTGGGAGCGAGCAGGAGCGGGAGACTAGAGCCGATGACATTGGAGAGAGCGAGAAGAAGAGGGAAGCCAGAGCCGACGACGTTAAAGAGAGCGAGTAGTAGCAGGAGATTGGAGCTAGAAATGCTGGAGAGAGCGAGCAAAAGCGGGAGGTTGGAGATGGCGGTGTTGGAGAGCAGAAGCAAATGTTAGGGTTTTTTCTCATGAGTGACGAGTGGAGAGAGATAATTCAGGGGAGTAAAGAGGGGTATGGTGTATGTAATAGGCATCATAAAATTTAGATGTTTAGAATAAGAGAATGAAATTTTTTATTTATTATATTGAGTTGTGTATCATTTATGGGGATTTTACAAAATACATACTATATTTATTTACATATATATATAATGCTTCATACCATATTATATATGTGTGTGTATCGAATCGAATCGAATTGTTATCGAACGAATCCAAGTGAATTCAGATTCAATTCATTTGGGAATCGAATCCACAAGTTAAATTCAAATTCAGTTCGTTTGATATCGAATCGAACTTTTTTCAAATTTTTATCAAAAGAATCCTAACCGAATTCGAATGATTCAATTCAATTAGCAGCCCTAACTTGACTGAACTAATTTGACACCTCTGAATCTCTATTCCTATGCAAAGGACCTGCATCAAGAGGTCGGTCAGATATCAGCCTTTAGAGATAAGGATTGCCATCTCCTACTCATGCTGGAGATCATATCGTAACAATCATTTGACGGTGCTTGATGAGTCCTCAATCTAACTCTTTAGATATTCATCCAAGCACCAGCCTCTATGGTTCAATAATAGAATCAACAGTTGTATGATCATTAAGATGGTCATGGTACATAACCTTAATTGTATCTTCATTTCAGATTAAGGAGTGAATTGCAATAACATTTATTGTATAATGGCTCGCCGTGGGCTCGCATGTCCAACAATCTCCCACTAACCCAAAGAGCCATTAATGAGCTAATCATTTAAACCCATACTCATGTGATAATCATAAGCTATTTAATATAGGCAGGTAAGCTGATCAATCACTCTGTTCTCGAGAGACTATGACAAGTCCTTTTATGGCACTTGCATATCCCTCGGTAACAGTGCTTGCATCCAATGCGAATGTTGCATCTTATGCAACCAATACTCAATATTGAGGCAGTCATAATGTCTTTGACACTACAACTCAACAATCGTTATAACCAATGTGTAATTTCAATTATCCTTATCAGAATACCCTTATTCCCAGATATCTCAATCTCTTAAGGTATCTGCAGTTAAGACCTTTTAGATCACTATCTGTAAAGTCTTAGGTTCTTGATGATGAGACTTTGAGATCAATATCTCTAAGTCTTGTCATCTTTGAAGATATTGTTTCATTGCTGCAATTAAGTGTTTTATTTCCATAGTAGGATTAGCAACAGTTTACTACTCCCACTGCATGGCAGACATCTGGCTTTTCGTACATATCTAGCACATACTAGGCTTCTAGCAACCGATGCACAAGTGCAAGCAGTTTTAGCATCATCAACACTTGATGTGTTATCCCTTTAGATTGGTCTTTACCAAATCTTAAGGGAAAGGAGCCTTCCTTGGATAGAATATATCCAGGATGTACCAATAATGTGACAACCACAATTCTCTCTCTTTTCTTTGCTTCTGAACAACTTCAGAACTAAGATCTAAGAGGTATCCTTGAGATCATATCTCAAGGTATGAAATGGCCAGATCATAAAACACTTATTATCATCCTTATATCATTCTAAATGATTAGGATATTATCTACATTTAGCACGATGAACACATTGGTACTCCCACTAAGCTTCACATGGTTCATCAAGATTCTATTTGAAATCATAACATTTATAATTTCATAAAATCTTATGTTCCAACTACAAGAAGCTTATTTGAGTCCATAGATGGAGTTATTCAACTTGCACACCTTGTTTTCCCCAACCATAAAGCCATGAGGCTACTACTTATGAATATCCTCAGAGAGGTATTCATAGAGGAATGCAATCTTGACTTCCATCTCGAAGATGTCAAAGTCAAGTTGTGCAGCTATAGTTAGCAATATTCTGATGGATTTAAGCATGGTCACTGAAGAAGAAGTCTCGTCGCAAGCGATGTCTTCTCTTCGTGCGTATCTTGTGGATACGAGTCGTGCATTGATGGTCTTTACCTTCTCATCAGGTTCCATCTTCCTCTTGAAGATCCATTTACACCTTAATGGGTCTTACCCTTATAGATGGATCCTCGAGAGTCCATATACAACATTTGTATATAAAGTCTACTTTAGGCTTTATTGCTAACATCCATATTTCCATACTATGATCCTCACAAGCTTCATCACATGAAGTTAAATCATTGTCAGACTTAACTGACACATGGAATACGTCCTCAAACTATTTGAAGAGGTATGAGTGTTTCATCTTTAGTTGTCCTTTTAGTTTCCGACTTAAGGAGACTCATTATCTTCTCAAGATTCAATGAGTTCCTTCACTTCATTTTCATCTTGATTCTCAAGAAAGTCGTCATCTTAGAATCATATTCTTAGATATGAAATTCTTTAAGAATCTCAAGGTCATAAAGTAGGCATCCAATACCATTCTTTATTTTCCTAATGAAGTAGCACTCTCTGGTGCCAGATTCAAGCTTACTTGCATGGAACCTTATTAAGGATATATATTGTAGTCTAACTACATATACACCTTGGAAACTAAGAGATAACTATGCTAAGATTAATCATTTATCAAATCATGTCACGCATGATCTAATTGTATCTCCCTACAATTCCATTGAGTTTAGGTGTATTAGGAGAAGTGAGATAGGAATGATATTCCTATCTCCATAAGGTATTCCTTGAATTCATCTAATAGGTACTTGCTACCTAGGTTAGATCAAATTCATCTCATCTTCCTTCAAACTTTGGTTCAAAATCAAAATTGTGAATTTTTGAACATTTCAAAGGTTCCTAAGGTGAAAGGAAGAAATCTCATATCACAAATAATCATTAATAGATATCACACATCCATAATTCTGATATAGATAATCCACAGACATCAAATGTATGAAATCTTGAATACCTTGGCATCCTACACAATTCTCAGAGAAGAGTGTATTGGACATATTTACTTTGAATACAATATTCACAAGTATGTAAGATTTGAACCTTTAGACAATCTAAAGTTCAATATCTCACTAGTCTATCGATCATATCAATAGACATATGTCCAAGACTCGATGCCAGATCATTGTCAAATGATCTTCGTCCTCCTACTGATCTATTAAGGTTTAATTTTCAGTATTAAAAATGTTAATGAGTCATTCATTAGTATTTTAATTTAGGAGAGTCCACTATCATAACTCTTTATGATAGGTCTATTCCAGAATACATGCTCATCTCCAACAATGAATGTATTCTAATATCTAGGTCATAGAGACATTCTCTAAGACCAAGGGCTCTCTCACTGAAAATATGAAGCCTATCTATCTTATGGAGATTGTTGCAACAATTGTTTCAATTTCCATATAGATGACTATTAATCCTTAAGATCAAATTTACTAATCTTCTACAACATATGCAACAATTGCAAGTGTCATTAGAAGAATGAGATACAATTATTAGACTTTAATCATATCTTATAAGAAAGTCATTTTCAATGATTAAATGTAGATTATTTCGATGCATTATTCGAGTCCTTCTCTAAGGATCCTAGATAGTCCAGATAGTCATACTATCAATACATCGGTTTATTGCAGTATTGGCATTGATCCAACTATTTGGATGTCATATGTGTGTGGAAACCATAGAAGTACAACCAACTCTTTGACTTTCCTTCTAACATAGGTCCGACCTAAGGATCCTAGATAGTCCAGATAGTCATACTATCAATACATCGGTTTATTGCAGTATTGGCATTCATCCAACTATTTGGATGTCATGTGTGTGGAAACCATAGAAGTACAACCAACTCTTTGACTTTCCTTCTAACATAGGTCCGACCCATGCTCCCACTATGTTCCTTTCTTTTCTAAACAACCATTGCTTAAGACAAACGATCTCTTATGTTGAACTCAAAAGATTTTCAATATAAGAGTACTTCAACATTTATGCGTGCTTCATTCAAACAATATGAATATTATGAAGCTTCATGAATGACTAACGCATAGATAGTAGACTGATGACACTTATCTTATCTACATCCGTCTAGACTCTGAAAGACTTTTGGCTCAGGTAGGTACTCAAATATTTTGAATACATCATCTCTTATAGAGCCACCATTCTACATGATGCAGTGAATCGTGTCATTCATGATAAATGTCAAGAGCACATATGTATGTCTTAAACATCTTAAATTTTATAAGGATTAATTGACAATAACGATCATCATCGACATGTCACTTCCAAAGTACATTCGATGAGATCAAGACTATAGAGACATACAAATCCTACGGTTGTAGACCTATTGTCTATTTAATTGTCATTCCTCATTATTATGAGGAAACTTGCACATTGCAACCACATACATTATGTGTCCAACTGCAAGTACAATATCTTGATCATGGATCCAGTCCATGATATTTTACTGGTTATTATTGAGTATAACATTGAGTGGGTTTAATGAAGGATTATCTCAATAAGAAATTTGCATAAGTGTATATATTTATATATACATATTTTACTTTGATTTAGGAGTTTTTATATCAAAGTTGTCTTGCCTTGTCAACACTGAAAGTTCATTTCCTTAATCACTTTCAATGTAAGAGATATAATTACCATTATATCTCAGCAAGATCTGGGATCTCCTTTCCTATCTTTGTTGCATCCCAATAATATGAGAAACTATAACTCAGATAAAAAGAAGTGGGAACTCATTCCTCCTTGCAAGTCCAACTTGCATCTCTCAATTCGGTCTTTAACACCCGGGCCTACCACCCCTAAGGTGATGTTGATCCGTTATTAGTTGAACCAACTGTCAACAGGCTTCATACTCGTTATGCACAATCGAATATCGTCTCAATAATATGAGGAACTGATACTGGGGTCACTACGCATACGGCCTTACTCTTTCGAGAAGCAAAAGGCCTGATTCAGGTGAACTTGTATGAGGAGCTGTCACTTCGGATAGGGTCTCCTATATACAACCCTGGCGACAAAACCCTTCGCCATGACGAGAGATCATGGATGTCACTTATGTGATCCTCACCTCATATTCAAATTTTAATTAATTACCATGAATCCTGTTCATGTAATTAATTCTTCCAAGGAAAATGTAACTCTATTTACAATAGAGTATTTTAATTGGATATAATTAGTTTAATCTTATTAAATCAGTTATCAATCCAATTCAATCAACAAACTTGATTGTTACTTGAATATATGGTATTATCTCAAAGTACGTATTATTCGAATTTTAATAATTAGAAAATACATCATGATCTCTCAAGCATCATTCGTTCCCTACCCGCTGTCATGGCCAGTATCGACGGGAGTGGGACAAATCACACACGGCGCAACCTGCTACCCCAACACTCCCCGACTAGACATCATATCCGCCTCGGGAAAAAAGAATGCTGAGTCAATCACTTTATACTAGAGATGTTCATCGGTTTTTCAACCGAAATTATACCATATAATATTCATCAAAACCATTTTGATAATATCATAAAGAGATTTGCTAAACAAATCCACAATCCTATTCAAGCAACAAGGTTTTATATGTAAAAGTTGTCCTACAACTATTGTAAGATAAACTAGAGTTTTCATGAAAACAATGTTTGTTGGAAATTTCATATTAACCAATTGTGACCAAGATCAACTATCTTATCATTTCGGTTAATGCAATATCATTCAAGGAAATAATTATCATCTTTAAATATTTCACAAATATTTATAAATAACAAATGTACTAAGCCTTCTCCCACTATAAGTAGGGTCGGCTACAAGGATTCTTGTAATCAACAACAACAACAAAGCCTTTTCCCACAATTAAGTAGGGTCGGCTACATGGATTCTTCGCCTTCATTCAGATCTATCTTGGGTCAATCTCGGACTTATATCCAAAAAACTAAGATCCCTTCGTATAGTCTCTTTCCGACACTTCTTGGGCCATCCTCGCCCTCTCTTAGCCGGCTCAACATCCCAACGCTCGCATCTCCTAACCGATGCATCAGTTGACCTTCTTTGCAAATGACCAAACCATCTTAAGCGGTTTTCTCGCATCTTATCCTCGATCGGAGCTACACCAACTTTCTTTCTGATTGCATCATTCTGAATCCGATCTTTACGTGTATGTCCACACATCCATCTTAGCATTTTCATTTCTGCTACAGCCATTCTCTGCACATGTCTATGGTTCACAGGCCAACATTCAGAACCATAAAGCATAGCAGGTCTCACGGCTGCTTTGTAAAACTTTCCTTTAATTTTTAAAGGAATTTTCTTATCACAGAGAACAACGGAGGCTCCTCTCCACTTTAGCCAGCCTGCATTTATTCTATTAGTAACATCTCCATCAATTTCCCCATCATGTTGCAAAATAGATCCCAGATATCTAAAAGAATCTCTCTTCTGAATGTTATCATCACCAATCTTCACCTCGATTCCTTCACCATTGCTTCCATCAATGGTGCATTCCATATATTCCGTCTTAGCCCTACTTATACGAAAACCTTTAGTCTCCAATGCATGTCTCCAAACCTCAAGCTTCTCATTTACTCCATCTATAGTCTCGTCAATCAACACAATATCATCAGCAAATAGCATACACCAAGGTAACTCATCCTGAATGTGACTTGTCAACTCGTCTATAATCAAAGTAAAAAGAAATGGACTCAAAGCTGAACCTTGATGTAAACCAACGTTGATATCAAAATAGTCAGTCTTCCCCGTCGGGGTCCTTACACAAGATAAAGCCCTATCATACATATCCTTTATGAGATTAATGTATAAGACAGGTACTTGTCTCTTCTCCAAAACTCTCCACAGTATCTCTCGTGGGACGGAATCATAAGCCTTCTCCGCAATAAAGATCATATGGAGATTCTTCCTTTTAGCTCTATAAATCTCCATTGTTCTCCTCAACAAATGGATGGCTTCAATAGTTGAGCGACCTGGCATGAATCCGAATTGGTTTTCTTTTATTTGGGAAACTTGCCTCAACCTTCTTTCGTCGCCCATTCCCAAATTTTCATAGTGTGACACAGCAGCTTGATACCTTTGTAATTTGAACAATTTTGAATGTCTCCTTTGTTCTTATAAAGAGGCACCACGATACTCCTCCTCCAATCTTCAGGCATTTTCTTGCTTCGTCAAATAACATTGAATAGATTCGTAAGCCAAGTCAAACCACGCTCACCTAAAACTTTCCAAACTTCTACAGGGATGTCATCCGGTCAAACACCTTTCCTAGGTCTCATAACCTTCAAAGCCTCCTCTACTTCTTTTCTTTGTATTCGTCTATAGCATGCACGATTCAAGTAACTTTCACTACTAGCTAGATCACCCAAAGTGATCTCTCTATTTCCTTCTCCAATGAAAATTTTATGGAAGTATTGCTCCCATCTAGTCTCTATATCCTTCTGAGTAACAAGCACGTGACCTTCCTCATCCTTAATGCATCTCACTTGAGAAAGGTCTTTGGTCTTTCTTTCTCTTGCTTTGGCCAACCTGAATATATCCTTCTGGCCCTCCTTAGAGTTGAGATTTTTATACAAAACCTCATAAGCTTTTGACTTAGCTTCGCTTACGGCCTTCTTTGCTTCCTTCTTCGCTATTTTATAGTCTGTGACAATTTCCTCTGTTCTATCCTTAGACATAGCTTTAAAGCAAGCTCTTTTAATTTTTAGCTTCTCTTGCACCCCTTCACTCCACCACCAAGCCTCCTTTTGACCTGGAGCTCCTCCTTTTGACTCGCCTAACATCTCTTTGGCTACCTTTCGGATACAAGATGCTACAGCCTCCCACATCTCGTTTGCACTACCGCTACAATCCCAAGATAAGTCTTCTAAAACCTTCTCCCTGAAGCTTGATTGCCGCGGAAGATTCCACCACCTAGTTTAGTGATCTTAGGAACCTTCCTTTTCTTTACCAGCCCTTTTATTTGTAAATCCAAGACTAACAAGCGATGTTGGGTTGTCAAACTCTCTCCAGGGATTACTTTGCAATCTTTGCAACACAACCGATCTCTTCTCCTCAACGCAAAGTAATCGATCTGTGTTCTAGTTGAGCCACTCTTATAAGTAATTAAATGCTCCTCCCTCTTCTTGAAAAGATGTTTGCTATTAAAAGATCATATGCAGTTACAAAATACAGAATGATTTTTCCCTCTTCGTTTCTATCCCCAAAACCATGTCCTCCATGCACACTTGCATTCCCTGAAACATATTTTCCCACATGTACATTAAGATCTCCACCTATGCAAACCATCTCTCTTTGTGGGATTCCTTGTAAAATCTTATCCAGATCCTCCCAAAAAGCTTGTTTAGTCCTTTCATCTAAACCAATTTGCGGTGCATAAACTGAGATGATATTCAGAATTTCTTCTTCAAGCACCAACTTTAGCAAAATAAACCGATCCCCAAATCTTTGCACCTCAACCACACAATCCTTCAAATCTTTATGAACAATCACTCTAACACCATTTCTGCCCTTATCTTTACCTGAATACCAAAGTTTAAAGCCTGTCTTCTCGATCTCCCTTGCTTTCTCTCCAACCCATTTAGTCTCTTGAAGACATAATATATGAATTTTCCTTCTTTCCATTGTATCCACTATCTCCATCAATTTTCCAGTTAAAGTACCGATATTCCAACTACCAATCCGTAACTTCCTTTGCAATCTCTTTTGGACTAACTTCTTTACTCGCATGCGTCCATTATGCGAGAACCCTTGCAAATTTTGGACTGCATCCGGGAGGTGATGCAGCGGAACTAGCTTATTTACCCGCATGCGTTCCTCATGCGAGAACCCTTGCAAATTTTGAACTATATCCAGGCTGCGATGTAGCGGATCCGAAGGAGGAGACGCTTACGAGCACGTTGATGAGACGCGTCCTTCTCGCAATCCATTTTGATGATCCAAGCAACGGATCTCCTGATCTCGTCACACGAGATCCAACATCTTCTTCAAGAGCGAGACGCACCGAAGGAGATGGAGATCTACGAGTAGATGATCCGATAACATAGCGACGATGCTGCATCAATGACGACTCTCACAATGGCTCCATGGTGGACGGCCATTATAAGAGAGAGAGAGAGAGGGGCTTGACATGTGGAGAAAAGAGAGAGAGCATTCATTAATTATCTATTTCGAAGAGCAAGGGGTGCCTCTTGTTATATAGCATTTTGGGAGTCCATGGATCCCAATCCATGGACAACACACAATCAATGGTTGAGATTGATGTGTGTTTCTTTCAATGGTTATGATCTTGTTGTAAAAACACAACAACAATTAATTTAATTTAATATATATATCAATAAATCAATATATTTAAATTCAAATCAAATCAATTAACTATCCTTGAAGATAATGAGGAGATAAATCATATCCCCTAAAAAGGGGGGCGGCTACCAACATCTCATGAGATCTCATTATCTCATCATATACCATTATCTCATGATATTTCCAAGATTTAAAGGAACAATTGTTGTAAATTATTTCACAAAAAAAATCATAATTTTCTTGTGAAATATTGCAATCATGCCGTTGGAAAAATGTGAATCAATTCACATCCCAAAACAAAATGTAAATTATATTTTAATTAATCATTCAATGTGAATCCAATTCACATCAATAATTAATTAACAAATATAAATCAGAATATGCTCTCTCTAATATATTATAAATCACATTTATAATATATATGATTAATATGGAGAGTGCTATCCATATTATTCATATCTATGATAATTAAATCATATTTAATCATCTTGGATCTCTATTCTCATTTTCCAAAATAATATGAATCACATTCACATTATTCACATCTTTGATAATTAAATCATATTTAATTATCTCAGATAACTCTCCTTATAATATGAATGAAATTCATATTATCCATGATAATTAAATCACATTTAATTACCAATTTTCTTGATGCTTGGATACATATATCAACAATCAAATTATCAATGAACTCTTTCAAGGATAATACGCTTTCTCCGCGGATATTTGGAGATAAGGACAAGGCGATTGTATTGTTCCACGTACAGTGACTTGAATATTGAGATCACATCTCAAATCCAGATCTTGCGGACCTCTCATAGATGCTTGATTAAATCAAGACCGCAAATCTAATCTTCTCATTGTATCTGAATCATAATTAGATCAATGTCCAACAATTGGACCAAAATCAGATCACTTCTCTACTGAGAGGAGTCACTAAAATCCAGACCCGTTTCATCACTCCCTAGGAATGGAAGCGTTATGCTTATACAATCGTTTATGCTCACATCACCCTCAGGTATTCCTAATACATGTGCATCCTGCATACGGGAAGACCTAGAATAAACCCAAAGTATAAGATATATTTTACACTGTCTACTTCAGGTATTCATCAGTAAGTTTCCTCATTCGATCATTGGGAGTTGGTATTGATCATATACTTTCCAAAAGCATATATCATACCCAGGTGTTGATCATATACTTTCCAAAAGTATATATCAAACCTACAAATTCAGTCAAGCTTCCAAAGCGAGACGACCGTGCACGAAATTTGATTCTTCCCAATATCTCATGAGTGAGCTCATGTCTTCCAGTTCAGTAAATGAACCTGTATGATACCTTTGAGAGATCGTATTACTCATATGCAATTATATGCACACCAGCTCGTCGGTATATAGACCTTGATTAGGCCATCAACCTATCGGTCTACCAAATGTACATACTCAGACATATAGTAACACATCTGTCTCCAGCCAGAGGATGTGTGCCTATTTCGTGACAGCATACGACATGGGTCTTTGGTTATCTTGATCTCGTTAAGTCAACTCTTTGACCTAACTAATCTGACACCTCTGAATCTCCATTCCTATGCAGAGGACCTGCACTGCATCAAGAGTTCGGTCAGATATCAACCTTTAGAGATAAGGATTGCCATCTCCTACTCAGGCTGGAGATCACATCTTAACAATCATTTGACGGTGCTAGATGAGTCATCAATCTAACTCTTTGAATATTCATCCAAGCACCAGTCTCTATGATTCAATAATTGAATCATTAGTTGTATGATCATTAAGATGGCCATGGTACATATTCCTAATTGTATTAAGGGACCTATTATGCAAATTAGTTATTCTTCATTTCAGATTAAGGGGTGAATTGCAATAACATTTATTGCATAATGGCTCGCTGTGGGCTCGCATGTCCAACACAAGGTCCCCAAACATCACAATGAACGAGATGAAAAGCAGTACTACTACGGGGTCGGTACAAATAGGAAATGAAGCTCGATGGTGTTTTGCGAACTCGCACGCCTCGTACTGAAAGCGCTTCAGAGTAGAGAGTTCAAGAAACATCATGGAGATGGCCTTAGCAGAGGGATGTCCAAGGTGCAGATGTCATAGGCATAGGTCTTCAGAAATGGATGCAACCCCGACAAACTTGGAGTCCGAGGATATGTCAAGATAATATAGGTCGTTCTTCTCAAGACCCCCTCCAAAAATCTGCCTCGTCAGATGTCCTAAAATAGCAATAAAACTTATCAAATATCAAGCGATAATTAAGCTCAACACAAAGCTTATTAACTACAACCCAAGAGAGAAATCAGAAGCATAGTGGACCCCAGAAAATCGGAGCTTGGAAGAGAATTCCATTTTTCTGACAATAGTAACTGATGACTGAGTCCCGTAAGCTCTAAAAATTGTATTCTACAGCAGTTTAGGAGAAAAACAAGGACCTTACGGCAGCAGTGGTGGTCCTAGGAGGCTCTAACAACGGTGCGGAGGCCCTAAAGGGCTAATGGCGCAGCTGGAGGCCCTGGAGGGTTGTTGGCTAGTCCTTCGCAGGCCCCTGGATGCGGTTGCAACGTTTGCGACGGCCCTGGGGCTGCAGCGGCTGTTAAATACATCATAAGGGCTGCTGCGATGGCCCTGGGATGGTTACAGTTGTTGTTGTGTCACCCTAGAAGATGTTAACGACAACCCTAGAGGGTGTTACAGCAGAACCAAACCCCATTTGGGGTTAGCGGCACCCCTGTAGGAGCTCCCGCATGGCCCTAGGCGAGGAAAAAGGGCCTGGGTAGGAATGGGGAGAGGCTTGAAGGAAGAGGCAGGATGGAGTTATGTCAAAACCTCGATCTAGGACCATTGCTCTGATACCATGTGGAGAAGAAAGAATCAGTGTTTATTACATAGGGCTAGGGCCTCTTATATAAAGAGAAAACCCTAAAGAGTACAAGATGAAAAATACATAAATACCCCTGAAGGGTTTATGGAACATAAAATGTAAATATAATAACTCTAATACTTTTAAACCAGTTGCTCTAGGCATGCCAAGTGGCTAACCCGTGACTGCTAGCCATAACTCATTTGGCTACCATGTGGCAATCTTGCCATTCAACATAGTTGAATTTGCATTCTCATTGATCGCTTCATGTAATAGTCTGGTCTCTGCCGCCTGGTTGTCTTTTCGACAAACCTTGCATAATTCAGTGAACTTGAAAAGAATAACTAGGTCTGAGGGATATCCCCCATTGAACTTCTACTATTGGAATCGGGCTAAAAAATAATAGGGTTGTACGAATGCTACCTTTGGAGCTCCGCCTGTTGCAGCGAGAGACGGATCCGAATAGGCTTCGAAAGGGGTATCCAACATGCTAATTTCATGATATGGTACATGAAAGTTGCTTAATTTGGGAAATTGAAACGCCTCACCGAAAGCATCTTCAAATCAAAAGATTCCAGACCTCGAAAATTCTCCCTTAAAATCGCAATTGTCGTGCAGCTTGAGCTCACATCGGATGTCATAGCCGTTCTAGGTGCTACATTAACTCTATCACTCGTGGTCGTGCACAACTCCACCACCACCACCAGGAACACCATTATTCCAATGTGCATGCAAACCTTCGATGGCATCACCTCTTGTGTGACGACAACCTATACAATCATATGCATGTTTGATCCCTTTGAAAGGCCATCATCAACGATCTCTATAACCTTGTCGAAGTCCTTCAGCAAGATTTCCATTGTCATCAGCATGACACGGGCTTGGTATTGGATGATGAATCATAGCAATTTTTTAACTTTTTCGTTCTCTCTCCATGATGCAAAGTACAAGCCAAGGGAAGAGCTTCTTCTACCTTTTGCAGCTATTTGGTTGTTATGGCTAGCTAGAAATGGTGCACTCTTTACCTCTCATCGCTTTTATGTTGATCATGTAATTTTTCATTCAGAACTCTCCTCAAGTATTGGCTTCTGTAGGTTTTTTTGAACCTCCTCCTTTAATATAGTTGGGACGGGCACCATAGCGTGTTTCTCCCTTTTTTGGCTCAAAAGGAAAAAAATAGGATTTCCATTGTCTTGAGATCACGCTCGAAGAGGTAGCCCTCTTAACTGCAGAACCTTGTAGAACATGGCAGTAGATGTTCCATCATGAAGTGATAGCCGTCTCTAAAGAATGCAATCCTTTGGCGATGAAGATAATCGAGCACCAGTCAGAGCCAGCACCTTGCTCTCATTGAGACCCCACATGTAAACCATCAAAGCATTGAAGAGGATCACATCTCCTCCTAAGGAAGGTCCAATCCTAAGAGTGATATCCATCATGGCATCTTGAAAGAACAACACTTGTCGAGAGCGAACTCCCACTAAAACTCCCTCAATGCGACAGAGTGAGGATGACACCATTTGTGTTCGCGCCTTTCGTTGATCACCGCTCCCTACTTTGACACGATGTGTCGATGTCTTTCATTGATCCTCTCCCCCTTCTTTCTCCTGTTGCACCGCAACTGCAATGGGATATGCAAATTTGTTAACCCCCGATTGTCGTACCCGATGAGTCAACGGACAAACTCTACAGTGATGGCTGACATCCCCAGACGAAAATCGAGTGATCACGTCCCAACATGCCATTGCAAAATGGCCCTTCTTGTCACACTTGAAGCACCCATGCACTACACTTTAAAACACCATGCTCCCACCGCATCATCCCTCCACCTTTGTAGGATGCCAAACCTTCGATGGAAACTCGTGATCGCTCCTCTTCAACACCCTCTCCGGAGCACAAAAGCCGGCCATTGATGGATGAACGATGATATTTTTGCCACCGCCCATAGGGACTGCTCTTGCTCGCGTGGTTCAAAACTGACTTTACCTATTGCCACATCTAAATGATAACAAAATTATAGATCAAGATCAAACAATCAATAAATTAAATATGTGGTTTGAGATGATTAGGATAATTGTCCTACTCTGCTGAAGAAGTACCTTCAAAGGTAAGGAAGATTCTCAGATATTCCTTCTCAATAAAAACTTGTTGAACATGGCCATATATATGGGCCCCATATACAACTCCCTTTGAACATGTGACATGGAATTAAACATAAGATCACAAGTCACACGTGTTAGATGATGCTTAGACAAGATCCAATCACCCAATTAACCCAACCCTTCACTATTCAGAATAATAACCTTAGTCAAAACAACCAATATTACATTCTAAAAGAAAAGAGTATGTACAAAAAGATTTCAATATTAAAAGATCAGGTTTACCTTGTAAAGCAAGTCGCCTGTAACTTCAAAACGTCGTTGTGCTCCAACAACAATGGGAATGTGTGTGTTAGCATGAAACCCAGAAAGGCTGTCTTCCTACAAGCATATAAAAAAGAAAGGAAAACTTTACAGCTGCAAGATTAATTGCTAAATATAATTTCTGGGAAATTCCTTGTAACCAAAAAAATTAAGTTGACATTGCATATAGACTTAAGCCTTAAAGGGAAAGAAAAGCTGGCTAAATTGCACGCAGACCATCAAGTCACAACATTGTACACACAACTACCTAAGAAACGAAATAATAACAGGACAAGGAAAAATAACAAGAAAAAATTGCGATGAGCAGTAACCATTTTCATCCCCAGAAGAGTGGAAGTTAAAAACGAAGATTAAGAACTGAGGATCACCTGTACTGCAAGCAGTCCGAGAAAGCAAGGTTTGTCAAAAAGATGGGCCAATATCAAATGCTTCTGATCACCCTACACACGTCAAAAGAATCTTCAACACAGCCTACCTTAATAAATTAGCAATCTTCAATTGCATAAATGAAAAAAGTTACATAGCTAGTGCATTATATTCCTCAATATCGCTATAAATGATGTTTTTTAGTCAATGTTATAAATGATATTTGTTAGAGTCAAAGACTCTTTGTTATGTTATTCCATAGAGCCCTCGGGTCTCTTATATAGAGAGAAAACCCTTGGGTAAATTACACAGACGTACATGAAATAAATAGGAAATACGTAACAATACATCACTACATAACTTAAACCTCTACACTCCCCCTCAAGATGGAGCATAGATATCAATCATGCTCAGCTTGGAAGAACATCTCTGGAAGGGTCCTCTGAGCAATGGCTTGGTAAATATATCTGCAGTCTGGTCCTCTGAACTGACGTGTGAGGTGGAAATCAAGCCCTTCTGGATCATGTCTCTAGTATAGTGACAATCTACCTCGATGTGCTTTGTTCTTTCATGAAAAGCTGGATTATTGGCAATGAACAATGCATGGCCTCAAATTTCGCCGAAATTCGACCGAATTTCGGTCGAATTTCGGTTTCGGTGGGTTACCGAAATCCAGCCGAAATGCCTTGTGTCGACCGAAATTTGGGGGCCTTAGTTGAAAAAACGACCGAAATGACCGAAATTTCGGTCGAATTTCGACCGAAATTCGGCCGAAATTTCGTTTCGGTCAGTCACCGAAACGAAACCGAAATCCGGCATTTAAGGCCTTGGAACAATGCTGCCTGGTTGTCACATTGAAGATTCATGGGCAAGGAGACATTTACATTCAAATCTTCTAAGACCGCTCGAACCACATCATTTCTGCGCTCGCTTGTGCCATGGCTCTGTATTCGGATTCAGCACTGGATCTCGCCACAACAGTCTGTTTCTTGCTTTTCCAAGAAACCAACGAGCTTCCTATGAAGATAGAAAAATCGGAAGTGGATTTACGCTCTTTTGGACATCCTGCATAGTCTGCATCTGCACAGGCTGAAATAGATAGATATGTATCTTTTCTAAATAGCAAACATGTGCCTGGGGAAGACTTCAGATATCTCAATATCATATACACGGCTTCCATATGAACTTGCCTAGGCTGCTCCATAAATTGACTCACTCGGTTTACTGCAAATGCAATATCCGGTCGAGTTATGGTGATGTACAGAAGCTTTCCCACCATTTCTCTGTATCTTCTTTGGTCCACCTCTTCGGTATCATTGTCATACAGCTTCATGCTTGGGTCCATAGGCGTGCTTGATGGTCTGCATCCAACCATTCTTGTTTCAACTAGCAAGTCTGTGACATATTTTCTTTGAGTCATCACCATTCCTTGCGCGTTTCTTGCAAACTCTATCCCCATAAAATATCGGATCGTGCCTAGATCCTTCGTAATAAACTGACTTCCCAAAAGGGATTTGGTCATCTCAATCCCCTGAGCATCGTCTCCTGTAACCAGAATATCATCAACATATACCATGACGACAACCGTACCTCTAGGAGTCTTCTGGATAAACATTGAGTGGTCCGCGTTTGATCTCTTGAACCCCTGTTGTTCAATCATCTGGGAAAGATCTGGAACCATGCCCGTGGACTTTGTTTAAGGCCATAGATAGCCTTATGAAGTCTGCACACCATCTGAGTCTCCCCCTCAACAGCAAAACCCGGTGGCTGCTGCATGTAGACTTCCTCCTGTAGATCTCCATACAAGAATGCATTTTTTACATCAAGTTGAAAAATGGTCCAGTCACGTACCACGGCAACAGATAGGAGAATGCGAAGAGTGGAGTGTCGAGCCACCGGTGAGAATGTATCCAAATAATCAACCCCATAGGTTTGGTAAAGCCACGTGCGACAAGTCTAGCCTTGTATCTGTCAAGACGTCCATATGCGTGATATTTAACCGTAAACATCCACTTGCTACTTACGACAGAAGCGCCTGGAGGAATGGGAACTAGAGACCAAGTCCCTCGAGACTGTAAGGCACGCATCTCCTCCTCCATAGCGAGACGCCAACAATCAATCTTCATGGCTTCTTGATATGTCCGTGGGATCTCAACCGACGAGACAGCTGCTGCAAACCTTTGGAAATCACCAGTAAGGCGATGAAATGAAACATGAGACGCAAGAGGATATGAGGCATATTGTCTTCTCTGCTTCCTATGAGCAATAGAGATCAAGATCATCGAGCACTGTGCGAACTGGCGGATCCTACCCCTGTAGTAAATGCTCCTGCACCGGTGCATCATCTAACGCATCATTAGTGAGAACATCAGAACATACCTGAGGCGTGGTGGATGGTTGACTTGTAGCTTGAGTAGGACCTGACTGCCTTGTGTAGAACTTAGGAAATGGTGGAATGGTAGGTGGTAGTGGTGGTGGTGGTGGTGGTGGTGTGGACTCAGACTGGCTCAGACTCGGCGGTAGAGGTACATAGACATTAGTATCCGTGGATGTTGAGGAAACCAGTCTGTCACCTGCAGGAGAGAAGTACATAACTGGTTCAAAGAATGTAACATCGGCACTCACATAGTACTTGTTATGAATGGGGTCATAGCAACGATATCCTTTCTGTGTTCTCGAGTAGCCCACAAAAATACACTTAACAGCTCTAGGAGAGAGCTTGTCAAGGCCAGGAGATAAGTGGTGAACAAACGCGACAGTCCCAAAGACACGAGGCGTAAGTGAAAACAAGTATTTGTTAGGAAAGAGAACAGAGATAGGGGCTTTTTTCCCAAGAACAGTAGAGAGCATGCGATTGACCAGAATGCATGCTGTAAGTGTAGCATCCCCCCAAAAGGCTAAGGGTGCACAACTCTGAATAAGTAACGTGCAAGCAATATTGAGAAAATGTCGATGTTTCCGTTCTGCAACACCATTTTGTTAAGAAGTGTATGCACATGTGGTTTGGTGGATTATCCCCTTAGCTGAAAGAAATCGAGCAAGTGAACGAGTGCAGAATTCCAACGCATTATCAGTGCGCACATACTTAACTGTAGAGGAAAAAACATTTTGGACTTCATTGATAAGATTTTGGATAACACTTCCTGCTTCAGATTTATTTTTAGAGAAACCATCAACCACAACAAGATAAAACCTGTGCCCCTGATTATTTGGGACACGACTCGGACCCCAAATATCTATATGAAATAACTCAAATGGAGAGCGACTGCTCCGACTCTGACGACTAGGGAAGCTAGATCGATGATGCTTCCCTAACCGACATGCTTCACAACGAAATGACGAATTTGGAGAGATCTGAGGCAGGAGGTGACGCATTTTCTGAAGTGGCAGGTGACCAAAGCGAAGGTGCCATGTATATAGAGAAACGGACCCTTGAGAGTGCAAAGATACGCCAGCATAGGAGTTCCGTACTAGACGATATAGGCCATTGTGCTCAGAACCACAGCCAATCACCCTGCCCGTGAGTATGTCCTGAAAAATGACAGAAGATGGGTCAAATATAGCACGACAGTGTAAAATCTTTTGTAATCTACTAATAGATAATAAGTTCATGGAGAACTCGGGTGCATGCAGAACATTCTGTAAGTGCATGGAGGGCAACAAAACAGTCTCCCACTGACCCACAATAGGAGAATGAGTGACGTCCGCTATGAGTACTGAGCGACCAGACGGAATGGCTCTGTAGGACTGCAGGTTATCTCTATCACGGCAGAGATGATGGGTGGCTCCAGAGTCAACAATCCAACCTGATAGATCATGGTTATGATAGGTGGCAGAAGTACTACCCGAGGTACTGGCAGTAGCAGATGTACTAGCTGACGCAGAAGCCGCGACGTCGGATGTATCAGCACCCTCTGATGATGTTTGTGGCATAATATCACGAAGCCGTGCCACTAGCTCCTCGAACCTATGATCGGAAGTAGATGCTGGTGGAGCCTGAATATGATCAGCAACACGTGCAGAAGGAGGAAATCCATGCTTGGAATAGCATGTATCCTCCGAGTGACCAGTACGACGACAGAATGAGCACGTTGAACGCACACGACCTCCTCGACCACGTCGACCACTACCTCTGCCACGAAAATATGACGAACTACCTTGACCTCTGGAGACCACCATTGCCGAGGGAGATGGAGTCGCCACATTGGAGGGAACTGAGATACGACTGAGCCTCTTGTAGACTTCCTCCATTGGAGGAATGGTGGCATCGGCGAGGATCTGAGAGCGGGCTGCCTCGTACTCAGGATCAAGGGCAGCAAGTAAAACGCCTACCATAGTGGCGTTGCGAAACGTCTTCTGTTGTTCGGGGGTGGCTGTGAGCAGGATGGTGCTATATAACTTCTCGAACATACCGCGGAGAGACGTGTACAAAGAATGAAGAGGCCTCCCATTTTGCTTCGTGGTAAAAATATCATGCTGCATCTGCAGCATTTTTGTCTCGTTCCGCACCTGAGAGTATGTAGTAGCCAGAATATCCCACATCGCCTTGGCGGTGGGTTAATGGAGGACATCATTGGCGATCTCCATCGTGAGCGTGCCTGACAACCAGACCTTGGCATACGCATCGTCAGCCTCCCATGAGGCATATATCCCTGTCTTCTCCGGCGGTTCATCTTCGGTAAGAATACGCTTCTTACCACACGATTGCATGAGACTCTGGAACTGCATAGCCCAGAGTTCGTAGTTCGTCCCGTCCATTTTGACGATTGGTGTCGAACCATTAAAGGCACCTATGGCGGGTATATCAACCTTCTGTTCTGACATATCGCCGACGAGGAAGAATAGGGATGTATGACGAAGAAACTGGCGTCTACAAAGACCCGGTTGGATTCAAGTGCATATGTAGACGTTATGCACTTGAATCCATTGTTGACGTGAGTCCGGCTGGGGAAGAAACGCCGAAAAGAAGCCCCTGTTGAGGGCTGGAACGACACTGGCTGGAGCCTAGGTCGAAGATGAAGGCCTCAGCAAGAGGCTGGCGGCGGCGGCGGGGCCCAACGGAGGCGCTGGCGGCTGCGGGCAGAAGGTCGGCGAGGCCTGAGGGCTGAAGACGGTGAGGCCTGGGGCCTGGAGGCGGCTGGCGGGAGGGCTGCTGCCGAAGGGGAAAAAATGGGGGGTGGAGAGAAAACCCTAGGCTAGGGTTTTGACTCTGATACCATGTTAGAGTCAAAGACTTTTTGTTATGTTATTCCATAGAGCCCTCGGGTCTCTTATATAGAGAGAAAACTGTTATAAAATATGAAGAATGCGGAAGCGGAATAACAGAATAAAGAAGAATAATCACGAAGAACACAAAAGATTTTACGTGGAACCCTACTTCGTGAGGAGCGGGATGAAACCACGGGAGAAGCCCTCTAAGGGGTGTATTTCTCTATTGACTTTCTCAATAAGTACAGGAGGTCTAGGGCTCCTTATATAGCCTTCCCAAAGCCTCCAAGTCCCACCATTGGGCGGTATGGGACTAAACACAGGATGGGGTAAATGGATCTTCTCCAGGATCCATTTACCCTACTACAACTCAATAGGTGCACTATCAAATACTCCAACACTCCCCCTCAAGCTGGAGCATGCTATGCTCAGCTTGGACAAACAAACAGAAAGAAACTCAACTCACGCTACAGGACACTACGGACAGTATCAACCCAACGCGCGCATGCTGCAGTCGAGGACGTTGCTTCTCATGCCGTGCAGGTGAGGAGGACGAACGGGCTGGAGTGTGAGTCAATTGAAGACTCGGAATCTGACCATCGAGTCTGAAACTGCACCTGAAGTCTCCTCGTCGGAGAACTGGATCTCTCCCATCTGACTCAGAGAATGGTGCACTGCTCTGGTGTACCTATGATACCACATGAAAACCCTTACCCTCAATGGCATAGGGAATGGTCCTCTGCTCTGGAGTCCCTATGGCTCACATGAAAACTCTGTCCTGACAACTAGAAGAATGATGGGGACCTCTGACAATGATGGCAACTTATGCTCATCTGACAATGACCGCACACTCGTGCGTGTCTAAAACTGGAGACTCGGAAACATCTAACGTCGAGTCTGATCATCAACTGTAGAGTCTGAACAATGTGACCGGTATAGAAATCTGAATCTGCAACATGACCTGTGACTCTACACATATACTCCCCCTTTCTCCCATACTTGTCGGAAAACATGGACGTCGATCAAGTTGGGAGAAGACAACAATGATGGGGAAAACAAAACCTGAACTTGCGGCTTTTCATTTTTTTTATAAGCCGTCACATTTTTTTTAAACACACATTTTTTAAGCCGTTGACATTTTTTCCGGCTTTTCATTGCAATTGTGTTTTTTTTTGAAAAATTTGCGTACGGCTCTTCTTTTGTACGCACCTTTTCTCATTTTTTTTCTTTTTTTTGCAAATAATGATCCCCTTTTTTTTAAGACATGACAACTCCCCCACCCTTTCTTTATTAACGGATGCTTCTTCGTCGTCCCCCCCCCCCTCCCTTTTTTAAACCAAGAAATCCACTTGGTCCTTACAGTAATATCCTCCCCCCCAAAAAAAATCACAGACGGGCCAAAAAGCCCAGATGCACCGCTCCAAAAAGCAAGGCCGTTCCAACGTGGCCCTCTTCATTTTATTTAGGGTTCTGGGAACCCTACTTTCCTCGAACCACATGTTGCCCCCGATGGGGGGCGGGGGGGCATCTCTCAGCCGCCGTTGCACGATCTGGATGTCAGCCCCGTCGGAGGGCGCACAGAGCAGCCTGGGAGCTCGCGGGGATCGGAGGAGTGGGGCGTCGCCTAGGGAGGTCGTTGGAGGCTTCGCCTGGAGCATCGGGCTGGAAAGAGAACTAAGATGCTTTCGCTTCTGGAGGGGGAACCGCCTGGGGTGTGCGCGGCAGGGAGCCGCGGCTAGGCGCGCGCATGTGGAGAACAAGGAGCGCCGCCTGTAGTGCCGCCTGGACACGGCTGGGCTCCGCCGCCTGCGGACTGGACAGGCGCGCGAGAGAACGCCGCCTTGAGTGCGTCTAGGACACGCCTACAGGATGCCGCCAGTACGAGCGGGAGAATCGCGCCAGGGATGCGCGCGGGACCTGCGCCTCTTGCATAAGATTATGCGCGAGATGCTGAGATTGTCGAAACGGAGGATGAGTTGGACGGCTCGCTCAGGCTGGCTTCGAGCTCTGCGAGAACTGCAGTGGCTTCGGGCTGGAGATGTGGCAGAGTTGCGCAGCCCGCGCCGATGTAGCGTTGCCAGCACCTAGATCTTGATTAGGGTTTTGTGTGAAACCCTAGAATTTCTTAAACAGACTTGAATATGAACTTTATGGAAAAAAATAATCTTCAACATATCAAAACTCGAATCTCGGATAAACACTCAACATAAACTCCTCGAGAATCGACCCGCTCTGATACCATGTTATAAAATATGAAGAATGCGGAAGCGGAATAACAGAATAAAGAAGAATAATCACGAAGAACACAAAAGATTTTACGTGGAACCCTACTCCGTGTGGAGCGGGATGAAACCACGGGAGAAGCCCTCTAAGGGGCGTATTTCTCTATTGACTTTCTCAATGAGTACAGGATGTCTAGGGCTCCTTATATAGCCTTCCCAAAGCCTCCAAGTCCCACCGTTGGGCGGTATGGGACTAAACACAGGATGGGGTAAATGGATCTTCTCGAGGATCCATTTACCCTGCTACAACTCAATAGGTGCACTACCAAATACTCCAACAAAAACCCTTGGGTAAATTACACAGACGTACATGAAATAAATAGGAAATACGTAACAGTACATCACTACATAACTTAAACCTCTACAATATTAGATAGGAAAACTATTAAATCCGTTGAGATATCATTTAAATTGTCTCTTTTATGTATTTTCTATTCTTTCCATCTTCATTTTGTAATTTGTCTAATGGGTCTCTCCTCTTTTTAAGAAAACCGTAGAACCTCATGATAAGCAAGTCATTTGTTATCTCTCGAGATGTATTAGAGCGATGGTGACAGATCAAAGTTCGAGTACCCCACATGTGCCCTAGCCCGCGCGTGCCCCCCTGCCCCCCATGGCCTCCTCGTACAACAATACAGCAGCCGTCAGGGCTCTGCACGCCATTACACAAGCCGTCGCACGTTGCCGCAGCACAACAGTGCTGCTATTGTGCACTGCAATGTGACCTCTCACGCTGCTACGTGCCTCCGTGCACCTCCATGGCTCTCCTCCTTGCGTCGAAAACGACCCATGTGGCCGTCTGGAACAACCTGATTTTGACCCAAAAAGATGATTTCAGGCCTATAAATCATCTTTTTCGGCCCTGGCGTAGATCAAGGAGTGACGATGATGGTTGTATAAGTCTATATATGCAACCAATCCTCCGTATGATTGTGTCGACTCACTCGAATCGGTCTACTTCCCCAGTCGAATTCCATTTTCAGCCTCATTTTTTCCTTGTCAAAGAACAAGGGTGACATTTTCTCTTCGTCTAGTGCCTTTAAGGGCCCAGCTCTCATCGTGAAGATGGATGGGACCAAGTATTAGCAATGGTCCATGGAGTATATGACCTTTATGCAATGCCATAACAAGGAGCACATTCTGACAAAGCCTGAGCAGACGGATAAGATTGGGGACGTTGCTTCATGGAAGCAAGATGACGCGTACGTGTGTGTTTGGCTCTCTAGGACACTCACTACAGAGATCGCCAATGATATTGTGAACTAGCCCAGTGCCAAGGCGATGTGGGATATTATGACAGCCGCGTATGCTCAAGCAAAGAACAAGACCAAGATTCTGCACCTACAGTTTGATATATACACGTTCAAGCAGAATGTTCGTCCTCTGCATACATTCTACTCTTCGCTTCACGGCATGTTTGAGAAGCTTCACAGCTTCATGCATGTCACCACTTCCACGGAGCATCAAATGCCATATAGGAATTAGGGATGGAAATGGTCGAATATGGATACGAATATAGGTGTTACCATCCTTATCCTTTTTAAAACCTGGATACGAATATGAATATCACATGAATGTGTAAAATATAAAATCATATCCTCAAAATACGAATACAAATGCAAAATGGATATTGATAATTCGAATGCGGATATTGGACGAACAAATATGAATTAATATACGAATATTATACATGTCCAAATTTACTTGAAAGCTACAAAGCATTTTAGGTTCTTAACAATTTCCAATAAATAAAAAGTATAAAAGAATGTACTAAGCCTTCTCCCACTATAAGTAGGGTTGGCTACATGGATTCTTGCTCAAATCCATGTTGAAAGATTCGACTATTTTTTTACGCTGGTCGTCGACTACCTAGCGCAACCCCTGCAAGAGTGGGATTTGAACCCTGGTCTTTTGTGTAGTAGACACACTGTACTACCACTAGACCATTAAGTGGGTACCATGTAATTAAATATATACAAAAAGTGACGATGGTTGTATGTGCATGGTATATATAAAAGTGACCATGGTATGTATAAAAAATATATTTAATATACTTAATAATGAATATGTGCATAAAAATAACTAAATAATGAAATGAAACATAAATATATAACTAAATAATAAAAGAAAGCTTACGAAACGTACTTCTTTGTACCATGTAAGTATTGGTATCATCCAGAATTTGAACATTTGTATTCATATTGATATTAGCATTTGTATCCATATTCATATCCTTCAAAAAATGAATATTTGTATTTTATCCTCAAAATTTTGAACATTCATATTCACATATATATTCGTCAAAATTGGGGATATTATATTCGTGTGTGCATTTGTATTCGGCGAATATTGAACAATTGCATTCGTATTCGTATTCGCATTCGTATTCGTCAAATACAAGAAAATGGCATCCATATCCTCTATTTAACAAATGCGGATATGAACGGATACGAATATATCTATATTCATTTTCATCCTTAATAAGAACTCCACGAAGGTTGGAGTTTTCTCAACCCTAGATCTGGAGTATGAGACCGCACGTGCACAACTTCTTATAGGCGCGACCATAGCTCCCATGAAGGAGGCCTACAATCACATCAATAGGCTTCTTGACCCACCCACAGTCACCACACAAACCTCCTCCACGATGGCTACATCTCACGGCAGGGAAGGCTCTATCCAGTTTGGAGGACGTGGTCTCCATGGTAGAGGAGGTGGACGTCAGTGTAGCCCCTGCACCTACTGTCGCCCAGGACACTTCGAGGACACATGCTATCAGACGCATGGATACTTGCATCTGCTCAAATGGCAAAGCAGATTGAGCCTCCAGATACTTCAGCTCCTAAGATAGATCCATGCCTTGATGATATTATCTCTCGTATACGGGAGATCATGAGTCTTGTTGTCGGCACTACTACATGTTCCTCACATGTTCAAGATGCTGCTAGAGCCTCTTCAGTCTCCTCAAATATAACATACGCTTTTACCAATTATAACAAGGCAAATATGATAGAGTGGATCATGGACTCTGGTTCTTCCCACATCTATGTGGAGACAAAGCCCAGTTCAGTTCTTACATGTCTATACCCCCTGGTAGATGGGCCATCATTGCAAATGGAGTTTACTTACCCATTACAGTACAGGAGAGGTACATTTAATGCCATCCATGTGCCTTTTATATGCTCATGATTTTCAGATAAACTTGCTTTTTAATAGTCAGATCATGAAGGACGTGCATTGTCGTGCCATTTTTTACCCATTTTCTCTTGTGTTTTAGGACATACTCATAGGCAGTGAGATTAGACGTGACCGTGAGCAGTGAGGGCTCTAATCCTTATGTTGGTACCTTGCTATTCCTACTGGACCAATCTTATCGTACTTGTGTCATCTTCATTTTGACCACCTTCCTCTGCAGAAGTTGTGTCATGTCCTTCTACAGATTTTCACACAATCTTCCTTCCAATGCTAAGGCTTGTCAGTTTGGGAAGCATCATCGTTCTTCTTTTTCCTGGTCATTAGAGTCGTAACTATACTCCGTTATTTGAGCTTATTCACTTAGATATTTGAGCCCCAGTCGTGTTCCTAGTCACCAGGACACATTTTTATCTTGTTGTTGTGGATGACTATTCTAGACTTTCTGGGGCTTTTGTTAAAAAAATAAGTCCGGGGATGGGTTTATCATTAAGATCTTTGTTAATGAAATAAAGAACATTTTCTCTGCTAATGTGAAGTATTTGTGATCTAATAGTGCCTTAGGATTCTGCACTTTACATCTATCAGAGTCCTTCAAGAATTAAAATAAAACTGTAGCAATATAAAACCTATACTAAAAAATAACTATTTCAAAAACAATTGTAGCACGGAAGAAATAAAAATTGTAGTAGCAAACAACGCAACATTAAAAAAACATAAGCAATACCCATAAGCGGTCGCGATCGCATAAGCGCCGCTTATGTGCATGGGACGCATAATGTTGCGCTTGAGTAAAGCGGTGCGCCAAGGTGGCCGCATAAGCATATGCGACCGCACAAGCCGATTTCCTGAACACTCTCTGGGCGCACACCTTCTTCACATGCATAGCCCTCCATTTCACTCACTTACATCACACACTATGTTTTGTTTTCGCCGTTAGTTCCTAACATTTGCAGGTGATGGAGACTTTCAATGATCAAAAATTGGAGCGAACTCTGATCTGGAGCTTCGCCTCCGATGAGCTTGCATCATTTCCCTCCTTCAGAACCTTTCAACCCTTCTCTGACCGATGCTTGTCTTCGCTAACTTCCCAGGCACCTTATTCGATCATCAGGCGAGGCACAGCAGCACGGAGGACGCGATTGCTCGTCGGAGACCAAGTTATTCCGCCACAGAACAAAGGAGGAGGAGGAGTTTCCACGTACAGGTGCCATCGGATCAGGCACAATTGGGTGTAATCCAACAGACCAGGCACGGCCACGATGACTACACTTAGCATGCAGCCTTGGAAATCCCCAATCCACCAGCCAAAGCATCCAGTACTTACACGTGGCCCAAGCCATAAGCCCCATGCCGAGCCTAGACCAAGCATGTGCAATACATGTAAGGTCTTGGTCATTTCCAGCGTTGCTCCCATGACTTCTCCAATTTGCAAGTTGGTCCCTCCAAGGCATATGCCTCATACATACGGCTCTGGACAATTTGCAGCACCATCCCGCCGGTTTCCTTTATTGCACATATGCCCCCTATATGAAATTAACTTTAAGATAAGATCCAGTAGCTTTTATATTTACATTTATGCCTCTATCAGGACTTATTTGAAATTATTCATGTTATTTTAATGGAGTTTTATTTGCAACTCTTCCCCTGGATGCCAGGATTGAGACTTATGCCAGGATGTGAAGATTATTTGGGCAAGCAAGATCCCAAACAGGATTAAAGTTTTTCTCTGGAGCCTACGGAAAGACAGACTTTGTGACAAAGCCAGGAGGGTAAGGATCTTCAGTCTATAGGACGTGACATGTGACATATGTGGGAACAAACTAAGAATTCAGAGCACATTTTCTTCGCTTATGCGGTCGGTGAATGTCTAGAAGGAGTTGGCAATTCTGTGGGTCGATGTTGATGATGTTGTGACTTCCTGGGGGCCGGTGAGGAAGGTGGGGAGCAACTCCTCGGACGACATCTCTAAATCATTTGCAGCGCTTTGGAAAATTTGGTTAGTGAAAAATGAGCTCATTTTAAGAATCAAAGGTTTTATTCTGAAAATGTTGTGTCCCATTGTAGGACTCTCACATGTTTTTGGGAGTCCATGTAATGTAATATCTAACTGTTTTTTTTCTGAATTAAATCTTTATTTTTGCGGTGACTCCCAACTCGGGAGTCCATCCTTTTCATAAAAAAAATTCTGCCCCCGAACTATTTTCAATCCCATTGTGAAACTTATTCATTTTCTTTAATATGACATATCTTTATCTCTTATTTACTTTGTATAAATGTTTTAACTAATTGAAGATAGAAACTGTTTAATTCATCCTATTATACTTGCCACTAAGTCATGTTAGTTTCAATTATTGATTCGATTGGACCTTGAAACTAACTATACATATTGCTTGATGTACCTCATTGGATTCGGGAGCATTGTTTATATGTATATAAACATGTTTATACTTAGATGTATTTTGTTCATTACGTTGATTATCTAACTTGCATAAAAATAAATAAAAAATACAATCTCATTTTATCTATGTCTTGTATTGCATTGTATCCTTCGACTAAGATAGCATCATTAATCACTTAGCATTGTTATTAATTACTTAGTTAATTATGTTGATAGCTCGTGACCTTGTGTTCGACCCTGGACTTATCCAGGATAAATTAGATTGAGTCCTATTCACAAAGATATTATGACTTGTAACTGATTGGTTGTTAAATGATCGTATTACAATGAGTGATTCTTACGATTTCCAATTAGCGGTTCATCAGATGGTGTTGTTGCCGAAGAATGGCTTTATTAATATAATTAATTAGGATTGTTTGTATTTTATTAAGCTGATTAATATGTCATTTAGTTCAAATTATTTTGAGTTGATTTCTTGCATTGTATTTATATCGTGTTATGTTTCATTATGTTAATTATTTCTTTAATTATATTTTAACCATTTATACTTTTGTGTCAGGGCCTGCGTGGACCAAGGATGCTTGAGAAGTATGGAGGTGAGGAGCTGGGAGCTCCAGTTGCGAGGAACCGGAAAAGGGACTATAAAGAATTAAAGAAACAATTTTAGGTTGTTGTACTTGTTGAGATTTTTGTATCTCGTTATATTTGTTTCTTAATTCTATGTATTTCATTTACCTTTTATGCAACTTACCCAGGCTTTTCTCCTATATAAGAGAGCCCTAGGATCTCTATGTTAGTTATAAATTCTTTAGTTATGTAATTATATTCTTTCCACAGGTATCAGAGCGATGGTCCTAGATCGAAGTTCCCATATCCCACCAAACTCTAACCCTACCCCCACCCACCCACCTCTCTGGTTGTCGCCACCCCCCAAGATGCTGGTTGCTGCCCCCAGCTCCTCCCCCACCCCCTATTGGCGTTGGCCCTTTGACAGTCATCCGGGATCCTTTTTCACACCTTCACACTCCTCCACGCTCCTCAGCGATTTGGACTGCAGTCTGAAACATTCTGATTTTGATCACGTTTGTGTGTATTTACTTCCGTGATTCGCAACAGTAGGAGTGATTGCTCGAGTTGTGTGTCTCTTAATAATGGGTATGGGGTCCCTTATATAGGGGTCCAAGAGAATGCGGTTGTTGGAAACAAAAAAGATAAGAAATAGGATATGATGTCCTGATATAACTGAAAAGTTTAGGGAGTATGACCAATCAACAGCAAATGATCAATTGTCTTTAAAGCTACGGCCGATCATTTGATGATTGTTGCGAAGGAATTCAAAATATGATTGACAAGTTCAATATAGGTGATTGATAAGGCATAATGGATAGGTATAAAGAACATAATCGATAAGTGATGATCGATCAATAACAAAGGATAATCGATCATTCATGAATACTTGATCTCCCAATTTGGAAACATTTAGTTCAAGCTTGTTTGGGGTTACAACTTTCCAAAACAATACAACTAAACAATTATAATACTTTTGAACAAAGATAGGCAACAAGGTTATGCTTTTGCTTTACTTGAAGGTGACGACTCATCACAGTGATGTCGAACTGAAAAAAGCATACTTGCAATCCTACAATAACAAAGAATATATGAGTGACTATGATATAATCGTGCGTGTGTCATCTTCAAAATAACAGAGAAACAAAAAACTAACAGAGATTTATTGACTGAGGCACACATTTCCATATTTTTCATTCATCCAGATAGCACGAAGATGACAGAGACCTTCACCAACACTTTCGGTAGGAAGGCAGAAAGAGGATGTAGTTTCACATGTTAGTCATTGACTCGATGCCTCACTTGTGAGATAGTGAAGGCAGAGCATCAACACCCTCTTGGTTTACTTGAGCTTTTTCCCATTGATTCTTGAAATGGAGCAAGCATGAGATAGTGAGATGAATAATCTCCACCATTGATTCTTGAAAAAAAGGAAGGATGATATTTATGATATGTATTTCCATCCCATCTAATTTTCTTCCTTAAACTCATCCCACCTAACTTCTCGATCGAGCCCACATCTTCTCCGTGAAAGCTTCTCCCTTCCCCCTCCCAATCTTCATCTCTCATAAAACCAATGACATCAACATCAGTTTCTTGCAACAGCAGTGACATCAACTACTTGTGTTTGCACTGCAACGAGAGTTATGCACCAACAAGGGTTGCAAGGAACTGCCCATCTACATTTCAACAAGTCTCGACCCTTTGGTTCGATGTCATCACCGATCGATTCCGACCTTCCTTCTGTCAATTCTAATCAACTTCCATCATTCGCATTTTACTGGCAATGTCCCTCTTGCTCGCACTGAGAACATAGCGTGGTCGTCTTGGTCATCTTCATTTAACAAAGTAAACACTAGTGTTTTCCCCCATAAAACTGACTTCAATGATACAGGTTTGTGTCTGCACTACAACGTGGGTTGGACAACATCACTGACGGTGGCAGCAAACCTCTCATCCAATCATTTTGTTAGACATCGTCACCTAACGACTCAAGCTTTTCCTTTGCCAATTAAGAATGAACTATGTGTACTCTCTTTTTACCTGTGTAATTGTTAATCGGATGGTGGAAGCCCGTCATTTACATAATTAAGTCACTTGAAGATGTATTTTCATGTTATATATCCATTTTTATATTTGAGTAGGAATGTGTGACTTTGATGCCCTAGTGTGTGGATTTGATTATCCTTATAATATACCTTTATTTTCCTTTGACGAGGATAGATTCCAACAATCAAAACCACCCATAATTTGTTAGTTATGATAAACTAAGCCCTCACCGCATGCTCCATGTTACTTGTTAAGTGATCGATCACGACTTTATATAAAATAAGTATTCCATTTTACTTGTTAAGTGATCGATCGTAACTTTATATAAAATAAGTATTACCATACAGATGAGCAACCACATGAATTATATCGTATGTGTTGGGAAAAATAAGCATCGTGTTTATTCTTTGAGCCCTAGACTCTCTTATATAGGGAGAGGTCTATGGGCAAATTACATAAGGTAGACAAACGAAAAGATAAATAGATAAAAGATACAAGAATATAAATAAACTTCTACACCCCCCTCAAGATGGAGCATAGATATCAATCATGCTCATCTTGGACAAGCACTTCTGAAAGGGACCCCGAAGCAACGCTTTAGTAAGGATGTCTGTCGTTTGGTCTCCTGATCTGACATATGTAGTAGAGATGAAGCCCTTCTGGATCATATCACGGATATAATGGCAATCCACCTCAATGTGCTTCGTTCTCTCGTGAAAAGCAGGGTTGTTGGCAATGAATAATGCATCCTGATTGTCACATTCTAGTGATATGGGAAGGGGAACATCTATATGTAGATCTGTCAAGTCTGCGCGAACCCACATCACTTCTGCACATGTTTGGGCCATAGCTTTATACTCTGATTCAGCACTGGATCTCGCAACTATTGTTTGCTTCTTGCTCCTCCAAGAAACAAGTGACTCCCCAATGAATATAGCAAAGCCTGATGTAGATTTTCTATCCTTTGGGCATCCTGCATAGTCTGCATCTGCATATGCTGAAATAGTTATAGTGCCCTTCTTCTTAAAGATCAAACCTGTGCCTGGAGATGACTTAAGATACCTTAGTATCATATGTATGGCGTCCATGTGTACTTGGCGAGGTTGTTCCATGAACTGGCTCATTTCATTTACTGCAAATGTAATATCTGGTCTAGTAATGGTAACATGAAGGAGCCTCCCTACCAGTTCTCTGTACCTTCTTTTATCAACCTCCTCAGTGTCGTCATCATGCATTTTCATGCTTGGATCCATTGGTGTGGAAGCAGGTTGACATCCAAGCATTCTTGTGTCACTTAGCAAGTCAGTGACATATTTCCTCTGAGTCATCACAAGTCCTCCTTCATTTCTAACAAACTCCAATCCAGGGAAATATCTCAGTACTCCTAGATCCTTGGTAACAAATTCACGGCCCAAGAATTCTTTTGCTAATTTTATTCCCTGCATATCATCTCCTGTAATGAGTATATCGTCAACATACACCATAATGACAGTCATACCTCTGGATGTCTTTTGTACAAAAAGCGAATAGTCTGCATTTAACCTTTTGAATCCTTGCTTCTCAAACAAATCTAAGAGCTTCTGGAACCAAGCTCTTGGGCTCTGTTTTAGGCCATAGATCGCCTTATGAAGCCTGCATACCTGTCCACACTCCCCCTCAGCAGTAAACCCAGGTGGATGTTGCATGTAAACTTCTTCCTGAAGATCACCATATAAAAATGCATTTTTGACATCCAGTTGAAACAGGGGCCAATCTTGATTCACAGCACAGATAAAAGAATCTGTAAAGTAGAGTGTCGAGCAACGGGAGAAAAGATGTCAAGATAATCTACCCCATACGTCTGAGTAAAGCCCCTAGCAACCAGTCAAGCCTTGTACCTATCAATACTGCCATCGGCATTATGCTTCACCGTAAACACCCACTTGCAACTCATAATAGATGCCCCAGTAGGAGCTGGAACAAGACTCCAAGTTCCTCTCGACTGAAGGGCGGCCATCTCCTCCTCATAGCCAGTCGCCATCTATTATCAGCTAATGCTTCTTGGTGAGTCCTTGGAATATTCACAGCAGACAAAGCACCTACAAATCTCCGGAAATCTCCTGCCAAACGCTCAAAGGTAACATGAGAAGCAATCGGATAGGACGCACATGACCTCTTCGGCTTCCTTAGTGCAATAGGCAAATCAAGGTATGCATCAGTTGTACCAACATCCGTGTTATCCCCTGCCTGTTCCTGCTGAGATATGTCGTCAGTCCCATCATTAGAAAGAATGTTATCAGAAGAAACCTGGGGCATGTTTGATGATTGACCATGATCATGAGCAGGGGCTGGCCGTCGACTGTAGTGGCATGGTAGAGGAGGAACCAAAGATGTGGGAGGTGGTAGAGGTGGTGGCGGTGGTGGAGATGGAGGTGGTGAAGGGGATGGCGGTAGTGAAGATGTAGGAGCTTGTTGTGGCACATACAAGGGTGGAGGAGGAATATAGATTTCATTACTTATATCTTATGACACCAATCTGTGACCAGTAGGAGAGAAAAACATGACAAACTCAAAAAACATGACATCTGCACTGACATAGTATTTCCGATGCAACGGATCATAGCACCGATACCCCTTTTGAGTTCTCGAATACCCAACAAAAACACATTTGACAGCCCTAGGAGAGAGCTTGTCAACCCCTGGAGATAACTTGTGAACGAATGCCACAGACCCAAAGACACGTGGAGTTAGAGAAAATAATTCCTTGTCAGGAAAAACGAGGGAGAAAGGTATCTTCTCCCCCAACACAGACAAGGGCATGCGATTAATGAGATAACATGCAGTAAGAATCGCATCGCCCCAGAACGAGTGTAAAGCACAACTCTGGACAAGAAGCGTGCGAGCGACATCAAGGAGGTGGCGGTGTTTTCTTTCTGCAACACCATTCTGTTGGGACGTGTAGGCACAAGACGTTTGATGAAGAATGCCATGGAATGAAAGAAACTGAGATAATGTTCGAGTACAGAATTCAAGGGCATTATCAGTTCTTACAATCTTGATAGAAATAGAAAACACATTCTCCACTTCTTTAATAAAAATTCATAATAGTGATGCCCGCTTCAGATTTATTCTTTAACAGAAAAACCCAAGACAAACGACTGAAATCATCCACAGCAACTAAGCAGAACCTGTGTCCCTGATGATCCGGAACACGACTTGGACCCCAAATATCAATATGAAAAAACTCAAAAGGAGAGCTACTGCTCCGACTCTGACGACTAGGGAAGACAGACCGATGATGCTTCCCTAACTGACAAGCTTCACAATCGAATGACGAGCGGGGTGAAATCTGAGGAAGGACTTGACGCAGTTTCTGAAACGGAAGATGACCAAAGCGCAGATGCCATAAATAAGGAGAGTCAGGTCCAGTGGAATGGGATGAAGCTCCAGCGTAAGGTGTATGGACCAATCGATACAGCCCGCCTTGCTCACGGCCATGTCCAATCACGTTGCCCGTGAGAATGTCCTAAAACACAAGAGATGATGGGTCAAATATCGCTCGACAATGTAGATCCTTAATAATCTAGCTAATTGACAATAAGTTCATTGAGAAATTAGGAGTATGAAGCACATTCTGCAACTGCACGGAAGGTGTTAAGGCAATCTGTCCCTGTCCTGTAATGGGAGAATGAGTCCCATCTACTATGACGACGTCCTTCCTGGGGAAACTTCCCTGTATGATGTGAGTTGGTGTCTATCTCTACACAAATGATGTGTGGCACCTGAATCTACAATCCATTCTGAGGTACGTGACCCCTTGTAGAAAGCAGAAGTATGAGCACTACCTGAGGAACTAGCTTCTACAGTAGCAGCAACGTCCAAGCCGCTCTCTGAGATTGGTGGAGTACTGGCTGGTGGCATGATATCACGTAGATGACACACTAGGTCATCATATCGTGAATCCAAAGCTGGAGGAGCACCCTGATGATGTATCTGTTCTGCTGCACGGGCAGATGCTGGGAAACCATGCTTAGAATAGCATGTGTCTTCCGTATGACCAATCCGACGATAGTAAGTGCACTGTAATCCACGACCACGGCCAACCCTACCACGTGGTCCTCGTCCACGGAAATGAGATGAATTACCTCTTCCTCTAGAGGCTACCATAGCAGAGGAATTTGGCATAGTAGTGGAGCTTGAGATATTGATTCGGCTTAATCGCGGAAAGGCCTCCTCCATTGGAGGAATGGTAGCATCTGCTAGAATCTGAGAAGAAGCCGCCTCATACTGTGAATCAAGAGAGGCTAGAAAGACTCCGACCATCGTCGTGTTCCGATATGTCTTCAATTGTTCTGGAGTAGCTATAAGAGGCATGAAACTGTGAAGCCTCTCAAACATTCCCCTCAATGCAGTATAGTGAGCATGCAGGGTTCGACCATTCTGCTTTATCGTGAAGATGTCATGCTGGAGCTGTAGGATCTTCGTCTCATTCTTGGCTTGTGAATATGTGGCGGCAAGAATGTCCCACATGGCTTTGGCAGTAGGTTGATGCAAGACATCATTAGCAATGTCTGGAATTAGGGTACCAGACAACCAGACCTGAGCATATGCGTCATCAGCCTCCCATGAGGCATATATCCCTGTTTTCTCCTCTGGCTCATCCTCGGTAAGAATATGTTTCTTACCCATCACCTTCATTAGGCTCATGAACTGCATGGCCCATAACTCATAGTTGGCTCCATCTATCTTCACAATAGGCGCAGGACCTTTGAAGACGCCAGTAGTGGGGATCTCGATCTTGCTTTCTGACATTTTGACTGGAGAAAACTAGGGTTGTAGACAAGATAAGACTTGGCCTACACTGACATGACTAGGTTTAGTTGCACATGTAGACCTCTATGCAACCAAACCCATTAACCTGGAGGCGAACGGAGAGCCACTTATGAAGATGACAAATGAACAATAGGGACAGTGAAACCCTAGGGACAGCCGGCGGCACACGTGCAGAAGGAGCACGTACGGTTGGCGTACGGGAAGATGGTGCTTGGGCTCAGCCGCACAGCCACACGCATGGAGGCGACGCGTGAGGGCAGGGAGCGCGCGAAGGGGCTGCGCGTGTGGAGGTAGCTGCAAGGGAGGCGGCGCGTCAAGTGCACGCACGGAGAGGCGGCGCGTCGATGGTGGGCGGCGTGCGGAGGCTTGATGGTGGAGGGCTAGGTTTAGGGTTCGGTACGAGAGCTCCGGTCTAGGACCGCCGCTCTGATACCATGTTGGGAAAAATAAGCATCGTGTTTATTCCTTGAGCCCTAGACTCTCTTATATAGGGAGAGGTCTATGGGCAAATTACATAAGGTAGACAAACGAAAAGATAAATAGATAAAAGATACAAGAATATAAATAAACTTCTACAGTATGTAATAGTGCTATACATGCACCTCAATAGTTAAAAGATACTTGGTCAATTTCTTGTTGCATACTTTGGGATTGCTCTTTTGAAAAATAAAGTGCAACCCTCACACTCATGATCAAGTTGAACTTGTTGAGGAAATTCGCCCATGATCATATAGGTTATAAACATAATCCATGCATGGTTCAATAATTTGCTTGTAGGTCTCCTCCTTTGCATCTGCAACAGAGTACCAAAACATCAGATGACTAGCGGGACAACTCGACGCTTGATCAGCATTCCAATGGCATCAACAAAGTGGCTTCTCTGAAACAACAAAGAATGTCAGCATCACAGTCTCCTTTCTCTCTTCCGGTCCTATGGCAATCATCTTGAAAATATGCATCATCGAGAATTGCGGAGGCATTATGGTCATACAAAAGAGGTTCTTCCATATTTATATAGACAGTGATCCGATATATGATGTTGAAAATACAATTGCGCCACCATCTACAGATGCATTGGAATTTGGAGCCAACCCTTAAGCTATGGGGAGCATATACACTAGTGCCCACATGTCTCCACCATTCCTCCTATTATCAGTGACAGAGATCACATCAATTATGCGTTCTCGCTTCCTACTACCAATTACCATGACCATATGTACTCTTCTCTCATTAGCAAATCCGAATGCATAATCCAAAATTCTCTGCGAATGGATGAAGTATCTTCTAATATCATGTATGTACAAGAAACATTTCAATAGTTATAGTTATATCGACTTAAACTATTACAACACAAGAGAGATCGTGGTCAAGGCAGTTGCCATGGGTCGAGAAACAGAGCTGCCATTTTCATAGATGAAGCAGTCGTGTTGATAGGATAGCGAGAGAGGATGTATTTTACCGACGCCATCCCTTTTATCGGGACGAGGAAGATGTTGCTACCACTTCGCTCTCAGTGACACTGAAAGGGACACTGTCAATAGAATCAGAACGGTCGAAGTTGTTGAAATGCAGATGGGAGGTTCGATGCCGCCCATGTTGATGGTACATAACTCAAGTTGCAGTGCAAACACAAGTAGTTGATGCCACAACCATTGCAAGTAACGGACGTCGGTGTTGTTGGTTTTTTGAAAGATGAAGAGAGGGTGAAGGTTTCGCTGAGAAGACAGGGTTCCACCGATAGGGAAATTAGGTGGACTGGAAATTAATTATCTGAAATATCATCCCCACCCCGTTTTTATTGGGGTCAATGATTGAGATTATCCATCTCACCATCTCATAGGATCACTACTCCCTTCCTCCCTCTCTCCATATATAAAGCATATGGCTTTTCACTTAGTAACTAGTATGTTTTCCTAATACTTTTCCCGGAGCAAAGCTAACAATTGAAAAGTGCGCAATAATTCTTCAAGCTCTTATTATAATAATGGAAAATGTAACAAGCATTATGGAAATTGTTCAATAATAAATATGAAAGTGGAGATGACAGTTCTTTGTTTTAAATAGGAGAAAAACTATTTCTATTATCGAAACAAACTGAGGGATCTTCATAAATTATTGAAACATATACTAATTAAATTAAAACAGAGTTGAAGTTGGAGGTTGGTTCTTGTTATTGAAGGCAAGAAAGCATAGTTTTTTGAAGGCAACTATCTCATAGGGACAAAACTGTAGCGTTGCCCTAGAGTTGAGAAAGACGAGAATAAGAACTTCCTTTTCATAAGAACATTGTTACTTTTAATTTCTCAGGAGAGAGTTAATTGAAAGCTGCTGGAAATAAGGTTAACCAACCTCACAAATTATAACTGTTGATCACTGTGTGTATGATAATGACTATAAGGATGTCAGAAAATGGAACAAGACATCAAAGCAAAAAGCCTAAATAATTTTATATGAATCACACATTAAAATGTCACAAGTGGACTTTTGTTATAAGTGGACTCAAAGTTGTAAACTTACTGTTATGCTGTACAAGTTATAGAGGACGTCATTCATGCCACCAGTTTCTTCATTCAAGGACTTCCAGTGCCTTTCTATGCTATATCTTAGTATTACATTCTTCACACGGTTCGCGAAGTAGTCAGCCATCCAAGTTACCATTTGCAATGCACGACTACTACCAGCATACATGTGCTGATCTAAAAGACCTGCCATGATCTGTAAACAATGTTACTAAGGTTCTTATAATGTTTTGTCAGCATAAACAGCATGTATTCATCCTGCCCTCACTTCATCAGGATAGTCCAAGAAGAAGGAAATACCTTGTGTATAGTATAATATGGAGCCCAGACACTCTTAATAGCTTCAAAACGATCAAAAAGTTCAGACGGAAAGGCAGAGAGATACCCAGTGCCCATTTTCTTCTGGCAGGCATTTAATGCATCTATAACTGCAAACATCTTCTCTTTTAGAGTTTCGTTGTGTGTGCTTGCCCACATTCTAGCACAGGCACTCATGTAATGCCCTGAAAAAGTAGATAACTAATTACTTCATCAATTTATGTTATGAAGTGGTTGAACCCAGAGGCCAACATCTCTGTTGAAGATGATAAAATAACGGTACAGTTTAAATTAATAATAATATAATCTAAAACTTCCACGGTGAATTTTTGTAGAGATATATCAGAAAAAATAAGTACCAAGAAATCCGTAGGAGATGACCATAAAGTCCAAATTGGTAGGTTAAATATAAAATACTGATGTTCGAATAAAAACAAACTGTATACCAACATAACACTGAAGAAAGGCATAATCGAATCAAACAGAACACTGATATAAGGACAAATTCCTTCGTACACAAAGACAGCTTATGCAAGACAGCAATGTCTCTAACTCAAGCCTAGCATTGACTCTGTCAGAACATAACTTGGAGAAGCATAAGAATTGTAAATAGTTTAAGAAACTAACCGACAAAATGGCCTCTAAGTTCGACATCGGGAGCCTCCCATCCTCCATATGGTGTGCCTGGAGTGGACAAGCCAGACTGGTTCCTGAAGCTCCAAACTAATCGATCAACATCTAACATCAACAAGTACTCAAGGTTCGTCTGTTGAGCCTGACCGTGTGGAGAGTCATGATCTAAGCGGACATCCTCGAGTGACATTTCCTTAAGGAAGCCTCTTCCTGCTGTGGTGTTGCCATTTGAATGCTTTATAGTCCGGTAGAGCATTGCCCAGTCGAACTCCACGCTCGAATCCCTTCCCAACACCTTCCTTGGGAGCAAATCCATCCATGTTGAATCCTCTTCATGATTCAAATGATAATGCGACAGCATCTCCTCCTTCCAAGTCCTATTCTCCGAGGTTAACAATTGATAACGAATTGTATGAGATGAAAGTTGCGTAGGTATGTTTGTGCATTCTTTTGCAGAAACATAACCAGAACACATGGTGCATACAAGAACCACCAAAACAAATATCGCAGTGCCCATTTCCCAACAAATCTAAAAATAATAGACACTGAACACAGTCGAATCTTCACAGAATCAAAGAGTGGCCAGGTGTTTAATTAAGAAGCAATCAGCTCAGGCACCCAGAAGGTCACAGAGTAGCCACCAATATGGATACCACATTGACATTGCCCATAAAACACCTTGATACTGCACGCGCTCGGAGAACCGAGAAAACAGCACCCAAAGTATCAAAAAACCGATCTTTCCTTATCCAAAAGGCCTACCCAACGTCAAGAAACATACCACCAATCACTACCCCCTCTCTCCAGCGCTAATATCAGGCTAGCAACTGCGGCGCGACATACCCATCTCATCGAAACGGTGCTCGCACAGGAATTTCGTGGGAGACCCAAGAGACCAACAAACAAAAACATGCCAAGAGACAATCTTTCCGGGACTAGAAGGTATGAACAACCATTCAGCTCACACCCACCCCCACCTCTTCGATAATAGTAAGTACCAGTAAAAAAGACGAGCACGCCGGTATTCGCAAGTGAGTAACACAAGTGAAAGTCGCTCCTTTTTCGACCAAAGAGGTCAAAGTGCCCACATTTTTGGAACCGCTCTCGTGACGCACGGCAAAGCGACGCATCCGGATGAAAACTGAATCGAAAAGGACGAGAAGAAAAAGCGGAGTTTTGCAACTTTTTGCAGGGTGAGATCACGGACCGTCATCGGAGGTTTCACGCAGGATGAATTGGGCACCCATTTTGAATCTTATATAGCAGTAAAAACAAGGGACTTTTACACCATAACCCTTATACTTTCGTGATATATTTCTACAAATGATCTTCTATACTTTCGTGATATATTTCTACAAATGATCTTCCGAATTTTTGCAATAATATTCATACCGGATCGTTTTTTAAAGTACTCTTGGGTCCTAGTGAAAGCCAACCGTAACGCTAATTAAGTTCAAAGTTTATTTCTCTGTCGTTGCAACTTACTAAATAAGCTTCTCAAACAAATTTTATGTTTATACATAGGGGAATTGAGAATAAAGATGGAGAATAAGGGCTGGAAAGATTGACATAAGAAGAATAAGCAAGAATTCTCACGGCTAGAAAGATAGAAATAAGGAGAATAAGGTGCAATAAGATAGCTAAGATGGAATAAAGATAGGAATAAAGTGGAGTAAGATGAACCAAAGGGATGTGAATGGAAATAGTCGTATTCTTGCGAACCGCACGGAGAGGAGAATTGATCACTTATTCCAATGCTTATTCTCCGAACAAAGTGTATTCGTTTGGAGAATAACCCTAGGCCCTGTTCGTTTGGGTCATAAGGAGGAATGGAACAAGGGGAATAAGCCCCCAACACGTTTCCCCGTGGTACGACTATTCCCCATTATTTCATCTTATTTCACTCTTATTCTTATCTTTATCCCACCTTACCTACCTTTATTTCTCCTTATTCTCCTTATTCTTATCCTCCAGCCGAACGGAGAATAGACCCTTATTCCCCTTATTCCCCATCCTTATTCCTGCTTATTCTCCTACCGAACGGGCCCTAAGGTCATGTTTGTTGGAGAATAGGCTCTGGAATAAGGGGCCAATTCTCCTCCCGACACAATTCCCAGTGATACGACTATTCCCCATTATTCCATCTTATTTCACTCTTATTCCTATCTTTATCCCACCTTACCTACCTTTATTTCACCTTATTCTTCTTATTCCTATCCTCCAGCCGAACAAAGAATAGATCCTTATTCTCCATCCTTGTTCATGCTTATTCCCGAACCGAACGCACCCTAAGAATAAGGATGATATTCACATCCCCTCTCCTTCCTCGTACAGCTATTCCCCACGTGCATCTCTCTTATGTTAAGAACTTTGGTATTTTTATTTGAGTTTGTATCAGGTGTTCCTCTCTGAGATATTGTAATATCAGTTATACCCTTCTCTTTTTTGGAATATCAGTTGTGCCCCTACATTTTTGAAAAATTCACAGTTCTACTCTTCTGTTAAGGTAAAGAAAGGGCAAAATTGGTATTACAAAGGGCGGAACTCTGAATTTTGCAAGAAGGTAGAAGCACAACTGATATTCCAAAAAAGAGAGGGGCATAATCGATATTGCATATTGATGAATCCATGATTCATTAACTTTTCTGTCGCATTTTGTCTTAAAACCCTTAACAAATACATGTAAATATTCATTAATTCCCACATTTATCCAAATCATATTCGTGAATAAAAATGCACTTTTATGCATCAAAAACATGTAAATAAATAAAGAATAAAAAAATAAAGAAAAGAAGGCAGATTGTTAATATGTATATATGTACAATATGACTCATATAATATAAATATAGCTGAAAGATCTATTTATATACCCTAATCCCCGAGACCAAGTTAGCATGGATTGGTCGACAAAACAACAAGTAGGGGGAGATAAGGGAAGAAAACCATAAAAAATAATTAAATAACACTCCACACATTATTCATTATTTATCAAATAAATACCAAATCTTCATTTATTTTTAATTAATTCATATGAATATATTTTTCATCAAATTATTTTTTAATTATTTCTAAAATGTATATGAAAATATAAAAAAAAGTTAAAAATATTATCATGTATATATGTCAAGAAATCCTACTTTTAAATTACCAAAATCTCAACTTCCGAACATCATAATTTCCTCATACGAACTCCAATTTCATCTACTTACCTTTAAAAGTTCATAAAATAATATTCTCTAATAGAGGTGGATTCTTTGAAACCGGAGTCCGTTTGTAAAAAGTCAATTTTGGGACATATTGACAAAGGGGTTTCTGTGCTATTTATTTTATTTGAACCCATTATTTATAGTTTTATCAATTTTATAATTTCTAATTATTTGCGTGATATTTTATTTTAATCATGATTTATTTCAGAATTCTTGGAGCTTATTTATTATTTTAATAAAATCCAAAACCCTAATTTATAGATGAAATTAAACTATCTAACCTATACTTGTATTTATTAATATATCTAAACTATTTTATTAAAATCCATAAAAATTCACAAAAGACTTTACTTATTATTCTAATAATTAAGAAAATATAAAATTAATAAATAATTAAGTATTTATTGAATTAAAAATCCATTACCTATTTATTAAGTATTATTTATACTTATTTATTAATGTAATATATATTTCGAATAACATTTATTATTTACAAAAATTATTTATACCATAATCTAGATAATTTAATTATTTACATTTTTTGTTTTTATGCCTATATTAAATAACGTTATTTACTATTTATTATATAATTTATAAACATTTTAACACTCTGGCCAACCAGGTGCTGACACGTGTCAGCACCTGGCTCTTCTTCCTCAAGAAGCCGGTGGTGAGTCTACTGTGCCCGGCCGTTTTCACCACTTTTTCCCCGCGTACTCTACAACTACTTCAATCGATTTAAACCCTCCACATCTTCCTCCTAACAACCCTCCTACTCGCCCACCATTAGATCTACCTTGGAGCTCAAGCAAATCATCTATAAAAGGCCTTGAAGTTGGCGAGATCCAACTAACTCTCCCCTAACCAATTCTTCCCCAGACTAATTGGCGACTACCCAACTTATCCCCGTGATTTCGGCCATCTAAGGAGGTGACAGATCCTAGTAGCCTACCCGCATGAAAGATGGGAGATCAGAGGAGGTTCTAAGGTGCTGAACGCCGCCTTGCATCGCCGTCTCGAGCCGCGTCAAGCTCCGGGAAGCCGCCCGTCAAGCGATCACCAACAACGGTTCTACACCCTGCAGGCACAGGTAATTCATCCATTTCTCAACTTTTATTTCTCGATTCGTGTGCCAACATTAGCGTAGATAATTACGTCATTAGCAAGCTTAATCAACATAATTAGATGCCACATCTTGGATTCATCTCAAACTCAATCGAATCAACCCTAAAGTTCATCTTCTTCGTTGCCATCCACACGTTGTTTAATAATAATTCTAGAAACCATTTTTAAACTTGCAATTATCATTCGGCCGATTTATTTCATAAATCGAGCATATACATGCGTTAATTGCAGAGTTATCTTCAATCTGGAGCGAAATCAGAGGAAATGGAGCTTCCAATCATCAGCAAATCATGACAGAAGAAGGCACCATCATCACGAAGCTCCAAGGACAAAGAAGGAGTAGCCATCTTCATTGCCTGATCGCTGTCATTGTCAGTCACCTCCAGCCAATCCCTACCGCGGGCGAGCGTGAGGGGTGGAGGACCCACCCCTCTGGCCCTGCCGGAGACCCAAGAATTTCGCCAGTTGCCGACAATAAGTCAGAGAAGGAGGCTCCTACGTCAGTTGCATGAACAACCTCAAGAACATTCAAGAACTCCAAACTGCACAGCCTGTCGACGCGTGGCAGGAATCAACGGTCCAGATCACGCTACAGATTCTAATCTTGACCGTCAGATTTGAAGAGGTGTGAAAATTGCATAAACAGCACCGAGTTCCATAAATCGAAACGCGCCTCCAACAAATTTTCCAGAATTACAATTGGGTCCCTACGCGAGGAACTAATTGTAATAAAACATATTTCTTTCACATTAATCCTTCTAGGGTCTTTTTTGTAACAAAAACTAAATATTTTTCTTGCAGTTAGGCCCTTGGCTTGTAAGGGCCATTTGAACCTCGTATTTTTGACATTTTTCCGCAAATGTTCTAAGGTAGCTCGATAACTACCCAAGCTATTTTTCGAGTATTTTTTTCCCGAATTTTTCGTCATCTCGTTTGTGGTTTTGATTTTTGTCTTCTTGAGTTTGTTTTAAACCGAACTTGTTCTTAATTGCTTTCCTTGTAAAATCAAGAATAAAAGAGGATTTGTTGGGATTTATACCTTGTCTCGAAAACCATAGTTTGAACATTCTGCTTCCTTGTGTTCGACCCAAGCACACTCACCTGGTTAAATTAGTAGTGAACGGTAGAATAGGATTGCATCTCCTATTTTACCATAATTTTTGTTTAATCAAATTCGAGTTTCAGTTCCGAGCGATTCTCTACACCGACACTTTAATATGCTCTTGAAACTTGTGTTTATCAAAATGGCGCCGTTGCGGGGGAAGCGTTGTTTTTACAACAGTTTTTGAACCAATTTTTCTCTATTCTTCTTGATTTTACAAATTTTCGTTCGGTTTTTTATTTACGGTTTTCCTTCGGTTCTATGGTTTTCGCGTGTCTTTTAAATTATTGTTTACGGTTTTTTATGTGTTTTTTCTTAACTAAACTTTGTAGGGCTTGCAGGTTCAGCCGGCCTTTTTGAAATCCTCGAACAACTGAAAGTGCAGAGACCGAGATTCTCGGTTGCCGAGGGCAGGGTTAGTTAGTATTTGTGTCGTTTCAATTCTTGTATTCTTGAAAAAAAAGAGAAAGAAAAAGGAAGGGTACTTGCCGTGTTTTTGTTTTTTTATAAAAAGGGGCCCCATAAGGGCATCTCGACTTGTACCTCCCCTCCCATTTTTCTCGAGGTCTGATTTGTGGGGTGTCGTGCATTCGGGGGATCAGGGCACCCACCACGGTTTTTCTCACATCATCGGTTTTCCGCGGCTTTTTACGAGACTAGGTGCTTGCTTAGCATTTTTTTCCCTATCTGATTGTGCTCTTGTAGTTAGTCTTAGGACTCACAACCTAGGTGCATGATTTTAGTACTTATAAAAAAACAAAAACACTCGTTGGATGTTTGTCTGAAAAAAAACGAAAAAATATAAAACCCAAAAATAAAATCGGGACTGCTAAGATATCTGACCTAAAACAAATGTAAGATTCAATTGATTTGGGAGAGTAATCCACGCACAAGTTCTTCTTAGAGTGAGCGAGACAGAGACGACCTTTAAGAATAGAACCAAAACCCATCTTTATTTCAAAATACTACTTAGTCTATACACCTAATCACCGCTTTTCCTTGGGTATGGTCGGGTAGTCGGAAACAGTCCGGGTTTACTTAGCAGAGTGGGGGGTTTAGAGGACATTGCGTAAGGCTCCGTCCTCAAGCAACACGGGTATCCGAAAACGGTACGTACTTACTCCCATACTGGATGAGAGCAAGTGATTCTCTGTAAGGACTTGGGACAATATTGCAGGAAAATTCGGGCACCTATCAACTCGCGTTAATTCGAGCGCCCATACTGGTTGTTTGATGCTTTAAAGATGACACACACGTATATCATATTCGTTCACTTGTTTACAGTAATTTCAGCTCATCTTACACTCTAATATATTTTTATAAGGGTACTTTTAAATTAATTTATTTTAAAGTTTAAAAGTTATATTTTATATAGCTAGAAAATGCATATACTAATCAAGTGTAATAGTCTTTAATCACAAAATATAGTTAAAAATAACTAAAATAGGAATTTTATTTTTTTCTAGAATTTATCTATTTAGTGTAGGGCTGGCTATCGATCCTAACGAGCCGAGCCAGGGCTGGGCTCGATCTCGGACTCGATAAGACCAACTGGGCTCGGGCTCATGCTCGGGCTCGAGCTCGGTGGTCTCGAGCCCTTATCGAGCCAGCTCAGGCTCGATAAGTCTTGAGTCGAGCCATTTATCGAGCCCGAGCCTCTTATCGAGCCTGGTCTGGGCTCAAGCCTATTCAGGCTCGTTAAGGAAATAGGTGTTTTTTGGTGAAAAAGTGTTTTTCCTGGCTCGAACCCGAACCTCCTTTTTAAAGATCGTCCTCCTTACCAGTAGGCCACCATTCGAGTTGTATATAAAAGTTAAATTATAATATATATTGTAACATTATGCTTGTTAATAAAAAATACTAAATATCTAATTATAATCAAGATTAATATAGATAAAAGGTAGAAAATCCAAGTCTACAACATAGTCCACCCAACATTGTTGTTACATAAACAACATAAACACATAATCCACCATTAACAATGTTGCAAAACTAATACAAATAAAAATAAAAATCATTGTAGTTTTACGAATATAGTATATATATATATATATTCCTTATCAAGCCCGTTATTGAGTTATCGAGCGAAGCAGGGCTCAACTCAGGCTCGGCTCAATAAGCTATCGAGCCCAAATATCTGGCTCAGGCTTGGCTCCATAGCTTAAAGAGCCAAGCTCACGAGCCCTTATCGAGCTGAGACCGAGCCTAGCTCATCGAGCCGTGACTCAATGGCCATCCCTGATTTAGTGATTCTTTGACTACTTATGTGTTATTGATTTATAGTTCAAAATTTAAAACTTAATAACTTGGGGTGAAAATTATTCTATAGCTAATGATACTAATATGTCGGGACTATGATTTTTTTTATAAATTTCAAAAGTATCTCATATTTTAATAATTGATTTTATTGTTTTTATTTTTCATAAATTTTTGAACTTTTAAAAATAGCAAACTATAATATTTCTACAAATCATATTTTTTTACTAATAAGTGTAATTTGATGTGTTTATGTCGTTTTTAGTTTTTTGAATTTTTATTTTTTTACAGTATTTTATTTTTTTCCTTATATTTGGATATTTATTTTTTTATTTATGAAACAAAGTTATTGTGTGTGAAACTTATTTATAAATATGTAAGGTGAAAGATCGGGTACCAAACTTTATAATAAGAAATATATACTTGATAAATCCATGATTTATAATCATTAATTTGATTTATTAGCCCTCTAGTTTAAACAATTCAATTAACTTAACTCTTAATTAATTCACTTTAACAATTGACATTTTAAAAATAATTAACAATAATTATATGTACAAAATAGACATACTAATGTGTCTTTATTTTATGTGTTTTCTTATTATAAAAATCCCATAAAAATTAGAGTAATATTGCACATATTTATTTTGATATTATCTGTAAATAAAAAATACACTAAAATCACAAAACTAATTAAAAACAAGTATTTTTTAATTACATAAAAATACTTACAAAAATATATTTATATAGTATTTTGACTTTGAGTTCTACACGAAACTTGTATATCTTGAAAAGATCTACAATAATCATGTTGAACACTTTTTTTTGTAATTGTAAAATTTTATTTTCATTTCTCTTTTTTTTTATTTTCATTAACTCCTATTGAGCCACGTGGCACCTCCACATCCGCCCATGTGGCCCGACCCTTCAATCACATTCGCACCCTCTTTTGACCATCTGATCATCTTGATCCGACGGTGGATAGCTTTCCATTAGAGCACACTTCTCAGCCCTTCGATTCATCATATCCAACGGTTGACCTGTGTCATCAACCTCCGCCCCTCGTGCTCCATCAAGTGCAAACCTCTGTAACCTCTGTCTTCTCACCATTTCCACCACTTCCTCGTCAACCAACCTACCCAATCCATTAACTAAACTTCCCTCACGTACGCTGGCCACTTGTCCTCCATGTTCCTCCAACCTCCAGTCATGGAGAAGTGGTTGGAACATTAACCTGGAACCACTCCCCTTTGCCTTCAAATGGTCTCCACCATCACAAATCACTTGAGTCCACCTTTTATTTTGGACAAGGCACATCTCTTCTCATTCCTTCTGTGGGAGGAGGGGATCAAAGAACCACGGCGACCTCGATCCCCAGTGAGACACATGGACTTTGGCCATGTTTACGACCATAAAGACATCTATATGAGATGTTCTCCATGGCTGAGAGAGTCCAACGAAGACCGAAGCTCCACTTGGAGCTCAACCCAAGCCACTTCCGAGCATTGGCAACGATCTTCAAGTTCCAAGTAAACTTCTTTGTTTTTACTTTGTTTTCTTCAACTTTATTCACATTATATATTCACCATCAGTCCATTAGTCGAGCTTCTCCCGACCTTTTTCATGCATCATAGATGAACATTGAAACCTCAATCATTTCCTTCCCTCTTCCAAAATCTAATATACTTTGACTCCTTCCATGACTTGGTCGAGGAAGAACCCATTTGAGCCCTTCACCTTCTTTACCCCACGACTCACATTCACCTCACAAACAAACGCACACACTTGCCTTGGTTATCAATGACCGTCTTGTAGGTAGATCTCTCTCAATGGCTAGACTTTGGATCTGTTTCCGTTCTAGAGACTCGCCTTCGATAACCAATCATGGACGCTACTTTCCAGAGAGAATAATCTATCCTTTGATTGTAACAACCCATATTTCAAAGAATAAACTAATAAAAAAGAGAGGGATGGATGGTTATTGGTGGCTAATTCAACCCCCTTATTCTATGAATGACGTCCCTATTTTTGAAAGTGAATTTCGTGAGCGGAAAGAGACATGTGCTAATGATGTCCTATTAGATAGAGAGAGAGTGGCGGTTACGAATGGCCTATCACTCCATCCTCATTATATTTCCATATTTGGAATGTAATTATTCATTCATAAAAGAGAGTGAATGATCGAGAGAGAGAGAGAGAGAGAAGGAGGAATATGTAAAGAGAGAGAGAGAGAGACGAATGAAAAAAGGGAGAGTGAACAAGTGATGGAGAGAGATAGAGAAAGAGGAAGAGAGAGAAGGGCGGTTATGAGGCCATTTCAGCCATCTTTTCCCATGCACTTGTGACTATTTTTGGAATGTGATTGTTTCTATCATTTCTTAAGATAGAAATAGAGAGAAATGGGTAGAGGGAGAGACAAGAGAAGAAAGTGAAAGAGAGTGAATGAGAGGTGGGAAAAGAGGGAGAGAGGGAGAAAGAGGAAGAGGTAGAGATCCGGTGTGCGTCACCTTGATATCTAATTTTGATACGACGGAATCGGAGTGATGAATACCCATTCATCACTCTTTATTCTTATATTTTAGCTACAAAAACCTTTGCAAATGCATGTATATGCATGTAAATATAAATAATTATCAAAAGCATACATTGTATAAAGTTTAAAAATTAGCATGTTTTTGTGCAAAAATAAAAGAATAAAGAGTAAAAAGAAAAAGAGGGAAATATTTAGAATAAATATTGAGCAACCTAACCCAAGGGAGGGCTCGGCAGGGGCCTGACCGCATAAAAGCCAAAGTAGAGGGAGATAGGGGCTCATGTGTGTAAATATTTATGTAAATAAATAAAAGTATTTTCCTCACAAAAATAGCTTAAAATATGCTTGTAAATATTTGTATATACTTATAAGTATAAAAACAAAAGAAAAATATAAAAATCAAAAAGAAACCAAAAACATCACTCATCATGTACATAGACCACCCACCTTTATATTTATTCAGCCTTATGAATAAATAAAATTAATTTCCAAAATTTTTGTAAATATTTTATATTATATAATAAAAATAATTAAAACAAAAAAAATAAATATAAATAAAAATAACAAAATTTAAAACACAAAATATATTGTAAATATACCATGTATATAGATGTACATATGTATTTATTTCACCTATGTAGATAAATAATAAAAATAAAATAAAAATGTCTTTTTATTCCTTATTTTATAATATAAATAAATAAAATATAAAATGGGAATAAAATTGTATAAAAATAACAATTAAAAAAATCAAAAATTAAAAACCTTATATTGTATATATACCTATATATAGTTATATAATGTACATACCTTATTTTTATTTCGAAAAATTAATTAAAAATCACAAAAAATAGAAAAAATAAAATAAAAAGATTTCATGTTTTAACTTTTCCCAAATTCGGCCATTTTCTACCTTTTTATTTCACTTCCAAATATTATCCACGTGGCCTTCACCTATTGGCCCTAGGGATGTTGACCGCCCGGTCAACTATCCCCCCCCCCCCAGGACCACTTCCCACGGGTCCTTAGCGGGTGACCCGTTTCTCGGATTTTTCCCGTCTAAACCCGATCGCCTACCACCTAAACCCCGGGTCCGACTCCTTAATGATGCATCCGAGACCCTCGCCGGAGCCTTCACCTCGGGATCCGCGCGCTTCATCGCCCTACCCGCGCCTGTCTTCCCGGACCCTCCACCATATATATCCTCAGCTCCGCCACCTCAAATCTCATCTTTGGCCATTCGATTCCACCCCCAGTGAGCTCCAGCGTGTGCGTGAGAGTGACAGCTCGCGTTCTGTGCTGTTGAAGCGAGGAGAGGGAGCGAGACCACTGATCCGGCGAAGCTTCGCCGCCTTGCTCCGCCACCAGCAGGAGCCCGAGCCTCGGAGGGAGACGCTCCTCGAGGCGAAGACCCAGAGCATCCTTAGCTCGTCCCTAGTCTCATCATCCACCCAGGTAGTCCCTTAGCCTTCTATTTTCCTTTAATTTCTAGTTATCCCCAAATCGTTGTTCCACCGTCCCCCACCGATTCCGACCGATTCCGACCACCATCCGACCATCGGGCTTCACCATCGCCCTCGCCTCCTTCCCGCGCACCTTCTCCATATCTCCATCCAACCCAGCTCGCACAGGAGCTAGGATTCGAGCTCCATCGTCCCCCCCCTTCGCCGGAGCTCGCCCACTTCGACCCTCCGTTCACCGTCACCCCGCCTAACCGGGTCGAGGCAGTTTGCCCTCGACCCGTGCGTCTTCTGGTCATCTTTGCAGGTACTACCCAGCCCATCTGAGGGCTTGGGTCATTCGGGCCAGGAGCCTCGCTTCCGCCGACCTCGCCGGAGCTCACCAGGGCTCGGCTGGGCCATCGGAGGCTACCAGTAGCTGCGGAGCACCACGTCGGAGCTTCTCCGATCTTCAGGCGCAGCAGGGGAGGTCAGGAGCGCACGCACTGGGCCGACGAACTTCGCCGGCCACCTGTTCTTCCTCGACCCTCGTTCACCGTTCGATCAGGCCTCCGGCTCCAGTTTGCATCTGGGCCGTCCGTTCAGGAGCAACAACCACCGTTTGATCTGAGGAGGATAGATCTGGACCGCCCGATGCTCGAGGATTAGCCACAGAGAGCCACGACCGTTGATCACACCACGTGGCTTAGCCCCAGCCGTCGGAACACTTCGAGGACCCCAGCTTTGGAGCGCCAGCCGATCCCCACCGTTGATCACTCCACGTGGCCTCCATCCTGCGATCCGCATTAATAAAGGGTAAACTACCCTTAGGCCCTCTTGTTTATTTCATTTCACATTTATTCCTGTAAAACCTAGTGTAGTTGTTGAGTTTTTGGTACTTTTGCATTAAGGACCTCGCACTTTATTTTCCTTGCACTTATGCCCCTGTGCGTTGTTTGACACGTGCATCGACACGTGATTTTTTGGTTTATTTGCAATATAGGCTCTGTAGTTCTGGATGTTATCAGTTGAATGAAAGTTTTTGTTTATTTGCATTTATACCCCTGTGCGTGAAACATTTGAGCATGTGCGTTTATTTTTGGGTATTTTGCAGGTAAGCTCTTGGGCTTTTGGTACCTGTTACCAAATAGCCCTCGGGACTTATTTTCATTACATTTGGGTCCCTGAGTGCCCCAGACATGCGCGACGCACGTGTTTTGCTGGGTTAATTGCACCAGACCCCCCAGACTTCCGGGTATTTGCACATAGGTCCTTGTGCACAATGCCCCCTCTTTATTTTTGAATAAAATAGCAAATTACCTCCAAATCCAACGAAAATTGGACACATGGCTCCTGCCATAGTGTAAACTTTTTGAGGATTTTTGGAGACATTTCTGAGTTGATTTGATATTTTTAAAAATTCAAAAACCTCTAATTTTGCTACTGTCTAGTTTTAAAAATCACAAAAAAATATTAAAACTCATTTAAAAATTCCAAAAAAATTGTTTACTGTTTGTTTATGTGTGCTTGATTTTCTAGCCAATTTTGGCTATTTTTCATTACTGAAAACCACTAAAAATTAAAAAACACTTGAAATTTATAAAAATTCTAATAATTAAACCAAAAACCCAAAAATAATAATATAGGTGCCTAGATTTTCCTTGTTTTATTCTCTTTACAGGAAAATTATCTTCCAGCTAATTTGGGGCCTTTAGATATTTTATCTAGGCCCTTTTAGCTCGGCTGGATAGTACCTTTCATTTCAGTCACTATTTCATTTTTAGAAAATTAAATAAACATCAGAAAAATCCCAAAACTTCACCAAAAACACTAAAAATTATAAAACACATAAAAATATTTTTGTTAGAATTTTGGATTGATTTTTAATATGTTTAATAATTTGTTGAAGTGTGTGTTTCCTTGTTTTCTTTATTTTCTTAATTCATTAAAAATCCAAGAAATATAAAATAATTTAAAAACCAGCAAAAATATTTTCCTCTTTTATTTTATTTCCTTTTTGACTACTTCGTAGGCTGCAAGGCCAATCCGTGCTCCTTGTGTTCGATCCTGGTCGCTATACCAGGTTAATAAAATAACCAGGACCGCTATCGTATTTATTTGATTTCATCTGATTTTGGTGGTCTGCTTTATTTTTCTTGATTGACCGAATCATTTCTCTTGATCCGGATCGCAACGACCCTTGAGTGATCTTATATTTTATCCCGGACTGACTGAGTGGACTTTTCGGTCGTCAGAATGGCGCCGTTGCCGGGGAGCACGGCTTAGTAGTCGATTTTTGAGTTTTTCCGCGGCTTTTCTTTTCGCGGCTTTTTGTATAGATTTTTGTAGCCATATTTCTTCTGACATTCTTGAAATAATCTGGTTTGACACTCTTGTGTTTGTTTTCTTGCGAGGGCCCGAGGATCGAGGCGTCTTCTTCGGAAGCCGATGCAACCGCGAGAGTCGGAGACGGCTCTTTTCTCTACAAGAGCTGCAGGAGAGCGAGCAGGAGTGCGGGAGCTGCGGAATAGCCGCGGAGTAGCATAGTTTAGATTAGGTTTCATTTCTTGCATTAATTGAACTTTTATTGTAATAATACAGGTACACTCAGAGACTTGAACTTTCGGGGTCTGTTTCGCCGAGCACCGGTGTGCTCGGGGGACCCCTTAGCTAGTTCGGTTTTTTACGGTTTTTACGTAGGTTTTTCTCTTACTGCCTTTTTCGGTTTCACGCGGATTTTCAAGCCCCTAGCCGTAGGATTTTCTGCTTGATTGTGATGTAATTTACAGGATCCAAAGACCCTAATATAATTGCCTGTTCCTATAGTGCGGTAATTGGACCTATAATAAACATAATAATAAAACAGCCGTTCCATCACCTCCGAGCCTACGCGCCGCGAGCCCGCCCCGTCAAGCGCTACTCCTGAACTCGACCTATCGAGAAGAGGAGGGGTGGGTCTAGACCGGACTCTTTGGATTGAAGGCTGGTGGTCGGCTAGCCGTTCTTTCGAGTAGCATTGCTGTTTAGGGACTCGGCTTTCTGCCTGCACCATTTAGGTAGTTTATTTCCTGTCTTTCAATTCTGCGCGGATCATCTTGCATGTAGACTGCTGGAGTCAGGTACGCATTTCTATCTCTGCATGCATCATTGATTTCTCGTGCATCGGCTTTTTCGTCTTCTCCCCCCTGTTTTGGACTAAATAAGCAGGAGAACCGAAAAATTCGTTAGGCCTTTGCTTTTATTGAAAAATATTAAAAAGAAAAACCATAAAATTGGGACTGTTTAAGCTATTGACCCTAAAAGACACTTGACTGAAAAATTTGTCTTGGGGAGAGCAACCCCCTCATTGTTTGGTTTGCTTGCGCGAGAGAGTGACCCGTCCACTAGGTAGAGCTCTCCGGTGCTATTCCTGACTGACTACCGACTCTTCCGTGCGGGCCAGTCGGTTGGGGTATCATCGTGAATCCCAACAGGTCACGTAAGCGCTCTGATAGATTGTTTGTTCACCTAATAAAATTTGACAAGATAATTTGACCGAGCCTTTACGGTCTTCAGCTCGTGTTGTGTTGGTGAACAGAGGGTTTGGTTGCTGATCATAGTTTTTCCAGATCTCATCCGCCTTACTCGCCAGATCACGATGATGGGCAGGAGGTCTCTTAGGCAGCCCCTGGCTGCACCGCTTTTCAGCACTCCTGACCATTCATCTAGGTCAGTTCGTGGGAGCTCAGACCCGCTCTCCGAACCCGAGTATGACTCCGCCCTGTTCCCCCTCGACCACCCTTATTCTGATTCAGAGATACCAGTACCAGAGGAGAGACAGACAGATGATTTACCGGCACCTGAGTTCAGTTATTTTGATTTTTCAGAGACGATGGCCGGCAGTTCTGGTGATCACCCCGGAGGTCCACGAGGAGAGCAGCACTTTGTTCTGGACCAGGGTGCGATCAACTCCACTCTGATTGCCTCCCTCGAGTCAGTGCAGCAGCAGCTGAGGGATCAGGGAGCTTTCATGATGGACATGAGGCGAGAGTTTGAGTAGTTGAGAGCCAACCGTGGAGGAGGAGCAGGAGGAGGCCCCGACGATCCGGCAGCAGGAGGAGGACCTGATGATCCTGCAGCCGGAGGTGGCGGAGCAGGCGGAGCAGGAGGAGCACCACCACCACCGCTTAGATCGATGCGGGAGAACCACAATCCCGGGTCGACCTTGACACACCGCTGGGTGGTACTTCCAGCGATCGTGGGGGACTTTAAGTTCCCCCGAACACCTTGCAGCTTCTTCCCCGATTCCACGGTTTGGCGACAGAGGAGCCTCATCTCCACCTGCAGGAGTTTGAGATGATTTGCAGCACTGTCCACGATCGTCAGGTGGACCAGGATACTATCAAGATGATTGCCTTCCCCTTCTCCTTAGCCGACAGAGCAGCCACCTGGCTGAAGCACTTGAGGAAGTTCGTTTACACCTGGGAGCAGCTCCGCACCGAGTACTTGAATAAGTACTATCCACTCGGGCGGACCAATGCAGCGAGAGCCCTCATCAGCAACTTCTCCATTCTCCCCAACAAGCAATTCCATGAGGCATGGGAGAGGTTCCGTGAGCTGACTGATCGATGCCCGCACCACGACATCTCGAAGCCGAACCTTGTTCAGAGCTTCTTCAGCGGGCTGACACCAGAGCTCCAGGGCTTGGTGAATGCTTCTTGTGGCGGGTCTTACTTCGCCAAGGATCACGACCAGGTCTGGGCCATCTACGAGGAGATGGGCGAGAACTACATGGTGATGTCCCAGACCAGGTTGTACTCTCAGGGCAGACCCCAGCAGCCAGGACCCGTGCAGTACCAGAGGATAGCACGGGTCGATGTCGGTCCTTCCAGTTCATCCGCAGTAGCAGCAGCACAGGCAGAGTCATCCGCTGCGGATATGGGTATCATCAATGAGAAGTTGGATCGGATGGAGCTGATTGAGAAGAAGCAGTGCCAGGGTATCACTCAGATGGAGCAGATGGCACAGACTCTGAGCGACATGAAGACCCAGCTCATGTGTCTCCAGGAGGCACAGACGGCTTCACAGCCCCGTCTTCAGTCGCGAGGCGATACCGGCGGCAGCAGCAGCTCGTTCCAGCGCTCCAGCTCACACCAGCAGCCTAGACAGGTTCACCTTGTACAGGCGGAGCCGTACCAACAGCAGCAGCCCTCCTACTAGTCACCACCATCTCCAGACATGCAGATGGTGGTATACCAGCCGGATCAGCCTCTAGCAGTACTCCCGCCAGCCCAGTACGATGCAGAGTCGTTGATGGATGTCAACGGGATTTGGTATGACCATCCTCAGCCTGGGATCCGACGAGACCATCCCAGATTCAGGTGGGGGAATGGAGGTACCCAGCCCCAGCAGCAGCCATCTGACCAGGGAGGCCAGTATAGCCAGCAGAGGGATCACAAGCAGCAGCAGCCCCCGGTTTACCAGTCACAGCAGCAGTCATCCTTCGTTCCTCGTCCCTATCAGCAGGGACAGTCTTGGAGGCGAGAGCAGCCTCACCAGCTGCACTAGCAGCAGCACACTCCTACCTACCCCTCTTAGCAGCAGCACCAGTTCCAGCAGCCTCATTACCAGAGAGGCTACCCGTCGGGCTCTCATGGTTCACCATACGAGAGCCCCACCTTGGATGACATAGCCCGCCTCCTCACGGACCAGCAGGCTACTTTTAGACGGGAGATGGACGAGTTTCGCCAGGAGATGTGGGACATCGTGAGAGGGAAGGCCGCTATCCCTGCCCAGATAGAGCCGAATCCCAACAACCTGAAGCGGAAGCCTGAGCAGGTAGTTTACACTGAGCATGCCACTCCTAGTGATCCGTTTAATGATATGTCTTCAGATCTTTTTGATGCTGATTTTGTTACACTTAGGAGCGGTAGAGCACCAGCAGGCGGCGCCTCGTCTGAGCGATAACATGAGGATACACTTAGAGCGCCAGATGAGGAGGAGGAGAGCGGTACTGAGGCCGCACATGATGATGATGGTGGTACTGAGGCCACCAAGGATGCTGATACTCCAGGCGGTGCTGAGGCCGCCACTTTACCAGTTCGAGGAGGTGGTACTGACGCCACCCGAGTTGCCGAGCCAGCACGCGGTACTGAGGCCGCGAGACGTCTAGCAGAGCCAGCCGATGGTGGTACTGAGGCCACCCATACTTCTGAGAGACCTGTTGTTTTTCCTTCTTCTACACCTGTATCTCTGAACAGTTCTGTGAATAAAGGAAAGGGTTTATTTTCTTCTGGTCCCACTGTGGTGCATGATATATGTGTGGATCCGGTCGTCGAACCGCCTAGACCCTTTTCTAGTCCTTCATCTGAGAAGGACCCAGTGATCCCCTTCCCTAGAGCCCTTTAGATGGGGAAGGGGAAGAAAAGAGAAAAAGATCCAAAAAAGAAAGAGCAGGAGGAGTTCAGCCAGAGCATGATCGACAGATTCCATATACAGCTGACCCTTCAGGAGGCTTTGCAGCACATCCCCCTTCTTCAGCGATCATTGAGAGATAGGACCACAGTCAGGAGGAGGACGAGGAACCACCATTCAGAGATTCGTGTGCTGACGAAAGCCACGTGCTTCGCGATCCAGAACCGTCTGCCGGCCAAGAGGCCAGATTCAGGAGCCCCATATGTCAGATGTCACATTAGAGAGCAGAGGTTCGACCGTACTCTATTGGATAGCGGATCGTCTATCAACCTCCTTCCGGCAGCCCTTCTCGACCGCTTCGAGTTGGGCACTCTTCGACAGAGCAGGACAGTCCTTCAGTTTGCTGATAGATCTGTCAAGAGGCCGAAGGGGTTATTGCGAGACGTTGTCGTCACTATTCAAGGTCTGCAATTCCCCGTGGACTTCGTAGTGTTGGACATGGAGATCCCTGATTCAGTGACCGATACCCCCATCATTCTAGGTCGCCCGTTCTTGGCCATAGCCAAGGCAGTGACTAATCATGATAGCGGGAAGGTATACTTTCGCGTCGAGGGCGAAAGTGTACAAATAGAGACGGTCGAGGATTACAGAGCCAGAGAGAGAGCATGCTCAGAGACCAGCACAGATACAGAGCAGCTGACAAACGCCGGGCTAGACATCTACCAGGACTGTGATTTTGTGATTACAGATGATGAGGCAGTTTGGGCAGACCCAACAGCACAGGCCATCCTCTCATTTTCAGACACCGCTGATGCAGAGATGACAGCAGAGGAGAGCTTGGAGAGCACATTCCTGGTTCAAGATACTACAGAGGCAGCAGAGCCGGTTCTTGACGACGACACAGGTTTTGGTGATGACGGTGGTACTGATGCCACCTTGTTTGATGCAGATCCCTCGAAGTCAGAGTCTGAGTGGGCAGATTGTGATGATTACATGCCAGACCTGATTTCCACTGAGCCTACAGTTGAGGAGGAGGTAGATGCCGAGCAGATCAGAGACAGTTCAGTTGAGCAGCCTTCTCCCGATCCAGTTTGCGAGAGTACACTTTCAGTCTCCCAGACAGATTTGGCAGCTTACACGCGTCTTCTTTCGAAGCCAGATTTGCCAGCACCCAGTTGTCCAGAGCTGAAGCCGCTTCCTTCGTCGCTGAAGTATAGATTCCTTGCGGGTGAGCATGAGATGTACCCAGTCATTATCTCAGCCGATTTGACTGGAGATCTGGAATCCCGTCTGATGGGGGTTCTTGAAAAGAACCGCAAGGCAATAGGATGGAGCGTAGCAGATCTCCATGGGATTAGTCCGGCCCTGTGCTCCCACCATATCTATCTCGAGGATGAGGCGAAGCCGTCGCGTGAGTTCCAGCGGCGGCTGAACCCAAATCTGAGAGAGGTTGTCATGAAGGAAATTTCGAAATGGTGGAGCACCGATTTTATCTATCCCATCTCTGACTCCAAGTGGGTCAGCCCTTTGCATGTGGTGCCCAAGAAGACGGGTATCACTACAGTGATTAGCGAGTCTGGAGAGGAGATTGCTACACGAGTACCCACTTCTTGGCGGGTTTGTGTTGACTACAGGAGACTCAACCAGGCCACCAAGAAGGATCATTTCCCCCTGCCCTTTATTGATCAGATTATTGAGAGACTGGCAGGGAAGAGCCATTATTGTTTTTTGGATGGGTACTCGGGCTACAACCAGGTGGCCATCACTCCTGAGGATCAGGAGAAGACCACCTTTACCTGTCCCTTCGGCACATACGCCTTCCGACGCATGCCATTTGGGCTATGCAATGCCCCTGCAACTTTTCAGAGATGCATGCTGTCGATCTTTTCGGACATGGTAGGGGAGTGCTTAGAGGTCTTCATGGATGATTTCTCGGTTTACGGCGACGGATTCGACTCCTGTCTTGACTGTCTAGACCGAGTACTCCAGCGATGTATTGAGGTCCGCTTGGTTCTTTCTTGGGAGAAGAGTCACTTTATGGTGACTCAAGGGACGGTGCTTGGCCACATCATCTCCAACAGGGGCATGGAGGTTGATCCGGCCAAGGTTGATGTCATTAGAAAACTCACACCACCGTCCAATTTGCGGCAGTTACGGTCTTTCCTAGGGCACGTCGGTTTCTATCGGCGGTTCATCCGTGATTTCAATAGAGTTGCCCGACCGTTGACTGACCTGCTGACGAAAGACACCGAGTTCCTTGTCGATGACAAGTGTCTTTCGTCCTTTGATACTCTCAAGCAGTGTATTGTTGAGGCTCCTGTCCTCCAGCCACCAGATTGGCCTTTCCCATTCGAGATCATGACGGACGCCTCCGATTTTGCCGTGGGGGCTGTGCTGGGACAGAGGAGGGATGGAGTTCCATTTGCTATTCACTATGCTAGCCGCACCTTGGATTCTGCCCAGCGGAATTATACAGTCACTGAGAAGGAGATGCTAGCAGTAGTGTTTGCCCTAGATAAGTTCAGATCGTACATCATTGGATCTAGAGTGACTTTGTATACAGATCATACCGCCATCCGATACCTCATGGCAAAGAAGGATGCCAAGGCCAGACTGACTAGATGGATCCTTCTACTCCAGGAGTTCGACATTGAGATCAAGGATAAGCCTGGAGTCAAGAATGTGGTGATGGATCATCTCTCCCGTTTAGAGCAGCCTGAGGAGTCTGAGCAGATTGATCCCATTTGTGAGACCTTCCCAGATGAGGCGATCCTTGCTATCGCCTCACTCCCGTGGTATGCCGATATTGTGAACTTTCTTGTGGCTAAGAAAGTCCCACAAGGTTGGCCCAGGCAGAGGCTTGAGACCTTCCTCGCGAAGGCCAAGTCTTACCATTGGGAGGATCCCATCCTTTACCACGAAGGAGGGGATAGTGTCTGGCGTAGGTGCATCCCTCAGGATGAGCACCATAGCGTCCTCACTTACTGCCACAAGCTTGAGGCAGGAGGACATCACTCTAGGAGGAGAACGACACAGAAAGTGCTCCAATCCAGCTTGTGGTGGCCTACCCTCTTCAAGGACTCTGGTGAGTTCGTGAAGAGGTGTACTGAATGTCAGAGGATGGGCACTTGTGGACAGCGTGATATGATGCCGATGCAGCCCATTCACTTCTGTGAGGTTTTTGACGCATGGGGCATCGATTTCATGGGTCCATTCCCTAAGAGTCAGGGATTTGAGTACATTCTGTTGGCCGTTGACTATGTTAGTCGATGGGTTGAGGCTATCCCCGCCCGAGTTGCTGATGCGAGGACAGTTTGCAGATTTTTGAGGAAGCATATCATCACGCGGTTCGGGGTACCTCGAGTATTGATTTCAGATGGGGGGTCTCATTTCATCAACGACCAGGTGAAGGCACTTGCCAGTGAGTTCGGCATAGACCATCGAGTTGCCACTCCATACCATCCACAGACAAATGGTCTAGCCGAGGTCTCGAACAGGGAGATCAAGACTATTTTGCAGAAAGTCGTCTTCCCTGACCGAAAGGATTGGTCACAACTTTTGGACTCGGTCTTGTGGGCATATAGGACGTCTTTCAAGACACCATTGGGCACATCTCCATTTCGCCTAGTTTATGGCAAGCCGTGCCATTTACCTGTTGAGTTGAGACACAGGTCACTTTGAGCAGTCATAGATATACTTATGGATCCAGATGGTGTAGGAGACCAGAGGAGGGCAGAGTTAGCAGCCTTAGAGGAGCTGAGAGATACAGCCTTCTCAAACAGCCTACAGTATAAGGAAAGAGTGAAAGAGTGGCATGATTCTCATATCAGCCACAAGCATTTTGAGCCTGGACAGAAAGTATGGCTGTTTGATGCGAGGCTTCGTCTATTTCCAGGGAAGCTACAGAGCAAATGGAAGGGTCCTTATCTTGTGAGGAAGGTACATGACAACGGTAGCATTGATATATCCGAGTTGTCTTCTGAGAGTACCTTTCGAGTGAACGGCCAGCAGCTCAAGCCATTTCTAGATCATGAGCCGCGGGTCGTTGATGTTTCCCCTATTCACTTTGCGTGAGATGTGGTCTCTTGACTCACATCTATTGCATCTCACGCCTGCTTATCACTGTTCTTCCGACTTGTATAAATCCAGTTGCCCATATCACACTATTCTTTAGTCCCACATCCCTTTTCCCATCTTATGATTATGCTATACTTAGGGTGTACTTTACCCTAAGTATAGGGGGGATGTAGGACCTGCGGGTATTCTTTTCATTCGTTTTGTCCCTGTTTTGCTGCCTATACTTAGGGATATTTTACCCTAAGTATAGGGGGGGCAGACTCTGTTCATTCTTCACTCGGATTTCCCTTCATGTACAGCTTGCTATACTTAGGATTAGTTAATCCTAAGTATAGGGGGAAACTACCGAGTTCCTCTCATTCTATTCATTTATTCATTTCTATACTTAGCCATTCCTTTTCACTCCCCTTTTACTAAGCACGAGTTATGTCTTCTTCATCGCTCTTGATCACTCTGAGGACATCGTTCGAGCTAAGTATAGGGGGGGTGTGTATATATTTCATATATACTTTAGCCATAACTCGTACTTTGTGTGAGTGTGTTAATAAATAAAATGGCTAAAAACCCCAAAAAAAGCACAAAAAATAAAAAATTTTTCTGTAAATAATCATTCTTTTATTGCACATACATAGCTAGTGTACAAAATTATTTTTGTAAAAATGTTTTCAAAAATCTTTTGTGTAAAGCTTGTGTAAATATTTTCTTATCAAAACTATGTATATAGTACAAAATTTTTCCAAAATGTTTTGAAAATCAAAAGTTTGCAAAAATCTTGTGTAAATATTTGTAAATACTTTTGCAAAACTTGCACTTCGTGCATCCATCCATTCATGATTTCAAAACATTTTTCAAAAATTTTGCACGATTGTAAATATTTGTAAATAGCATATTTGTATATATATGTATATAGTTTTTCCTGGATGAGAGTTGACATTTAAACTAAGCCTGGAATTAAATTGAGAAATGGAGCTTGATTAAGATCTTAATCCACCTAATTCTAAGAGGAACCTTATAGGGCTTAGGGTTAAGGCTTTTCAGGTCCATAAGGACTTAATTCTTTGAGTCCACTAGGCTATGAGCATGTGTCATCTTGATGAGCCTAAGTAGAGCACTTAACAACACACGCATGACTCTTAGAGACAATGGCTTGACTTGCACCAGCACTTAACACATGGCTCTCCACGGATGAGGTGGTGAGGAGGCAGTTTCCTTTGGCTTGGGGTAGCATATGAGGGTAGTACTTCTAGGCGGAACCTCTCTTCTTCTTCTAGTGAAGGAAGTGCGTCTCAACTTGGTCTAGTGGCGATGAAGGCTAAAGACAGAAGCCGTGGGTTGCAATAAAGCTTCAAAAGAGGGATAGTCTACTGGCTTAAGAGGAAAATTTCTTGTGTATATGTTGCACCATGTAGATATGTTGTACAGAGGCACTTGCAAAAAAAAATGCAAAATGCAAAAAGAACTCCAAAAAAAAAGTGGTGGGTCGGATTGAAAATTTAATAACCCCACCGGAGTGTATATAGTCAAATAAAGCAAAAGCTTATGGTATCCATGTTAAATCTCATGAAGCTTGCAGCGGGAGACTCAGCTACACCGGCTGAGCTTCCAAAAGTCTATACTTCTTCCCCCTCTTCTTGAGCCGGTTGCACTTGAACTTAGAAGGGAATACCCCGCTTCTCGAGGAAAGATTTGCTAGACCAAGGATTAGAGTTACCAGGTTGAGGGAGGTTGTTTCTTTGTTACTTCTGAGGTGGGGAGCTACATATCACTTACACTGCATGGAAAGATTCATGGTCATTAGAGTTTGTGTATGTAGACTTGTTCTGATGTGGTTTATTGAGGAGTCTTGTCCATAGATTGGTGGAACTTAGAGGCTGTTGAGTTTTAAGCTTAAGTCTAAATAAGGTTCCGACACATTAATAATCCAAAGATCTGATCGAGCTCCATATTTCAATTTAACGAAGGAAAGTTTAATATTCAACCTTGATCCATGTACATTCCCCTCTTTTTCTTTTTCACTTCTTTTTCAAATAAGTGTTTGCTAAGGGACTAGCAAAAGTTAAGTATAGGGGGGGTGATGAATACCCATTCATCACTCTTTATTCTTATATTTTAGCTACAAAAACCTTTGCAAATGCATGTATATGCATGTAAATACAAATAATTATCAAAAGAATACATTGTATAAAGTTTAATAATTAGCAAGTTTTTGTGCAAAAATAAAAGAATAAAGAGTAAAAAGAAAAAGAGGGAAATATTTAGAATAAATATTGAGCAACCTAACCCAAAGGAGGGCTCAACAGGGGCCTGACCGCATAAAAGCCAAAGTAGAGGGAGATAGGGGCTCATGTGTGTAAATATTTATGTAAATAAATAAAAGTATTTTCCTCACAAAAATAGCTTAAAATATGCTTGTAAATATTTGTATATACTTATAAGTATAAAAACAAAAGAAAAAGATAAAAATAAAAAAGAAGCCAAAAACATCACTCATCATGTACATAGACCACCCACCTTTATATTTATTCAGCCTTATAAATAAATAAAATTAATTTCCAAAATTTTTGTAAATATTTTATATTATATAATAAAAACAATTAAAATAAAAAAATAAATATAAATAAAAATAGCAAAATTAAAAACACAAAAATATATTGTAAATATACCATGTATATAGATGTACATATGTATTTATTTCACCTATGTAGATAAATAATAAAAATAAAATAAAAATATCTTTTTATGCCTTATTTTATAATATAAATAAATAAAATATAAAATGGGAATAAAATTGTATAAAAATAACAATTAAAAAAAATCAAAAATTAAAAACCTTATATTGTATATATACCTATATATAGTTATATAATGTACATACCTTATTTTTATTTCGAAAAATTAATTAAAAATCACAAAAAAATTGGAAAAAATAAAATAAAAAGATTTCATGTTTTAACTTTTCCCAAATTCGGCCATTTTCTATCTTTTATTTCACTTCCGAATATTATCCACGTGGCCTTGACCTATTGGCCCTGGGGATGTTGACCGCCCGGTCAACTACCCCCCCCCCCCAGGACCACTTCCCACGGGTCCTTAGCGGGTGACCCGTTTCTCGGATTTTTCTCGTCTAAACCCGATCGCCTACCACCTAAACCCCGGGTCCGACTCCTTAATGATGCATCCGAGACCCTCGCCGGAGCCTTCACCTCGGGATCCGCGCGCTTCATCGCCCTACCCGCGCCTGTCTTCCCGGACCCTCCATCATATATATCCTCAGCTCCGCCACCTCAAATCTCATCTTTGGCCATCCGATTCCACCCCCAGTGAGCTCCAGCGTGTGCGTGAGAGTGACAGCTCGCGTCCTGTGCTGTTGAAGCGAGGAGAGGGAGCGAGACCACTGATCCGGCGAAGCTTCGCCGCCTTGCTCCGCCACCAGCAGGAGCCCGAGCCTCGGAGGGAGACGCTCCTCGAGGCGAAGACCCAAAGCATCCTTAGCTCGTCCCTAGTCTCATCAGCCACCCAGGTAGTCCCTTAGCCTTCTCTTTTCCTTTAATTTCTAGTTATCCCCAAATCGTTGTTCCGCCGTCCCCCACCGATTCCGACCACCATCCGACCATCGGGCTTCACCATCGCCCTCGTCTCCTTCCCGCGCACCTTCTCCATATCTCCATCCAACCCAGCTCGCACAGGAGCTGGGATTCGAGCTCCACCGTCCCCCCCTTCACCGGAGCTCGCCCACTTCGACCCTCCGTTCACCGTCACCCCGCCTAACCGGGTCGAGGCAGTTTGCCCTCGACCCGCGCGTCTTCTGGTCGTCTTTGCAGGTACTACCCAGCCCATCTGAGGGCTTGGGTCATTCGGGCCAGGAGCCTCGCTTCCGCCGACCTTGCCGGAGCTCACCAGAGCTCGGCTGGGCCATCGGAGGCTACCAGTAGCTGCGGAGCACCATGTCGGAGCTTCTCCGATCTTCAGGCGCAGCAGGGGAGGTCAGGAGCGCACGCACTGGGCCGGCGAACTTCGCCGGCCACCTGTTCTTCCTCGACCCTCGTTCACCGTCCGATCAGGCCTCCAGCTCCAGTTTGCATCTGCGCCGTCCGTTCAGGAGCAACAGCCACCGTTTGATCTAAGGAGGATAGATCTGGACCGCCCAATGCTCGAGGGTTAGCCACAGAGAGCCACGACCGTTGATCACACCACGTGGCTTAGCCCCAGCCGTCGGATCACTTCGAGGACCCCAGCTTTGGAGCGCCAGCCGATCCCCACCGTTGTTCACTCCACGTGGCCTCCATCCCGCGGTCCGCACTAATAAAGGGTAAACTACCCTTAGGCCCTCTTGTTTATTTCATTTCGCATTTAGTCCTGTAAATACCTAGTGTAGTTGTTGAGTTTTTGGTACTTTTGCATTAAGGACCTCGCACTTTATTTTCCTTGCACTTATGCCCCTGTGCGTTGTTTGACACGTGCATCGACACGTGATTTTCTGGTTTATTTGCAATATAGGCCCTGTAGTTCTGGATGTTATCAGTTGAATGAAAGTTTTTGTTTATTTGCATTTATACCCCTGTGCGTGAAACATTTGAGCATGTGCGTTTATTTTTGGGTATTTTGCAGGTAAGCTCTTGGGCTTTTGGTACCTGTTACCAAAAGCCCTCGGGACTTATTTTCATTACATTTGGGTCCCTGAGTGCCCCAGACACGCGCGATGCACGTGTTTTGCTGGGTTAATTGCACCAGACTCCCCAGACTTCCGGGTATTTGCACATAGGTCCTTGTGCACAGTGCCCCCTCTTTATTTTTGAATAAAATAGCAAATTACCTCCAAATCCAACGAAAATTGGACACATGGCTCCTGCCATAGTGTAAAATTTTCGAGGATTTTTGGAGACATTTCTGAGTTGATTTGATATTTTTAAAAATTCAAAAACCTCTAATTTTGCTACTGTCTAGTTTTAAAAATCACAAAAAATATTAAACCTCATTTAAAAATTCCAAAAAAATTGTCTACTATTTGTTTATGTGTGCTTGATTTTCTATCCAATTTTGGCTATTTTTCATTTCTGAAAACCACTAAAAATTAAAAAACACTTAAAATCTTATATAAATTCTAATAATTAAACCAAAAACCCAAAAACAATAATAAGTAGCCTAGATTTTCCTTGTTTTATTCTCTTTATAGGAAAATTACCTCCCAGCTAATTTGGGGCCTTTAGATATTTTATCTAGGCCTTTTAGCTCGGCTGGACAGTACCTTTCATTTCAGTCACTGTTTCATTTTTAGAAAATTAAATAAACATCAGAAAAATCCCGAAAATTCACCAAAAACACTAAAAATTATAAAACACATAAAAATATTTTTGTTAGAATTTTTGGTTGATTTTTAGTGTGTTTAATAATTTGTTGAAGCGTGTGTTTCCTTGTTTTCTTTATTTTCTTAATTCATTAAAAATCCAAGAAAATATAAAATAATTTAAAAACCACCAAAAATATTTTCCTCTTTTATTTTATTTCCTTTTTGACTACTTCGTAGGCCGCAATGCCAATCCGTGCTCCTTATGTTCGACCCTGGTCGCTATACCGGGTTAATAAAATAGCCAGGACCGCTATCATATTTATTTGATTTCATCTGATTTTGGTGGTCTGCTTTATTTTTCTTGATTGACCGAATCATTTCTCTCGATCCGGGTCGCAACGACCCTTGAGTGATCTTATATTTTATCCCGGATTGACTGAGTGGACTTTTCGATCGTCACGGAGGCGCACGTAGTGAGCGTTGGTAATAGTTTTTCCGTTGTCGATGTTGAATTTGACCTGACAAGATTGGAGGTGCATCAAAGTGGTCGGCGATGATCTAGAACATCGTAATCAAATCATCTTCATGTTTTTGCACCATAAAGGTATGTGTCAAACCCATAAGTACGCTAGATTTTTTTATAGTTGCTTTCCGTTCAAATCATAAACTTGTGAACAAATTCCACGATTGTTTTCCGTCAGATTGTGGAAGGTATCGAATCAGGAAAAACATACCTTGAAGTCCCTCTTGTTTTGTCTGTTGAGTGTGATATCATGTGTTGGTGTTAGATGTTATAAGTTATCATGTTTTTAGATACTTACGTGTCAACAAGATTTATAATTAACATTTGATATGATCAGAACCAATACTGATATGTGATTGATCATCAAGATATGCATGAATGTGTGTGTATGTCTATATATATACATACATGCGTATGTCGTCAGTAAACTTCTTCGAACTAATGGAAGGGATTCGATATAAGTAGTCTGTTACTTATTCTTTTTCATACAGTGAAATAGGTACTAAAATTGAGTTATTTCACCCCTATTTTTTGTAATCGTAATATGTTATAAATATTTACATATACTGTATGCAAGATAGGAGAATTATATAGATATATGTAAATTTGTGATCCATTCTATTGATTTTAATATTGTCAACTTACTCGACTAGTTATTCTATAAGGAAGATAAATGCCACTGACTCTAATAATGTTGTAACCTTCACAGAATATAAACCAATCTTAGGATGGAAGAAGAATGAAGTTAATTTATTATTGGCTTGATTCATGATTGATCATGACAGTAATGATAAGGTCTACTTAGTATCAAATTTTCACTCGATAACATGCCTATGAAAATCGAACTCAATGCGGTTTTTATGTAAATGTATGTGTGAGTAAATTTAAGATTTTGGCATCGACACGTAGAAGAGTTATTATCAACATTATGAAAAAGATCGGTTGGTTGAAAGGAAAGAATATATGTGTATGTATATATATGTATACGCCGGCTATGAATTTTGTACAATGAAGACCTATTTAATTATTGGAATCAAAAGATTCACGTGAACCGCTATTGTATGAAAACAGAAATAGTTTTAAAAAAATTGCAATTTTTCCTAACATGAATAATGACACTTAAATGATAAGCGTAGCTAAGTGTTACGCCTAAGGTGGGAGCCACCTCTAGAGTCCATTTATCGATGGCCTAAAGGGCAACACCTTCCGGAGGTGTCGGGTTCAGTAGAACCTAGTGGAAAGTCCATATATTGACTCAGTGTTGATGTCATCACATAACATGTAATGATTGAGTGACCGCTTGTGCCAGCGGTAAAAGCCACCAACGTCACCCATCAAATTATGAGATAAGACAAATCCCTAATGAATAAGTTAAGTGCTTATGTGGAAGCCAAGTGCTTATTTGAAAGTTAAGTGTATATGTGCAATTATATGAAATGCCAAGTGCATATGTGCAATTATATGAAATGCCAAGTGCATATGTGCAATTATATGAAATGCCAAGTGCATATGCGCAATTATGTGAAATACTAAGTGTGTATATGCAATTACACTGTTGTTATGAGAATATATGTAATTATGTTGTTATGGGCATATGTGCAAACGTGATTAACTTTAAGGGCATATATGGAAATTATGGTATGCATTGCATGGATATAAAAAGAATACCCTTTGTATGCATAATTATGTTTATGAGTGATCCATATGATGCTATTGTATGAAAACCGTCAAATATATATTCACTATCATAAGAGTATTGTGGAATGAATATGCGATGACACTACTTTTGTGTATGATATGTTCTATGAAAAAGATATATAAGTATGATGATGGAAATGAGAACAAAGCAAATCCCATTGTAGCATAAAATAAGGGCTTATATGTGATTAATTATAGCAATAGGTGTATGGGTGTAACACATAATTTCATATACTAATCATCTTTATGTAATTATTGATTTGGTAAATTTGACAAAAGAAATAGTGAAATCCATGCATATTATGGCATGATTAAGATCATATTCAAGAACTGTATCCATGAATAATGCATGTTATGAACATTATTCCAGGTTGGAGAATATAGAAGAAAGATTCATTGTGGAAAATATTTATTCAGCTAATTATCTATGCATGGAGTTATTTGTAATAGCATAAGGAGACTTGATTTTTCGCTAGCTGATTTGACCTTATCTCGGCATGTACTGAGCGTTAGCTCATACCATATATTTTTGTGTTTTTATTGTAGGTTGGGGTAAGGAAAAACTTAGTGGAAGTTTGAGATTTGATGCGAGGGCTAAAGGAAGGATATCATTGTGCCCACTGGAACGAAAGATCTTGGATATGTATTAGAGATGTATATCTATTTTATGGATTAAGGAATGTTAAGATGATTCCTTCTGTTATTTGCGATATCATTGATGTTTGCGAGTAACACTTGGATCCGACGTGATTGATATGTTTTCGCTGGTCACCGAGGTTCCGGGCTGTTATGGGTGGTATCAGAGCAGTAGTTTCTCTGGACATAAGATATCCATTATAGACGATGTAAGACCTTTAGTATAGAAAAAAAGTAGGAGATTGAAAATTTAGCATGACTTTCATGTCTTTAGAAGATAACATGAGTATGAGGCTGACTAAAAAGGAGATAGAATTTGTCTTGAAGATTACAAGGTGTCCTGAAGAGAAAGTGATTTAGTAAAACAAATAAACCAAATGGACAAAAGAAAGAGAGTTAGATGATTATTTCATTTGGCAATGCTCATCATATGTGTGACTTATTTGGCTTAAAAAAATATTTCTCATGTACGATTTGATATAGGAAGTAATATGATATTTATAGATAAAGTTGTTGAAGATCTTGACCATCCGTCTGAAAGAGATATTGACTTCATTATAGATGTCATGCTAGTGACTACACCCATATGAGTTGGTTGAGTTGAAAAATAAATTGAAGGGACAATTAGATAATGGATGGGTGAGATTTGGTGTTTCCTTGAAGTGTTTGCATTACTTACACTCCACTAATTATTGAAACTAGGTCATCATAAAGATAAAATATTTTCTTCTTCATAGATGATCAATTGCAACAAGAAATCATGTTCTCCATGATTGACCTCTAGAATACTATTAATTTACAATTGAAAATGTAGACATATGGCAAGAAACCCTAGTGATGCCTTTTGACTCTCAATGTGTTAGCTACATTAAGTCGGTGAGTCAGGTATTTCGACGTTACCTAGGAAAGCGTGTGATGATTTGTGTTATTGTTATCTCAGATACATGATACATTATCTATCAAATTATTGATACAGTTGTTAGTCAATATTGATGACATTAAATCCGTTTATGATCTTGCATGTATGATTAGGTTTGAACTTTAGAATATGAGCCACTTAGGTTAATTGATACATGATTGTGGTAATTAGATCTAATTAATTTTATTGGTGAAGACATTAATGTTGGTTAAGATCCTTATTTAATTGTACCTAATAACATATATATGAGTTTATTGTATATAGAACTTTCGATAGACTAGTTGCAAGTATTAAATACAATCCTTTATACATATTGTTGTATCCCAACTTGAGTTAGAAATGTCCTTTTTGTATATATTGTAGTTGTACACCTTGATATACGATTGTGATATTCGATGAATGACAACCCAAAAATTAACCCTTACAGATTCCTTTCAACCTTTAGTTGGGTTATTACTATTGTCTCTTGGGTGAAGATATATATTTTTGTTTATTCTTGAATTAAGACCTTGATGGAGGCGATTGTCATATTGTCAGAAAAGACCTGGGTACAAGGGAATTACTCTAAAGTAAAGAACAAGAAAGTTGGTCCCATAAAAAGGGAAGAGCAAATCGAAGAATAGATGAATGAGATGTGAATCAAATATCATAAGATTTTTGGTAAGTCTCTGGACCAGTAAATTTTGGGATGAAATTTTTTTTCTAGTGGGGTAGATTGTAACAACCCATATTTCACTATTAGATATTTAAATAAAAAAATAAACTAATTAAAAAAAGGATGGACGGTTATTGGTGGCTAATTCAATCCCCTTATTCTATGCATGACATCTCTATTTTTGGAAGTGAATTTCGTGAATGGGAAGAGACATGTGCTAATGATGGCCTATTAAATAGAGAGAAACTGGTGGTTACAGATGACCTATTCAACATCACTCCATCATCATTATATTTTCTTATTTGGAATGTAATTATTCATTCATAAAGAGAGTGATGATCGAGAGAGAGAGAGAGAGAGAGGAGGAATATGTAAAGAGAGAGAGAGAGAGAGAGAGAGAGACGAATGAAGAAAGGGAAAGTGAACAAGTGATCAAGAGAGATAGAGAAAGAGGAAGAGAGAGATGGACAGTTATGAGGCCATTCCAACCATCTTTTCCCATGCACGTGGGACTATTTTTGGAATGTGATTATTTCTCTCATTCCTTAAGATAGAGAAAGAGAGAAATGGGTAGAGGGAGAGCCGAGAAAAGAAAGTGAAAGAGAGTGGACGAGAGGTGGGAAGAGAGGGAGAGAGGGAGAGAGAGGAAGAGGTAGAGGTAGAGATTCGGTGTGCGCCACCTTGATATCTAATTTTGATACGGCGGAACCGGAGACACACACAGTGAGCGTCGGCAATAATTTTTCCGCTGTCGATGTTGAATTTTACCCAACAAGATTGGAGGCTCATCAAAGTGGTTGGCGATTATCTGGAACAGCGTAATCAAATCGTCTTCATGTTTTTGTACCGCAAAGGTATGTGTCGAACCCATAGGTATGCTAGATTTTTTTATAATTGCTTTTCAATCAAATCATAAACTTGTGAACAAATTCCACGATTGTTTTCCATCAGATTGTGGAAGGTATCGAATCAGAAAAAACATACCTTGAAGTCCCTCTTGTTTTGTCTGTTGAGTGTAATATTCGTTAACATTAAGATATATAATGTAAATATTATTGGATTTATTCTAAATTTAGTTGATGAATGGATTCAAGCTTTGAGATGTCTTGTATACAATCAAAATTAACATATGTTGTTGTTAGATATTATAAGTTATCATGTTTTTAGATACTCATGTGTCAACAAGATTTATAATTAACATTTGATATGATCAGAAGCAATACCGATATGCGGTTGGTCATCAAGATATGCATGAATGTGTGTGTATGTGTATATATGTATGTATGTACATACATGCATATGTCGTTAGTGAACTTCTTCGAACTAATGGAAGGGATGCGATATAAGTAATTTGCTGCTTATTCTTTTTCATACAGTGAAATAGGCACTAAAATCGAGTTATCTTACCCCTACTTTTTGTAACCGTAATATGTTATAAATATTTACATATATTGTATGCAAGATAGGATAATTATATAGATATATGTAAATTTGTGATCCATTCTATTGATTTCAATATTGTCAACTTACTCGACTAGTTATTCTATAAGGAAGATAGATGTCGCTGACTCTAATAATGTTGTAACCTTCACAGAATACATAAACCAATCTTAGGATGGAAGATAAATTAAGTTAAATTTATTATTGGCTTGATTCATGATTCATCATGACAGTAATGATAATGTCTACTTAGTATAAAATTTTCACTCGATAACATGCCTATGAAAATTGAACTTAATGCGGTTTTTATATAAATATATATGTGTGTGTGTGTAAATTTAAGATTTTGGCACTGACACGTTGATGAAACTCGATTTCATCATCTTAATATGCCTATTTTAACCCCCTTGCTTAAACATGTGTCAATAAAAATCAGACAAAATCATGTAAATATGAGAGTCATTGAATAAATTAAAAAAACACAAAAAATAGCAAAATTAAAAATCATGGTGTTTTTACCCTTAAAAATACCCTAAAAAATATTTTCTATCTTTTTTTGACCTCATCTCCATTTTTGGTCACCATAAACTTGTAGATCTCATCGAGATCTACAACTTTCATGTTTTGAGGTTTTCCGAATTCAGTCGTTTTCCTCTTCATTTCTTCAAATCTTTGTCGCAATAAACTTATTGGGCCACGTGGCGCCTTCTGGTTGCGCCACGCGGCCCGCTTCATTACATGCCGCACGTGCTGCCTCTCTGTCGTCCGATGGCCGTCCTTCTTTACTCATCGCCACCGTTCGTCCCGCATCTTATCTCAACCATCCGATCTTCCCCAGATCAAATCACAACCGTCCCTGAGCGCTTTCACCACAGCACGACACGTGGCGACATCTACACCCCTCGATCCCGCATTCACCACTTATCCTCACCGCTCATCATCCCAGATGATCTCCACCGCCTGATCTGCCCACCAATCTCATCCAAGTTGTTGGTCCCCGCCGTTCGCTCAGCTCACAACGTGGCACCGTCCTCGCCCTTGATCTCATCTCCATCGATTCAATCCATCCGCTCGTTAGCACCCGTCTTGCAGCTGTTGAATCTCAAGATCCAACGGCCAAAGCTCTGTCGTTGACCTCCAGCCCTTTCTCACATCCAGGATCACCACCTCGCAGGACCACTTCGCCCTTCCCATTTCCTCCGCAACTTTCACCATCTTCTCCAAGATCCGAACACCCTACGGTGGATCCCTAACTTCTCTCATCCTAGCGCAACTCGTGGGATGTCATCTAACAGCCCCACTAGCTCCATATCCACCATTCAACACACGTCATACACCACATGGGACCAAAACATTATCCTTCAAATATCTCATCTACGGCCATGATTAAGCTCATCCACCTTTACGTGGGGAGTTGCCCAGCGAAGCTCAGTCCCCCGGTGATAGCGACGGGGTGGTATGGATCGTGAAAATGACGAGCTCCCCTGGTGAGACTCGCCACCTTCCATGGCCGCATCGCGGAGCTACGCTTCCGCTCGAGCTGCCCCACCTGGCTGAGGGGGGCCAGCGAAGACCCGGGGTTCATTTCGAACCCCACGCCCAAGCCACCGCTCCGCCATTGCCCAGGTACGTATCTCTGACTTCCTCTGAATTTTTTTCGGAATTCTTGAATTAATTTGCTCATCACACATACTTTCTCTCTCCATTGCCCACTTCGTCCGCTTCACCACATCACCACCATTCATGCGTAGATCTTTGATCACTCTTCTTGCCTTCCATAACCTCGAACCACTCCGATTCCCCTTCTTCGAGCTCACCAGAGAAGATAGCCGGCCACCGCCTTCTTCATCCCCCTCACGGTCGACCATCTCACGCACTTCTCTTTCCCCCTTCGCACAAAGCTTCGGCTATTGGTACTAACAATGCAAGTCCTAAATTCTTCAATGACTGGAGCCTCATCGGAGCAGAAGTTGAGAGTTCCTCCTCCGACGCTCCAGTGCCAACCATCATCTATAGACCGCGCTGTAGCTCGCCCGCACCTCTGCCTTCATCTATGACCTCTCAGGAGGCTCCGAAGAGATGCAGCGTGGCCTAGCAAGGGAGGCGGAGCTCAGGAGGGTCGCCGGAGATCGACTCGAGCAACCAGCCCCGCGACGGAGGAGGAGAATCTAGATCATACAGACACTGTTGGATGCTCCTCCCTAGAGCTCATCCAACGGTGCAGAAGCAGCCACGTCGACATCTCGCGTATCTTCCAGCTACCGCCCAATCTCGATGATCGGACGGTCTTCGATCGTCCACGTGTCATCGCTGAAGCTCCCCCAAACCTCCAGCTCCATACCAGCAGGCTTGGGTACTCCGAGCCTCATCCGATCCTTAGCCTGACTATGAGCCTGCATTGAGCCAACATCGTCCGCCAAGCCTAACCGAAGCAACTCCAAGCCTCCCCTGAGCCTCAGGATCATCTGAGCCTAAAGGGCACGTGCAGGTCATGTGCACTCTGGGCAAATACAATGAGGCCCTATGAAGTTTCTTCATTTACAGACAGGTCCAGAGCTCACGTACTGGCCACGTGCGTCTGAGGTATTTTGCATTCATACCCTCACGACTTCTAATAATTACAAAAATACCCCTATGCATATGCGTTATTTACAGGGAAGGTCCCGTACTTTACTTTATTTGCAATTTAGTCCCTCTCAGGGACCTGTTTGCTATTTATCTTTCATGTTTTCTTGCATTTATACCCCTAGCTTCACTCGTGCATATCTTGAGCATCCTAGCTCCGATTGAGTCGATTTAAGTGTTGAAGCTCTTTTCATGGTATTTTTTATTGCATGCTTGTATTTTAGATTTGACACTATGAATTTCGATGTATTATTTTCATTGCTCAGTGTCTTTATTTCAATGCTTCGCATGCCTTATTTTTTATATAAATGAAAGAAGCTTCAATTCGATTTGTGATTTAATAGCTCGATTATTTTTATAATCATGGCATATTTATACATTTCTTCGCATCTCTTTGCATGATAAAAAGCAAATAAAAAATGCATGTTTCATGTTTACTTAATGCATCTTGCCTTATCTTCGTGCACTCTTTGACCTATGATTATTTATCCAACGCTTAACTTAGATGATTTAAATCCCAATATCACAAGAGAGGCTCGTGTCTCTGAGTTCGACCTTGGGCTTGTCCAAACAAAATATAAATACAACCATTTAATTCTATTGACATATCAATTATAGGTTTTTGATGGACCAAATTTATCCCTACTGCAATGACAATCTAAGTGTTAATTCTACACTATTAAAGGGCTAAATTTGCGGCTCGTCATGCGTAGAAGAGTTATTTTTAACATTATGAAAAAGATCGGTTGGCTGAAAGGAAAGAATATATGTGTATGTGTATATATGTATACACCGGCTATGTATTTTGTACAATGAAGACCTATTTAATTATTGGAGCCGAAAGGTTCACGTGAACCACTATTGTATGAAAACAAAAATAATTTTAAAAGAATTGTAATTTTTCCTTACATGAATAATGGTACTTAAATTATAAGCGGAGCTAAGTGCTACGCCTAAGTTGGGAGCCACGTCTAGAGTCCGTTTATCGATGGCCTAAAGGGCAACACCTTCCGAAGGTGTCGGGTTCAGTAGAACCTAGTGGAAAGTCCACATATTGACTCACTACTGATGTCATCACGTTACATGCAATGATTGAGTGACCGCTTGTGATAGCAGTAAAAGCCACCAAAGCCACCCAACAAATAATGAGATAAGACAAATCCTTAATGAATAAGCTAAGTGCTTACATGGAAGCCAAGTGCTTATTTGAAAGTTAAGTGTATATGTGCAAAATATATGAAATGCCAAGTGTATATGTGCAATTATATGAAATACCAAGTGTATATGCGCAATTATGAAATGCCAAGTGCATATGTGCAGTTATATGAAATGCCAAGTGCATATGCACAATTATGTGAAATGCTAAGTGTATATATGCAATTACATTGTTGTTATGAGAATATATGTAATTATGTTGTTGCTATGGGCATATGTGAAAATATGATTAACTTTAAGGGAATATATAGAAATTATGGTATGCATTGCATGGATATAAAAATAATACCCTTTGTATGCATAATTATGTTTATGAGTAATCAATATGATGCTATTGTATGAAAACCGTCAAATATTATATTCACTATCATAAGAGTATTGTGGAATGAATATGCCATGGCATTACTTTTGTGTATGATACGTTCTATGAAAAAAATATATAAGTATGATGATGGAAATGAGAACAACGTAAATCTCATTGTAGGATAAAATAAGGGCTTATATGTGATTAATTATAGCAATATGTGTATGGGTGTAACACATAATTTCATATATGTAATCATCTTTATGTAATTATTGATTTGGTAAATTTGACAAGAGAAATAGTGAAATCCATGCATATTATGGCATGATTAAGATCATATTCAAGGACTATATCCATGAATAATGCATGTTACGAATATTATTCCAGGTTGCGAAATATAGAAGATTTATAAAGATTCATTGTGGAAAATATTTATTGACCTTATCTCGGCACATACTGAGCATTAGCTCATACCATATATTTTTGTGTTTTTATTGTAGGTCGGAGTAAGGACAAATTTAGTGGTAGTTTGAGACTTGTTGCGAGGGCTAAAGGAAGGATATCATTGTGCCCACTGGAACGAAAGATCTTGGATATGTATTAGAGATGTATATCTATTTTATGGATTAAGGAAAGTTAAGATGGTTCCTTCTGTTATTTGTGATATCATTGATTTTTGTGAGTAACACTCGGATCCGACATGATTGATATGTTTCCGCTGGTCACCGAAGATCCAGGCTGTTATATTGATGATCAAACTCCAACGTCAACCAACCAGGAAGTATTTTGGAAAATCATATGAAGAGGAGGAGCACGGAGGAGGATGTAGTACCTCGTTATAGCTCCAAAAGCATCGACGTAGCATGAGGGAGGAGTAGCCATCGAAAACTTACAATTTTCATTCGAGTGCTCCCTCTTGGTGCATATTCTATGGCTCTGGAGGAATCACGTCATTGTTACGAGGCAAGCATCTCAGTGGGACCGAGATGGGCCTCGAAGCTCTTGGGGTCCACGTGGCCGGAGGCACCTGCATCAACCTTGAACTACATCTTGATCCTTTATCTACGTGGAATGTACATGTATGCTTGTGAATATTGTGGATACACCCTTACAATTCTTCAAAATCACAAACAAGTCCTGGAGACACGTGCCTCGTGTGTTTCCCTTGGATATTTTACGCAAGTGCCCTGTCGAATTTACACTATTGCAAGTACACCCCTGTGCATATGCACTTTTGTAGATAAGGCCCTGATGGGTCTCCATTATTGCATCTATGCCTCTAGAAGGATCTTTTTTTATGTTTTTTTATATATTGTTATGCATTTTCCTTTCATTTATGCTCATGGATATTTTATGCTATAACTTTTGTATATAACTCCAATTCAGTAATTTCAACTTCATCTTGATGCTTATTTAATTATCTATCTGATGGCATTAATTAATCTCTGATTTGATACATAAAATATGATCTAATTAGAGATTGATTGGTTGTACTCTTTATCATTCAAAGGTCATTCATATATGTTAGTTTCATTTCATGCATCAATTAGATCTTGTCGTTTTATTAAATATCCATTGCATGAGTAATGAATCAATGCAAGGACATGATATGTAATTATATACATGTTTGTACTTAGATCCATTATGTTGCATTTTGTTCTTATATAACTTGTATTAAAAATCAAGCAAATTGCATTCTATCGCATATGTTTATTTCTTGCATTATTTTATGTGTCTCTTATCCTAGATGACATAATTAATCTCTTAACTTAGGGATTAGAATTTAATGAATCACATAAAGAGCTTGTGTGTATGAGTTCAACCTTGGACTTATCCATGTTAAAAAGTAAACATAAGTCCTCCTTACGGAGATCTTTGATCGATTCTAATCCATGTATATTTGATCGTATTACAACAAGAAAAAAATAAGATAGCCAAATATGTGTTTATCAGATGGCATTGTTACTGGGGAAATAACTTCTTAAATGTAATTAATTAGATTTAATATTTAGTTAAGTTAAATTTTTAGATCATTTTGTTTAATGATTTATTTTTGTATTGTTTTGACGTGTTTTTTTAGTTGTCATGCTATATATTGTGTATCTTTGATATCTCCGTGATATTGTGTAATTAATTGTATCTTTTGTGGCAGGACCCATGGAGATCAAGTAGACTTGTTGTACATGGAGACTGGAGCCCTAGCTGCGAGGAGCCACAAAAGATATTCAAAGAATTCATGGAGATTAATTAGCTAATGTTTTGTTGTATTTCTATTATGTGATGTCTATATGTTTATATTTATATATTTATAGTGTTTATCGTTTGAGAATTGTTGGTTGTAATTAAGACTTAAACATTATTATGATGTGTTGATTCTGTTTCATATCTGACCCAGGTTGGACTCAACTTGAGTATTTGACTTAGGGTACGTTTGGTTGGCGGGTTAAGGCGGGTTAAACTGGTAGAGGGTAACCCGTTTTTGTGTTTTGGTGTTTGGATAGAGGGTTAAACTGGGGGGTGGGTTAGAAGGGGTTTGGGGTGATATGATTGTATTGAAGTTTGAAAAAGTGAGTAGTTATTGTGATGTGATTGTATTGAAGTTTGGAAAAGTGAGTAGAAGTGGAGTAGTTTATAATTTTTATATGATATGATGGTATAATATATTATTTTTTGATAGGATTGATGACGTAAAATTGATTTATTTAATTTTTTTAAAAAAGAATAAAGTGGGGCCCACGAGGAGAGAGGGGGATGTGGGTTAAGGGGGTAAACTCCCCTAACCCGCAGGTAACCTGGGAGCCGAACATGGCCTTAGGGTTTAGGAACACGACTTTTAGAGGTACTTTAGGATTATTCTTTATATGCTTAACCATAATGTAGGATACACTAATTGCATCTTAGGATTCATGAGACACACTTAAACCATGTTCGATTTAGTTTAAATTAAATCCATTCTATCCCGCTAATAGAACTTATGTTCGACGTGCATGCAATTGGATAGATTTATAAATACAATCTTGCATATGCATAAAGAGAGATGGCGACACCGTGAGCATTTCTCAACATGAGCATGCATCATGATGCATCATTTGCATTAGCTTTTTACGAGTCCTGTCTTGATTAATAAGTAAAGGCCTAAAAGGAATCGGAACTGGTCGATAGACGATGCATGATGTGATTACATTATTAAACACTGATAACTAAACTCTCTAAAAATTAAGTCTGTTAATGCAAGTTGACATAAAAAACGGAGTTAAAATTAACCTTGTTTTATGGGAGAGTAAAACTTGCATTATTTGCATGTACAATTTTCAGACTTAGGATAGTGTCCAAATCCTACAATTGTGTGCGTAATGGATTTTATTGTATTATCACTAATAAAATGAAAAAATAATTTGATCAATATCTATCAATCTTCATGTAAGAGTTGGTGAAACAATTGGGTTTGATTTGTGTTGATTGGTGTGCCTTTACGAAACCCTCCCATAACCTTTAAACATCATTTCCATATCTTAGATTAAATTCATCTTAAAAATTCATTTAACCCTAACCCCTTGTGTCTCAGTTCCCCCGTCCTTTTCTCCACATTCTTAATAATTAGGCTACTCTTCAGCCTAAGTATAAGGAGAACCAATCCTTCTCTGATTGTTCAACGCGGATCTGTTCATCTTCCTTCCATATCTCTCTACATAGGCTCTTCTCTACCTAAGTAAAGGGGGGACCTCTAGCACAGTACACTTATATTCATTACTCATTTCCACTCACTTCTTCTGTATACTTCCTATACTTATGTTATTTATAAGCTAAGTATAGGGGAAACATGAAGGATATTGAGAATCCTCAAGCGCATCACGGAAGCATGTTGATTGCATCGTATGCGATCGGGGCGACTAGTCGCTAGATGTAGCGGAATTTAAAAAAATTTAAATCAAGTGATGAAACCACATGATCACAGAACGTTTCTCGGATCGTTTCATCAAACCACAAAGTATAAGGAATACCTCTTGGAGCGTGGTTGTAATCGTGAGATCCCAAACAAGAGATCCTCCTGTCTTAAGTACAATCCACGAAGAACGCACTTGCGGGTGCGATGGTGAGACGCGTTCCTCCTGCAATCCTCGATGAAGATCCAAGCAATGAATCCCCTGATTTTGTCAAATGAAATCCGTCATCTCCCTATAAAGCAAGCAGCCCCAAAGAAGAAGGAGATCCTCGAGTCGTCGAAGGTGAAGGCGAGAGAGACTCTCCTTCTCAACACAAAGTGGACAACCACTTCTTGGAGAAGAGAAAGAGAGAGGGCGAGAATGTGTGAGAGAGAGAGTAGTAGGCTTCTACAACTCTAAAATAATGTACCTTGAAAGGCTAGGTTAGCCCTCCTTTTATATTATTTTAGGATCCATTGGATCTCAATCCATGGGACACATAGATCCAACGGTCATGGTGATCTATGTATTAATCAATGGTCATGATTGGTGATGGCTAAAAAACCAACAACATTAATTTATATTTTAATTAAATATATGTTGCAACATTATCAACATAATTTAATTTAACATAAATTACAAGAGATAACAATATAATAAAGGGGAGATAACAAATTACCTCCTAAAAATGAGGGGGCGTCACCTTTGTATGTCATTGGTGACGCCACCTCATTTGGTGGTTATTTATCTCCTTTTTATTTTATATTATTATTTCTCAATGTATTTGTAATAATCATTATTAAAAATATCCACCAAATTAATTCCAAATTAATTTGTGAATATTTCAATCATGCCATTGATAAATATGTGAATCATATTCACAACCCAAACTAATTTGTAAATTGCATTTCCAATTAATTAATTAATGTGAATCGAATCCACATTAATAATCAACAAATGCTATTTACAAAAATTCTCTCTCTTCAATATATGTATATTATAAATCATATTTATAATACACAAATATCATGGATAGTATTATCCACATTCTCCATTCCTTTATAATTAAATCCCATTTAATTATCTTGGATAATTATTCTCACAATATGAATCTCATTCATATTATGCTTGATCATTAAATCTCATTTAATCATCAAGTCCTTGTTAACTTGGATATGTAATTCATCAAATGAATTATTCTTGAACCCCTTCAAGAATAATGTGCTTTCTCCGCAGATACTTGGAGATAAGGACAAGGCGATTGTATTGTTCCACGTATAGTGACTTGGATGTTGAGATCTCATCTCAAATCCAGATCTTACGAACCTCCTACAGATGCTTGAATAAATCAAGACCGCAAATCTAATCTTCTCATTGTTTCTGAATCTCATTCAGACCAATGTCCAACATTTGGACCAAGATCAGATTGCTTCTCTACTGAGAGGAGTTACTAAAATCCAGACATGTTTCATCACTCCCTCGGAATGGAAGAGTCATGGTTATAAAATCGTTTATGATCACATCACCCTCAGGTATTCCCAATAAATATACATCCTGCATACTGGAAGACCCACGGTCAATCCGAAGATCAAGATCAATTTTACACTATCTTCTTCAAGGTTTGATCACCAAGTTTCTCAATCTTAGTCATTGGGAGTTGGTATCGATCATATGCTTTCCCAAAGCATATATCATACCTTTAAATTCATGTCATGCTTCCAAAGCACGACGACCATGCATGGAATTTGATCAGTCCCAATACCTCATGAGCGAGCTCATGTCTTCCGGTTCATAAGTGAACTTGTATGATCCCTTTGAGAGATCGTATTGCTCATATGCCCTTATATGCATACCAGCTAGCCGGTATATAGACCTTGGTTAGGCCATCAACCTATCGGTATGCCAAATGTACATACTCAGACATATAGCAATACATCTGTCTCCGATCAGAGGATGCATGCCTATGCTGTGACAGCATTCAACATAGGACTTAGGTTATCTCGATCTCGTTAAGACAACCCATTGACCTAACTAATTTGACACCTCCGAATCACTATTCCCATACAGAGGACCTGCATCAAGAGGTCGGTCAGATATCAGCCTATGTGAGAAAGGTTTGCCATCTCCTACTCAGGTGGAGATCATCTCTTAATAATCATTTGACGATGCTTGATGAGTCCTCCAACTAACTCCTTAGATATTCATCCAAACACCAGCCTCTATGATTCATTTAATGAATCAACAGTTATATGATCATCAAGATGGCCATGGTACATAACCCTAATTGTACAGAGGGACCTTATAGTGCATTCATTCATTTAATTTTAGAAAGGTAGTGAAACATCAATAACTTTTATTGATAAACATATATATTACAATAACACTTATTGTAAGAATGGTTCGCCCAGGGCTCACATGTCTAACAATCTCCCATTAGCCCCCAGAACCATGCATGTACAATTCGTAAACCCATACTCATTACATGATGGTCAAAAACATGCCGTGTCAGAGGTTTGGTAAGAGGATCAACAATGTTGTCGGCAGTGGCCACCTTGGTGATGATGATATCACCACGCTTTTGAATCTCTCGAATGATGTAGTATTTCCTTTCCACGTGCTTGCTCTTTTGATGGCATCTGGGTTTTTTTGCCTGGGCAATGGCTCCCATGTTATCGCAGAGTAACGGGATGGGAGTATCAGAGGAAACTATGCCAAGCTGCAAGATGAACTTGCGCAACCACACCGCCTTCTTTGCAGCATCCGATGCGACAATGTATTCGGCTTCTGTTGTTGAATTCGCCGTAGTGTCCTGCTTCTTGCTTCTACAGCTCATAGCACCACTATTCAACATGAATACAAACCCTGATGTCGACTTTCGATCATCAATATCCGATGAGAAGTCTGAATCTGTATATCCCAAGACTTGAAGATCACCATCCCCATAGACCAAGATGTAATCTTGCGTCCGTCTCAGATATTTGAATATGTTTTTTACTGCATTCCAGTATTTCTCTCCATAGCAGGATTGGTAACGACTTACCACTCCCACTGCATGGCAGATGTTTGGTCTAGTACACATCATGACATACATCAAGCTTCCTACAGCTGATGCGTAATGGCATCCAGCCATGGCCTTCCTTTCCTCAACACTTTGAGGAGCCATCCCTTTGGACAGATGGATACCATGTCCTAAGGGGAGGAATCCTTTCTTGGAACTATCCATATGGAATCGTTCAAGAATCTTCTTGATGTATCCATGTTGTGATAATCCCAATATTCTCTTTTCTCGGTTTCTGAACAACTTCAGGCCTAAGATGTAAGAGGCTTCTCCAAGATCTTTCATCTCGAAGGTATGGAACATCCAAATCTTCACACTGGTCATCATTCCTGTATCATTCCCAATGATAAGGATATCATCTACGTAAAGCACAATGAACACAATGGCGCTCCCATTAAGCTTCTTGTACACACAAGGTTCATCAAGATTCTGTACAAATCATAACTCTTTATGGTTTTGTCAAATCTGATGTTCCAGCCACGAGAAGCTTGTTTGAGCCCATAGATGGATTTCTTCAACTTGCATACTTTTACATCCTCAACTATGAAGCCCTAGGGCTGTTCCATATAGATATCCTCCTCGAGGTATCCATTGAGGAAAGCTGTCTTGACGTCCATCTACCAATTGTCGTAGTCAAGAGATGCAGCTATAGCTAGCAGTGTCCTGATGGACTTATGCATGGTCACAGGAGAGAACGTCTCATCATAGTCGATGCCTTCTCTCTGTGTGTAGCCCTTGGCTACGAGTCATGCCTTGAAAGTCTCTACTTTCCCATCAAGTCCCCTCTTTCTCTTGAAGATCCATTTACACCCAATGGGTTTTACCCCTTTAGGTGGATCCTCTAGGGTCCATACACCATTCTTATGCATGGAGTCAATTTCTGACTTCATTTCTAGCATCCATCTATCCATGTCATGATCCGTGAGAGCTTCATCAAATGAAGAAGCATCATTGTCAGTTTCACCTGACACATGGAATCCATACCTTTCAGGTGGTGCAACCACCCTCAAACTCCTTCGAAGAGGTATGGGTGTTTCATCTTTATTTATCTCTTCAGTTTCTGATTCAGGAATCTCATAATCCTCAGGGGATTCAATGAGTTCCTTTACTTCATTTCTGTCTTGACCTTCAGGGAAATCATCCTCCAGAAATTTCACATCCCTAGAGACAAAAACCTTTTGGGTCTCAGCGTCATAAAGCTGGTATCCAATACCATCTTTAACGTACCTAATGAAGTAGCACTCACGAGTGCGAGATTCTAGCTTACTTGCGTCCACGTTCTTCGCATGGACCAAGCATCCCCAAACCCTCAAGTGATTAACACTAGGTTTGGTTCCATACCAGAGCTCGTGAGGAGTCTTGGGTATAGACTTGCTAGGAATCTTGTTCAGGATATACATTGCAGTCTCTACTGCATATCCCCAGAAACTAAGAGGTAAATGTGCTTTGCTCATCATCGAATGGACCATATCCATAATGGTCATGTTGTGTCTTTCAGCAACACCATTAAGTTGGGGAGTTCCAGGGGGAGTGAGATTGGAGACAATTCCATTCTCTTTAAGATATTCCTTGAATTCATCTGAGAGGTACTCACCACCTCGATCAGATCGAATCCATTTGATCTTCTTATCGGTTTGGTTCTCTACCAAAGCCTTAAACTCTTTGAACTTTTCAAAGGATTCAGATTTATGACGTAGTAGGAAGATAAACCCGTATCACGAATGTTCATCAATAAACGTCAAATAATATCAATATCCATTTCTAATCGCGGTACTGAAGGGACCGCATACATTAGTATGTATTAGGTCAAGAATACCTTCACATCGCGTAATCTTGTTACGGAAAGGCATCCTGGTCATTTTACCTCGAATGCAATGTTCACAGATAGGTAAAGTTTGAACCTGTAGAAATCTAAAGGTCCATCCTTTATCAATCTATTGATCCTATCAACAGATAAATGACCAAGATTTTGATGCCAAATCATATTCGAATGATTTCCGTTCTCCCTGGATCTTTTAGGATTTTTTATTATCAGTGGTAGTGACATTCATGACACATTCATCAATGCACAATTCATAGAGTCCACCAGAAGTCAAAACACCTTCCGCAATAAATTTATCATATTGATTAATGACTAACTTATTATAGAACATGAAGGAGTATCCATGTCTAACAAGCTTAGATACAGATATAAAATTCCTCCTGACTTCAGATACATAAAGACACTCTTTAAGTACTAGGGCTCGACCACTAGATAACGACAGTCTGCACGTCCCGATGGCAACTGCTGCAACACTTGCATCAGATCCCATCTGGATGACTATTTCCCCTTGCTCCAGATTCCTAGTTTCCTGAAACAAATGCAACGAATTGCATACATGAACAGAAGCACCAGAATCTATAATCCAACTTCCTTCTCGTCCAACGAGAAAGCTAGTTTTAATGATGAAAGTAGATTTCATACCTGTTGGGGCTTTACCTTTGTCAGCAGACTTCAGGTAATCTGGGAAGTTACACCGCCAGTGCCCCGGCTTGTTGCAGTAGTGACAGACATCGGACTTTTTCGATGTCATCAGTGTGGAAGCACTAGAAGATGAGCCAACTCCTTGATTCTTCTTATTTCTCTTCCGGACCGGGCCCTTCCGATAACCTTGCTTCCGTCCGTGCTTTCCTCTCACTTGTGCAACCATTGCACTAGCAGAGGGGTCGTCCTTCCTCATCACATCTTCTGCAGACTTCAATGCAACTAACAATCCAGCGTTAGTGAAATCACCTTTGCTCATGTGATAAGACACGACAAAGTTGTTGAAAGACTTAGGTAGTGACATGAGAATAAAATCAGCCTGTATGTCAGAATCCAAGTAGGCTCCCGGGGTTTCCAATTCAGAGAGGTACCCAAACACTTTGAGTACGTGTTCTCTGACAGAGGTCCCTTCCTGCATCTTGCAACGAATAAGCTCTTTCATCACATTGTAACGCTGTGTGCAATTTATGTCACCGAACATATCCTTCAGATTCATCATAATCTCTTGGCAATGTTTCATCTCCACTTGTTGCTTCTGAAGCACAATGGACAATGATCCAAGGATGTAACACCTTGCCAGATTATGGTCTTCATCATATTTCTCATTATATGATTTATCTTCTGCAATCTTAGGGATTGCTATCTTGTCCTTGGTCAGCACATACGAGATGCGCTCCGCGGATAGGACAAGATCTAAATTTCAGATCCAATCCGAATAATTTGGTCCGGTCAACTGGTTAACCTCCAGGAGCCTGCTAAGTGGGTTCATGGACTTCATTTTCTGAAATTAAGAATGCACTATATTAGAATATATAGATAAATAAATATATTTATTTTAAGATATTTGATTAAGGTATTTTAAATCAAATTCATCTTGCTATGTCAACTTTAAAAGATGATTCCCTTATTTTTCTTTCAAAGTAAGAGATACACTTACCATTATATCTCAAGCAAGATCTGGGATCTCCTCTATATCCTTATCACATCCCAATAATATGAGAACCTGTGACTTGAATAAAGAGAAGCGGGAACACATTCCGCCTTGCAAGTGCATTTCCCAATTCGGTTTTTAACACCCAGGCCAACCACCCCTAAGATGATGTTGACCCATTGTTAATTGAACCAACCGTTAACAAGCTCAATACTCGCTATACACAATCCATTATCGCCCCAATAATATGAGGACCCTATATTGGGGTCACTACGTATACGGCCTTACTCTTTCGAGAAGCAAAGAACCCGATCCAAATAAATCATATATAGGATCTGTCACTTCGGACAGGCGTCTCCTACATACAATATTTGGCGACGGAATTCTTTGCCTTGACGTGAGATCATGGATGTCACTTATGTGATCCTCCACCTCATATTCAAATTACAGTAATTATTTATCGTGAATCATATTCACATAATTAATTCTTACAAGGGAAATACACACCTATTCTTAATAGAGTGTTAATTGGATATAATTAATTTAATCACATTAAATTAATCATTAATCCAATCATCAATCAACAAACTTGATTATTACTTGAATAGTAGGTATAATCTCAAAGTACGTATTATTCGTATTTTAATAATTAGAAAAAAAAACAATTTGACTTCTACGGTATTATTGAGTCCCTACCCGCTGTCATGGCCAGTACCGACGAGAGTGGGACGGATCACATATGTTGCAACCCGCGCCCCCAATGCTCTCCGACTAGGCACCATATCCACCTCAGGAAAGGATAATGCCAGATAGATCATCATGTACTTTGAGATGCTCATCGGTTTTTCAACCGAAATTATACCATATAATATACATCAAAATAATTTTGATTATATTATCAGGAGATTTTCTAAACAAATCCCCAATCCTATTCAAGCAAGAGGGTTTTTCATGTAAAAGTTGTTGATGATTTCATATCAACCAATGATCAAGATCAATTATCTTATCATTATGGTTTAGGCAAATGTCATTCAATGAAACAATTATATCTTTAAATATTTCACAAATATTTATCACTAATTATTTCATAAAATTAACTATTAATTTTTATCATCATATTTGAATAACTTATGACAAGGTTTATGATCAAAAGATGTCAATTTCCAGCAGTGACCCCCAATCGCTAAAATTAACTTATCTTGATCAATTTAAATCTAAAAATTGAAAAATCAGTTTTCTAAGATTGCCAATTTGATTTGTTAAAGAATCCAAGTGATAATTCACTCATTTAAAGATGCATCAAAACAGTAATTAACTCATTAATCATGGTTAGATCTGTTGTTCCCGCAACAGTGAATACATGCATATTCAAAAGGCCATATCTTGAGCAAATGAAATCCAAATTTCGTAAACTCAGATCCTATAGTTTCCTTATTTACTGGAGAACTAAATTCAATTGCGAATTTCGTATTTAAACAATTTAATAGTACTGAAAAATTCAGTTAGACAGAGGTGCGAAAATTGAAATGCGACAAAACTTTCGCGATCCTTTCAAACCCAAGTCGTCCTAGGTCTATGGATCATATCCAAAACCTTATTCAACCTAAGGCTATGATACCACTTGAAGGATATTGAGAATCATCAAGCGCATCATGGAAGCGTGTTGATCGCATCCTATGCGATCGGGGCGACTAGTCGCTAGATGCAGCGGAATTTAAAAAATTTTAAATCAAGTGATGAAACCACATGATCACGAGAACGTTTCTCGGATCGTTTCATCAAACCATAAAGTATAAGGAATACCTCTTGGAGCGTGGTTGTAATCGTGAGATCCCAAACAAGAGATCCTCCTGTCTTAAGTCCAATCCACGAAGAACGCACTTGCGGGTGCGATGATGAGACGCGTTCCTCCTGCAATCCTCGATGAAGATCCAAGCAATGAATCCCCTGATTTTGTCAAACGAAATCCGCCATCTCCCTATAGAGCAAGCATCCCCAAAGAAGAAGGAGATCCTCGATTCGTCGAAGGCGAAGGTGAGAGAGACTCTCCTTCTCAACACAAAGTGGACAGCCACTTCTTGGAGAAGAGAAAGAGAGAGGGCGAGAATGAGAGAGAGAGAGTAGTAGGCTTCTACAACCCTAAAATAATGTACCTTGATAAGCTAGGTTAGCATTCCTTTTATATTATTTTAGGATCCAATGGATCTCAATCCATGGGACACATAGATCCAACGACCATGGTGATCTATGTATTAATCAATGGTCATGATTGGTGATGGCTAAAAAGCCAACAACATTAATTTATATTTTAATTAAATATATGTTGCAACATTATCAACATAATTTAATTTAACATAAATTACAAGAGATAACAATAAAATAAAGGGGAGATAATAAATTACCTCCTAAAAATGAGGGGGCGTCACCTTTGTATATCATTGGTGACGCCACCTCATTTGGTGGTTATTTATCTCCTTTTTATTTTATATTATTATTTCTCAATGTATTTATAATAATCATTATTAAAAATATCCATCAAATTAATTCCAAATTAATTTGTGAATATTTCAATCATGCCATTGATAAATATGTGAATCATATTCACAACCCAAACTAATTTGTAAATTGCATTTCCAATTAATTAATTAATGTGAATCGAATCCACATTAATAATCAACAAATGCTATTTACAAAAATTCTCTCTCTTCAATATATGTATATTATAAATCATATTTATAATACACAAATATCATGGATAGTATTATCCACATTCTCCAATCCTTGATAATTAAATCCCATTTAATTATCTTGGATAATTATTCTCACAATATGAATCTCATTCATATTATGCTTGATCATTAAATCTCATTTAATCATCAAGTCCTTGTTAACTTGGATATGTAATTCATCAAATGAATTATTCTTGAACCCCTTCAAGAATAATGTGCTTTCTCCGCAGATACTTGGAGATAAGGATAGGGCGATTGTATTGTTCCACGTATAGTGACTTGGATGTTGAGATCTCATCTCAAATCCAGATCTTACGAACCTCCCACAGATACTTGAATAAATCAAGACCGCAAATCTAATCTTCTCATTGTATCTGAATCTCATTCAGACCAATGTCCAACATTTGGACCAAGATCAGATTGCTTCTCTACTGAGAGGCGTCACTAAAATCCAGAACTATTTCATCACTCCTTCGGAATGGAAGCGTCATGGTTATACAATCGTTTATGATCACATCACCCTCAGGTATTCCCAATACATGTACATCCTGCATACTGGAAGACCCATGGTCAATCCGAAGATCAAGATCAATTTTACACTGTCTTCTTCAGGGTTTGATCACTAAGTTTCTCAATCTTGGTCATTGGGAGTTGGTATCGATCATATGCTTTCCCAAAGCATATATCATACCTTCAAATTCATTTCATGCTTCCAAAGCATGATGACCATGCATGGTATTTGATCGGTCCCAATACCTCATGAGTGAGCTCATGTCTTCCGGTTCATAAGTGAACTTGTATGATCCCTTTGAGAGATCGTATTGCTCATATGCCCTTATATGCACACCAGCTCGTCGGTGTATAGACCTTGGTTAGGCCATCAACCTATCGGTATGCCAAATGTACATACTCAGACATATAACAATACATCTGTCTCCGGTCAGAGGATGCGTGCCTATGCTTTGACAACATTCAACATGGGACTTAGGTTATCTCGATCTCATTAAGTCAACCCATTGATCTAACTAATCTGACACCTCCGAATCACTATTCCCATGCAGAGGACCTGCATCAAGAGGTCAGTCAGATATCAGCCTATGTGAGAAAGGATTGCCATCTCCTACTTAGGCTGGAGATCATCTCTTAATAATCATTTGACGGTGCTTGATGAGTCCTCCATCTAACTCCTTTGATATTCATCCAAACACCAGCCTCTGTGATTCATTTAATGAATCAACAGCTATATGATCATCAAGATGGCCATGGTACATAATCCTAATTGTACAGAGGGACCTTATAGTGCATTCATTCATTTAATTTCAGAAAGGGAGTGAAACATCAATAACTTTTATTGATAAACATATATATTACAATAACATTTATTGTAAGAATGGTTCGCCCAGGGCTCACTGACGAGTCGCTAAATACGAATTTTAATTTGGACACGTCGTAGTACATGTACTTAGCGATTCGATCAGAACCGAGAGAAGAGCTCTGTGAAGAGTGTCTCGGCTTATTTTATATCCCGGGCAAGTCCGGGGTCGAACATAGGGAGGCAAAGGAACAACTTTGGGTTTAATTTGAAAATTGAAATCTAGGTTTTCAGTGCAGTTTTTTGTTATATTTTTTAATGCAAACGTAAATGCAAATGAAAATGGGCTGAACTAATACACTAAGAAAGCATACAACTTAGTCAAATTAATTTGAATAGAAAATAAGTCCGATTTAGCCAAGTTATATTTTTCCTAGAATCCTAATCCAGTGATGAATGCAAGAAATGTTTTTTGGAATTTTATGGGTTAAAATGCAATAATTAAAAATACACACTTTTTTATGGATATTTTCACAATTTTTCACACAAACAGTAAGCAAATATTATGAAAATTGTACTGGAATAAAAACATGATGAAATGAGACTACAACAATTTTTTTGAAATTTATTAATAAAATATGAATTTTTTATAGATTTTTAATGAAATCCGAGTGAAAGTGAGTAAATAATTCCTAATAAATCCACAATGTCAAATTAATCAGAATGTGAATTATCTCAAATAGATATTTTTATATGGCATCCAGAAGACTTTAAATTTTGTGAAAATGATGTACGTGGATTTAATTTAAAATCAAATACAAAAATCACTCCATAATTTATTTTAGGCACAAGATAATTCCAATTACAATGAAATTTGGACAGAATTAGTTCATACGTTAACGCATCATTCACGATATTTTAAGAATTTTTGGAACAACCATGAGTTAGATATGAATTTAAGAGTTCAGATTGGGTAAAATATGCAGAACTTCACTTAAACAATTTTAGTTAATTCACCATAACTAATAAAAATACAAATAAATATGAAAATGGCAGACAATTAGTTGCTCAAACATCATACTATTTTTCATTGAATAAAATGATGTGACATTGATGTCCAAATTAATCTATAAAGATAGGGGTATCTATGCAATCTTAGGAAAGAAAACAGACAAGCAAACTATATACATGGACTACTTTGTAATTACAGAAATATGAAATAATAAGGAAATAAAATGATGGTGTGGTGAAAGTAACAAGAAAATAAAATGTGAGATAAACAAAATAACAAGGGATATTAGAGGAAATACTTACCTGAATCTTCGCCGGATTGGCGGAGCAGCTACGCTGGACTCCTGTCGTCGCTTCGATCCGATTGGAGAAATAAAAATCGGAAAAGGTATGTGAGCTCGATGGGGAACTCGTGATGTGGAGTGGAGCTCCACGGATCTCGCCTGAAGGAGGTCGACGCTTGAGGAAGATGCTTCACCGCTATCACCAATAAAACACTCCAAGCTCTCTCGTTTTTCTATTAGAATGGCGGATGTAGAAAAAATATGAATGAGGAGATGAATATAAAGAGAAGAGGAAGGGAGGTTAGAATGGTGGTGGTGTTTAATGGGAAGTTGTATTATTGGTGGAGTTGAATGGGAAGTTGGATGAAGAATATGGAGTGGAATGGAGGTTATTAAAAATGGTGGAGTTGAATGGGAGGTTGGTGGTAGAAGAGTAGTTATTATAGAGAATAGGAAATAAATAAAAATAAATAAATAATGTAGGCTACTAAAATACAATAAAAATAAAGATACGAAAAAGAGTGGAGAATTTACAAAAGAAGATATACAACATGTACATATTTTTTTGTTTGCTTTTTTATTTTATAATTTTTTTGTCTTTTTAATAGTAGCTATGTATAACAGGAAAATACAATAAAATACTACAATCAAAATACAACACCCATGATTTTTTTGTATTTTTAATAATTATGAAAGATAAAATAAAAAATGAAGAAAGATTGAATATATACGTAATATACAATGTACATCTAGATCCCAAAACTCAACTTCTTCAAATGAGCTCCGATTTTAACGAAACTACTTCCGTTGGATAGATAATTTTCTACCTGAACTTTAAAAGTGAGTTTGGTGAATTTGGATTCATAACGGAGCAGGAATTTGACTTGGAAGTTGGACTTTACGGCTTTTTCTCTTTGAGATCTAGGAGCATTTATTTGAGGTGAAATTTGTTTTGTAGTTTTACATTTCTATATACATTGTTATGAACAAGTTAAAGAAAGAATTAGCCAAAAAGGTGTTGAAATGAAATTATTAAAAATAAATGAAGTTTTGGGTATTTACAGGTGAAAAACTCCTTTATTTTGTGGCTTTTTATTGTTAAATTATTTTGTACAATCTAATATACAATAATTAGTGTGTTTTATTTACAAGAGATATTTTGTTAATTTATTGATTTTATATACATTTATTTGAGACTTTGCTCAGGGATTTTGCTAAGATCAAGATATTGAGATGATGAATCGCGGATTCACCACCCCCTATACTTAAACTTTGCTAGTCTTCGAGCAAACAAAGAATGAATAAGTTGGATTAAACCCTGATTGTGCATGTCAATACAAGACTTGATCCATTCAAGAACTCTCGATTTTAGAGATCCTAAAATTCTAAGATGAACCAAGCTCTAGTCAAAAGGTATCCAATTTTCCTAATCATCAGACTCTCTTTGTATACATTTATATTGAGGATATGACTTAAGTGTTGACCGCAGTTACAAGAGTAGAGTCGCAATGTCACCCAAGGTTCCAGTCCAAGAGACTCTCCTAAGAACCCAATCCTCAACACTAGGGAATAAACCATTTCTTGCATCCAATTCACCGTCTCTTTAGTTGTCAGACTTAAAAGTGTATATGGAAGGCCAGTTGATGGAGGGCATAGGATTGTGTCATTTCTTCTCTCCCTCTCATTGGAACAAGGATCCTCTCGAGTGCCTTATTACGTAACGTATATTTTTGGTGTTGATTAGTGCGTCCGTCAAGAGAAGTTGGAGTCGTCTGCACTTGTTTTCCTGGGAGTAAACCGGGGTGTGCCTTTTTCGAGTATCTATTATACCTTCTACACCCAGACTTGTAGCATTTACGATGCAGAGTCCTTTTTTGGTGCAAGCCGGACTCCTGGTCCTAATAGCGGTGGTCCAAGTGGACACTTTGAATGGTTGGGAGTGCTCGCCTTTGGTGGAAGCTCTTTTGATAATTGACTTTGTGGAATGAGAGCTTTTCTTTAACATTTCATTGCTTTGTAGTATTTTTGGCTAGCTCCACTGCTTTTACCAAGAGTTGGCGCACACTGATCAACATTTTTTATTTTATCACACCATGGCACATAGGTAAATATCAAGAGATAGTACAAGAACCATGTTCTCATACTGGCTAAAGATGCTGAGACTCAGGTTTCATGAAGCCTTCATTGATTTTATCCCATCCTCGAGCATCATCAAATCAAGTCCAAACTCAAACCCCTCATTCCAGTTCCTCAAGTGAAATTTCAACTCATCTCATCATAACTGCAGTCGTGTATGTGAGGTGCTGATCATATTCTTAAGGTAGAGACTAAGCATGCAATATAGCACACAAATCTTTCAAACTAGGAAAATCTGAATAATTAAGTCAAGGACCCTAATGACTAAGGCTGCTTAACTCAAAACCTCAAGACCTCATAAACCAAGTGTTCTTGATCATCACAAGTCTTTTGTGAAAGTGAATTGTGTCAGCGATTAAACCAACTTATTAGTTAGTTTTTTGTGATATTTTTTAAGTTTCAGAAAAAGTTTTTTTTGACAAACAAAGGCAAAGAAGAGATTTTGTTTAGAAAAAGTTTTGTTTTTTTGCTTTTTTTCAAGAGTTTTTTTTGAAAAGATAGATAAATAAGAAAGGATATTTTTTTGAAAAAGTTTTTTAAGCAAATAAGGGAAAAATTTTTTAGTTTTTTTTGAAAATTTTTTTACAAGTTTTTTTACCTACCCATAATTATTGTATAATATATACAAAAATACATGAAAGTATGAGCTACGGGTAAAGTATATATGCAATATATACACGCCCCCTATACTTAGCATGTGCTATGTCCTCATGGAACTAAGTGACAAAAAGCTATAGCTCGTACTAAGTATAAGTGGGTGAAAAGAATAGAAGAATGTGGGAGAATAAACAGCGGATATCGACCCCCCTATACTTGGCTATGGCCAGCCTAAGTATTGAATAGAACATAAGATTGGGGGACCGATGAGAGTGGAAAAGAATATACAAGAAGAAATGGAGCAACTCGGTTCACTCACCCCCTATACTTAGGATCTAGTCATCCTACGTATAGCCACAAAATGAAAATGATATGGAACTGGGGCGAGTGATGTGAATCACGGGGGAGGGAGGGGAATAAAGGAAGGAAAATATGTACAAGGAGGAGTGAGAATATACAAGGATCAAGAAGGTTTGTGACGGACCTTCTTGCGGGAGTGAGGGGGTGGTTAGTATACACATGTTTCGCTATCAGATTCGTCCTCCGAAGAATAATAGTGAGGTGTAGGGAACGTCCAACGGGGGTCGACACATGGCTGCTTGCTCAAATATGGCTTCAGAACAGCCGAACTGAGCTCACTCATATAGATCACCTCATCTGGACCTGATGAGGACTCCTCAGAAAGTTCCTTCTCTGGTATGTCGAAGATAACTTTCTTAATCGATTTTCTAGAACCTGAAGCTAAGAGGAAGAGGAGAGTGATACATCTGGAGGAGTTTGAAAGAACATCTCGAAGAATCAATACTCTTCTTCTTCTTACCAAATGATCGACTAGAGGATGGAGCAACCGATTTATCAAGATTGGTCAATTTGGTCCCAGTTGTCTCTTTTGGTCTAAGTCGTGGATGTAGTGAGGTGCTGACTAGAGGTTTGTCATCAGATGAATCACCATATGCATTGTAATATTCCTGCAAGATCAACACACGTCTCTGATAAGGCACAATGTTCTCAGTTGGCTTGACATTGTTGGGTTCTTGTGTCGGATTATCGAAATGATCAAAACAATCCTTAAAGGTCATGTCCGACTCAATGATAGCTTCTGGTCGTGAGTCCTCCTTAGAAGCTGTCAAGGTGGTGATGCAAGCAGTTGATAAAGTGGAGGTGTGGGGAGTCTCTGATCCAACGGTCGCATGGACAACTGGTTTCTTAGGTGTAGCAGAGAGGTGGGACTCATCTTCCTCTCAAAGGTTATGACTGTCTACGACTTTATGGGTTACCTTGGAATATCGTGTGTCCTCAAAGATCGGGTGAGGTCGGAGTGCTTCCAATGTAGTGAAATCGATATCCCTGGTCTCGCAATCTATAGTTGCCTTGGCCAAAGCTAAGAACGGCTTTCTGAGAATGATCAGAGACTGGGTGAACTCTCCTCGGTGCTCAATGTCAATGATCGTGAACTCCACCTGTAATAGAGCACCTTGGAAAGTAACGATGACTGAAATGGTTCCTCTCGATCGTTTAACAAACCGATCCGCCAACTGAATGATCTTTCTTGACTTCTTGACAGATCCGAGTTTGAGCTTGACAAACAGGAGGTCGGGAGGATATTAATCGGTAAGTCATCATCGATTCTTGCATGGGTGAATGTGGTATCTTTGATTTCACAATCAAACCTAGGCAACCGCTTTACTCTGTGGCTCTTGGTTTTTCTCCCTATCATCAAAGATGTGGCCATAGACACTATATGTATCTCAGTCCTTGTTCTCTTATTTCCCGACCTGTTAAGCATCAATTTACTTCTCAAAAATATTTTAAGTCCGGGAAAGTGTTCAATGGCCATTATTAAGGGAAGCTCAAAAATCAACTTTCTATCCAGTGCTTCCCTAACTGTAGGATCTATTTTTTTAGATCTTTTCCTTTTTCAATTTTTATGGTATTTTCCAGTTTTTCCATTTTTTGGGTCTTTTTGATAGATGAAGGAGGAATAGGAGAATGTACAGACTCTGGTTTGGAGGGAAAGTGGTTAGTAGAAGAGGGAGGTAGAAGGGACTCTAGCTGTACATGATGTGTGGTCAATCCAGTATCTTCCAGGTTTTCAAAATTCAATCCGCAAACTCTATGATCCACATTCCTACCTAGACTCTTAATCGGTCTACCAATGTCATCGTCCAATAAGTTCTCATGACACATCATGAGAGAAGTCTGCTCTGTTGGAGGATACCGCTGAGAACTCGGGATCTTATACTCAACACATATTGACTCAGGCGTGTAATGCTGGGTTGAGTATGACCCATCTGTATGGCTGATGTTGGTCGGAGCCTCATAAGGTGGAGTCAGTAGACAAGGGGGTCTGTAGATCAGTCTCATGAGTCCAATCCCCTGTATATGTCGGCTCTCCGAATGGGTTATGTGAAGATTGGTCAATGTGGTCTCTATCACTCAGGTCAATCAAGTCAGGAAGATCGTACGGTGTAGGCCTCTCCATTTGGTTTGTCTGGTCGACCATGTTATACCCTAAGGTTAAGTCGGGATGTGTATATGGCAATTGTTTTTCTGTCCCAACTCGAGGTGAAAGTGAGGTATGTGGGGTCAACTGATTATTTCAATCATTCATCTCAACAGTTGTTTGCTCTTCGATTTGTTCTTTGATTCCAGCAAGTAGACGAGAATATAGTGAGTCAATCCAGGGTGGTTGTGGGTCAGGGGTGCAAGAATGTGGGGTAGGTGAGAAGGACGAAGAAGTGGAGAAGTCAGTCGGAGTTCTGACTTTGCGGTCGGTGTAAGGGTATGAGGAGGAATAAGTGGGTGGAGATGATCGGAATATGGTCAAAGAAGGGTGACTTGGATATGATGACCAAAATTCTGACATCTTGGAAGGGAGATGGGAGAATGAAGTGGAACGAGGAAGAAAGCGTGCAAGTGCACCGAATAACACACAAAACAAACAAACACAAGAGCAAACACTGAGTTCACCTACTCAACACAGTGATGGTCGTAAAAGTCCGACCATTTACCTTTTCAGTTTTAATTAGGTGATAAATCAAGATATAAGTCCAATTACACAAGGCTTAAAAGTAGGTTTTGGGCACTATCCTAGGGATGCGTCCTCACCTCTCAACAATCGCAATAGCCAAGCATACAATGAGGGTTTTACTCTCCCAAAACAAGTGTTAGTTTTAGTCAATTGTTTTTGGTCAACTCTGATTAGCAGTCCCGATTTTAAGTTTTGTTATCACTTGATTAATCCACCAAACAAAGCATGCCTAACAATCAGTCCCAATTTCCTTTTAACATGAGTTTCAAAAACCAAGGGGAGGGAGTCGAGAAAAACCGATGCAAATAGTGAAATCAATGATGCATGCACAATTCAGAAGACTTACAGTGATCCTCGCGCTCTACATGCGGTATGCAAGGCAGAATTGAAATTTTATACTATATGAATGCAAATGAGAAAACCGTTCCTAGACATGCAGTTCTATTAGAGAGTGATAAACAAGTTAAATTTGACTAATAGTCCTGCGGTCTAAGTACGTCTCGTTAAATGTGATGTGTGGTCATAAAATTTACGAGCACAAGCAATAAAGATATTCTAATAAAATATACTCTAAGAGCCGTGAGTGCAAGTCCTATTCTACGTCAATCAACCATACGACCACGAGCGGGTCTAATGTCCAGTATGGATACAAGCGCGAGCTCTCAAACAAGAGTCGCTGAAAAGTGCGAATTACCTAAATTATTATAATAATTACAAAAATTCTCTCAAAAATGAATAAATTCTCCTTGATCTTCAGCAGTCGGTGGGCGTCACGTCCGTCGACCTCCGATGCACTCCAAATCCACCGAACCCTAGCAAGGAAAATAAGATTTATATTAGAGAGATAAAAACAAAATATATACAAGAATATGAAGAAAAAAATTGAGAGGAAAATGGATTAATTACAAGTGGCTCGGGGGTCAGACTACCCGAGTAAATAAAAATCTAAATCCAAATTTTTAAATTAATCCCTAAGCCGTTTGACTCTCCGGCAATGGCACCATCTGACGAGTTGCTAAATACATATTTTAATTTGGATACTTCGTAGTACGTGTACTTAGCGATTCGATCAGAACCGAAAGAAGATCTCCGTGAAGAGTGTCTCGGCTTAATTTATATCCCGGGCAAGTCCGGGGTCGAACACAGGGAGGCAAAGGAACAACTTTGGGTTTAATTTGAAAATTGAGATCTAGGTTTTCAGTGCAGTTTTTTTATATTTTTTAATGCAAAAACAAATGCAAATGCAAATGCGGTTGAATTAATACACTAAGAAAGCATACAACTTAGCCAAATTAATTTGAATAGAAAATAAGTCCAATTTAACCAAGTTATATTTTTTCTAGAATCCTAATCTAGTGATGAATGCAAGACACTTTTTTTGGAATTTTATGGGTTAAAATGCAACAATTAAAAATGCACACTTTTTATGGGTATTTTCACAATTTTTCATATAAACCCTAGGCAAATATTATAAAAATTGTAGTGGAATAAAAACATGATGAAATGAGACTACTATAATTTTTTGGAATTTTTTAACAAAATATGAATTTTTTATGGATTTTTAGTGAAATCAGAGTGACAGTGAGTAATTAATTCCTAATAAATCCATAATGTCAAATTAATCAGAATGTGAATTATCTCAAATAGATATTTCATATGGCATCCAGGAGACTTTAAATTTTGCAAAAATGATGTACGTGGATTTAATTAAAAATCAAATCCAAAAATCACTCCATAATTTATTTTAGGCACAAGATAATTCGAATTTCAATGAAATTTGGAAAGTAATTAGATCACACGTTAACGCATCATTCACTATTTTTTAAGAATTTTTATAGCAACCGTGAGTTAGATATGAATTTAAGAGTTCAAATTGGGTAAAATATGCAGAATTTCACTTAAACAATTTTGGTTAATTCACCACAACTCACAAAAATACAAATAAATATGAAAATGGTAGAAACTTAGTTGCTCAATATCATACTATTTTTCATTGAATAAAATGATGCGACATTGGTGTCCAAATTAATCTATAAAGATAGGGGTATCTATGTAATTTCAGGAAAGAAAACACACGAGCAAACTATATACATGGACTACTTTGTAATTACAGAAATATGTAATAACAAGGAAATAAAATGATGGTGTGGTGAAAGTAACAAGGAAATAAAATGTGAGATAAATAAAATAACAAGGGATATGAGAGGAAATACTTACCTGAATCTTCGCTGGATTGGCGGAGCAGCTATGCTAGACTCCTGTCGTCGCTTCGATCCGATTGGCGAAATAAAAATCGGAGAAGCTATGTGAGCTCGATGGGGAACTCGTGACGCGGAGTGGAGCTCCACGGATCTCACTGAAGGAGGTCGTCGCTTGAGGAAGATGCTTCACCGCGGTCACCAATAAAACACTCCAAGCTCTCTCCTTTTTCTATTAAAATGGCGGATGTAGAAAAAAATATGAATGAGGAGATGAATATAAAGAGAAGAGGAAGGGAGGTTAGAATGGTGGCAGTGTTGAATGGGAATTGTATTATTGGTAGAGTTGAATGGGAAGTTGGATGAAGAATATGGAGTGGAGTGGAGGTTATTAAAAATGGTGGATGAATGGGAGGTTGGTGGTAGAAGAGTAGTTATTGTAGAGAATAGGAAATAAATAAAAATAAATAAATAATGTAGGCTACTAAAATATAATAAATATAAAGATACGAAAAAGATTGGAGAATTTACAAAAGAAGAAATACAACATGTACATATTTTTTGTTTGCTTTTCGATTTTATATTTTTTTGTCTTTTTAATAGTAGCTATGTACAACAGAAAAATACAATAAAATACTACAATCAAAATACAAGACCACCATGATTTTTTTATTTTTAATAATTAAGAAAGATAAAATAAAAAAAATGAAGAAAGAATGAATATATACATAATATACAATGTACATCTAGATCCCAAAACCCAACTTTTGCAAATGAGCTCCGATTTTAATGAAATCACTTTCGTTTGATAGATAATTTTCTAACTTGAACTTAAAAGTGAGTTTGGTGAATTTGGAGTTCATACGGAGCGGGAATTTGGCTTGGAAGTTGGACTTTACGGCTTTTTCTCTTTGGGATCTAGGAGCATTCATTTGAGGTGAAATTTGTTTTGTATTTTTATATTTCTATATACATTGTTGTGAACAAGTTAGAGAAAGAATTAGTCAAAAAGGAGTTGAAATGAAATTATTAAAAATAGATGAAGTTTTGGGCTATTTACAGGTGAAAAACTCCTTTATTTTTGCGGCTTTTTATTGTTAAATTATTTTGGACAATCTAATATACAATAATTAGTGTGTTTTATTTACCAGAGGTATTTTTTAATTTATTGATTTTATATACATTTATTTGAGACTTTGCTCAGGGATTTTGCTAAGATCAAGATATTGAGATGATGAATCGCGCATTCATCACTCACATGTCTAACAGAACACCGAGTCAGTTTACATATATTCTCATGTATTTAGCATGAGATATGGCTTCATATCACTTAGTGATATGAGGATATAACACAAGATAAGTATAAGGGGATGGTATACTATATATTTCATATATACTTTAAGCATTACTCATATTTTTAAAAAAATTCAAAATTTTCAAGCTAAGGGTAAAGTATATTTTGAACTGATTTTGTAAAAAACTTTGTTCAATGGTTTGAAAACTATTATATCTATGTGAGATTGTTTTGAAATATGTTTTACAGTGGTTTGTAAAAATGGGGATTTTACTTGTTTTGAAAGCCTCTTGTAAAATATTTTAAAATCTATGTTTAGTTGACATAGTTGTAAAATATTTTTGAAATTTTAAAAATGAGGGTGTAAATGAGACTAATAAAGTATTTTTTAAATAATTCTAACTCTAACTTTAATCAAAAATTAAAATGGAAAAAATAAAAACTCACAAAAATACTATCTAATAAGTTGGATGTCTCCCTAACACTTCCACTTCACACAAGAACTGAAGTGCTCGTAACACTTAGTTTTTGAGGTCCTTAGATTCATAATTAACCATTCTTAGTCATTAAGGTCTTAGAATTTAGATTCATATTAACCATTCTTAGTCATTAGGGTCTTACACTTAAATGTTCATACTTCCCTAGTTTGGAAGATATGCATGTTATATTTGCATGTTCAATCTCTACCTTAAAGAATACGACCAACACCTCATATGCACGATTGTAGATATGATGTGATGAGTGGAGGTTTCACTTGAGGAATTGGAATGAGAGATTTGAGTTCGGACCTAATTTTATGATACTCGAGGATAGGATAAAATCAATGAAGTCTTCATGAACCTAAGTGTCAACACCTTAGCCAGTATGAGAACAAGTTCTTATACTATATTTTGAAATTTTCCTAAGTTTCAGGGTCTGATAAATTTAATAAAATTGTTGATCAATGTACGCCAATCTTGGTAAAAGCAATGGAGATAGCCAAAAATAAAAAAAAGAAAGAGAAAGAAAAGCTCTTACATGGCAAAACCAATCTGACCATTCTTCTTCTTCATTTTTTTAAATACACTTTGCCACTCGTTACAGTACGATGCATATTAATCCACTGCTTGCTTTGATTTGCGCAGGTGAATTTCTCTTGTGCGCCCCACCAGTTTCCTTTCCCTGCACCCATTTCTTCTTCTTCTTCATGGAAAACGCATGCATGCCCTACCTGCTACAAGGCCGTTACAACTGCTCGTATGCCAATGCCATCGCTGCGGCGATTATTAAGGCTGCACCCGATTTCTAAAGGGAGGGGGAGGGGGCGCAAAGGGAAAAAATATGCCCTTGACTCGCATCAGAATCCATCTCGGGACAAAAGCCCCATCCTCCGAACTCTTCCATTTCTGTCATCACGAGTCGTGAACTCGCCACCTTCTGTACGCGGGTGACAACCTCGTCACCTATCCCGCATCCCATCTAGCCGAAGATCCTGTACGTTAACCCCCGTTGATGCACGTTCCTCGCCGGCGTAGCATTTCCCCTCTAGATGTAACCGATGCTATTCTTTAGGAAGAGAAAATTCAAATGAAATGACTTGGATTAAATTGATTTAATTAATGCATTCAACCTCCTTCATTACCAATTTTAAAACCATAAGGGTTCCCTCCCCCTCACGTCACTTTTCTTGCATTTAGAGAGAGTTAGAGAGAGGTAGGAAGGGATATCTCATCGAACGTCCCTCTTTGTCGTAGGAGAAGGTGACATTGAATCCGAATAGGAGGAGAACACGGATCCGTGACCAAATGGAGGCGTGATGACCACGACAGGTAGAGATAAGCTTTGGATCAAGGTATGTATAGGCTTTAGATTTTTGATTTCTAAATGTATGTATCGGTGTAGGATTTGTTGTATGACTGATGATCATGTCCAGAATAAGAGCCATTATTGTATGTTTCGGCTTTGAATTACAATCTATAAATGTATGTTGGCATAGAATTATGCATATGAACAACAACCATATCTAAGTACAATCTTTAAATGTATGTGTGTTTTTTTGGAGGGATAATACTCACATGAGATGATCGGTTTTGAGGTAAGTTATCGAATTACGTGAAAGAAAATCAAGATTATACGTGTGTACATTGTTCTTATTTAGGATCTATTCCCTATCCTTATAACGCGTATGCATGATGAAATGCTTAGATCTTAATCCTTTGTTAATCAACGAGACATTTGCATTGTTTTTTTAGTTGCTACATATTCAAGAATAAAGGGATCACTCTGTTACAACCAATCATTCTTACACAACTAATAGATAATTAATTATGCACTATCTTCTATGGGTGTGACTATCTAGGTTTAGTATTTTTTTCGAACCATCAACTTAGTAAGTATACAGCTTGTGTTTTCATTGAGGAATTAGATAGCAATTAAATAAAATTGACAACGATGGAAAAAAATCCAAACATCTTCACACAAAGGTTCTTGTAAGTGTGTTAGTTGATATCTTTTCCGAATTATCCAAAAGCAATGAAAGGTGTATCTAAGTCTTGAGCATCCATATTATTTATTCGATCTAATGATTATCATTAATAGAAACTAGCATTATGTTATTTTCACTGTACACAATAATATAGCAATTTAGGCTGTTAGGATATGACAAAGCACATGCCATATTTTAAATAATCGTACATTCCAAAATCCATCTTTTCATGATATGTTTATATGACCTATCACAAGGTACCTAAAAAAATATTGAATTCCATCTTTAAGTTATGGTAATTTTGGGATAAGAATGCACGACTTAGTATAAGATCATATGTGCACATTAGGTAGCACAATGTCATGTAAATGAGTTTTGCACACTATATACCTACGTAAGAAAGGTAGCCTACCTATCAAGATTAATGACTTATCATATAAAGTATTGTTAAGTGATAATGTTGGTATTCTTTATAACTTTGAAAACAATAGAAATATTCATGTTCAAGTGGAAATAAATATTAACTTATTATTGTACATGTTGTAAAATATTGAAATGTGTGTTTGATAAGAGAATAAATTTTGATAACCTTAAATAAGATTTAAGGAACATACTCATAAAGAGTCACATGATTGACCACAAGGGGCGTATTAGCCGCAAGGGGCAATGCCGTAAGGGGCGTGATTGCAAGGAACCATGGAGGCAAAAGCTAAGTCCTCTACAGTTGTAGGCTACACGATCATGTCATGTCATGAACCACAAGTGGCAACGGTTGAAAACTTTTAACAAGATACATAATGTTATGAAAGAAAATGGTTTATAATGTAAAACCATCATGAAAAATACAAGAAATGGTTTAATACGAGAATGAATCACCACATGTTATACAAGAATTGATTTAAAAAAGTTAAACCATCAAAAGCCATGTGGGCTAATATGTAAAGAGGTTTACATGTTTTATAAGTATGTAATTTACGTGGTATTTTATGAATTATGCCAACAAGTATAAATAAATATTTGTCATACCTACTTATGCAATTTACATACTTTATAGCATATCCATGCTTTATGAAAGAAACTCAACTATACATGATAGGGAGTCGAACTTAGACATGCATGGGAAATATCTAGGCACAAGATGAAGTGTATACATGAAAATTCCAAGTACATGAATTATAACGGATCAAGGACTGTTAGAATACCCATGCATGGACCTCGATACATACGGGATATTAGGCTCATACAAATTTATGTTTGTCAATTTCAGGTGACGAACAGGGTTGACTACATTTTAGGATAGTGCGACAGACTCATTGAGATCTCTGATGTGGTACGATTCAACTCGTGAAGATTTGGTGGATATCTGTATGCCCACAGGAACCGTTGAGATATTATTTTAGTTTTTTAATTTCCCCAGTTTAGAGTTGTAATAATAGAACTCCTAGATTTAATGGATTTTTTATGGAATGGATATTATTTATGTTCATTTATTTTTTGGTAACAGTTCGGTCGTGCGATCAGCTATCGCAAGCTTCCTCCGATTGTCACGATCAGTTCCGTTACACTAGCAGTCTGTACTACTGCTACCGTGGTCATCACCATGTTACCACTACGAGCTCCGTCGTCGCCAAATCCCTCCTGTCGTGATCCGCCGAGGTGGTCGAGCACGGACAATGTTCTCTCTGCCACCCTTGTTTTCATGGGTCTTGAAGACCAAGGTTTTTTTGGTTCTTTATAAGTTTGAACCCATATGACCTCAACTTTATTTTTATTTACATTCATACTCTTAACTTTATTTTTATTTGCGTTCAAGCCTCTAATCTTTTTGAAAATTTACACTCTTGGGCAATTCAAACGAAAATTAGCAAAAAAATCTAAAAAAATTCTAAAAAATCATGTGTGACCGTAATGACGTCTAGAATCTAATTAAATAAGTTTTAATACATTTAAGATCCTGAGAGAGAAAATAAAAATAAGAACTTCATTTTCTTCAATAAAAAAGTCTAAAATGACATTGTAAATAGAATAAACATTTGTGTACAATGTCCGAGTCCCTCGATCCTTAAACTTGCCACTATGCATTAATGATTCATCTTTTGTTTTGTTTGTTGTAATTTTCTTTAAAATTTATCTATTTTCATGTGTGTACAACGATGCTTAAAAATGCAATTTTAGTACCACGGAAAATCGTAATTTCATCTATGCGCTCATTGGAAATGACCTCTATACACGTACACACAATGTGCGTGTAAAATACTTTTCCAATGAGCACATGGCTCATTAGTGAATTAAAAAGCACATGTGTATATCCATATAAAGTGGAGTAAATACCGTTCAAAAGGAGGTTATTGTATTAATTGAAGCTAATACATAATAGTTTAATTTCAAGGTCCTTTGGGTATAAATATAATTATATTTACATTTATTTATCATATATTTGTTACTATTTTGTACACATTCAAATTTTATATTTATTTTTTATTTATATTGTACTTTAAATAAATAACAATAAAAATTCTAATAAAATAATCTAAATAAATACAAAACTTTATAATATTATTAATTTAACTCTGCAAATAGACCTTAAAACAAAATACAAATAAAATTAGAATCCTCTAAAAAATTAATGCAATGTTATTTTTTTTTTATAAAAAAGTAATAATTTAAAAACTAATATTCAATTTTCATATGTGTAATATTCCTATAAATTATAATGTTGATTTATTTTCTCTATGTAAATAATACTATTTATAAAATCTAATTGGACCTGAATTTTGTTTATTAAATTAAATATGAATTTTCTTTTAATTATCTTTTATATTGGAATTTTTTAGTATTTATTAGCTATTTGACAAGTTATCCTCTTTTTAAAATTTTCTAACTTGACACATGCCCTGGTCATCAAAGACCAAGGACAAGTCAAGCTAAAGTGTTCTCCACCATGTGTTTGCATTCTACTGACTGTGCCATTTCCTTTCCATGAATGAACATCCTGTCAACTTGATCATCTCCTTTCCCTCTCTAATTATTCTCTCCAACGTGCAATAACATTAGCAACCATAATTTCCTCAGCTTCTTGCATTCTCAATACCTGATGCTAACAATCTAACCTCTAATAACTCCTCTTTTGCACCAAAATCATCCATATTCACCTACCTTCCTCTCTTCCTAGATAGAACCCTAGGGTTTATGTTCGATTGATCCACCATTGGGTGGTGGTCAATCTAAAAATACATTAAGTAAATAATCAAATCAAAATAAGAAAACCATAGTGCATAAAAAAGGATTTATACAAAGTTCACCCTTCTTTTGGGCTATGTCATGTGCCTAAGCTTGGTCTACCTAGGGCTTACAAATACTCCTATAAGCACTAGTTTTGATGTAGTCCAAATTGCTTACAAGCACACATCTTACTAATGTTTATCTTTTACACAAGAGAAATGCTTTCACAGAGTCCGCCTCTAGGTACACAGCATTAATTGAATTTATTTTTTGCATAAGAAGAAAATCTTTCATACATAATGCCTCAAGTTACAAAACCTCGCCAAGGGCTTATCTTCCATTTACCTTTACAGAAAATACCTCCTAGCCTAGAATAAAAATAAAAAAAATAATTTTAATAAATCCTTTGAAACATGCATTATGCAAGTGCAAATAAAGATTATCATTGGAGCGTAATGTTTTTTGAGAGAGTGCAAAGTTAAGAGTCAACGAATATGAATAACTAAGAGTGCCTTACTTGGCTAGTTCTACTTTTGAGCACATAAGAATATTTCACAGGAGTGGAAAGAGGTGTAACTGTGAGTAGAGAATTTGTGATCTTGGTGTGTGTTGCAAGGATCAAGTGTAGAGACCTTTTATAAACTTAAAAGAGCCTTAAGAATAGTAGGAACGAGAATTTCTCACACAAAAATAGATGAAAAAACACTTCATCCTCTGATGTCCCCGTACATAAAGCTGTGTACAATGCATTGGGCCAAAATACACAAAAAGACGTTCAAACGCTAGTATACACTAGTGTACATGAACATACAATTGCAACAATAGTTGCACGAACATGCTTGTTGAAATGAATAAGTTCAAATGTCTAACAAACATATTTATATTGTTGTACATGGGCATGTACTAGTTCAATAGTAAGTGCAAAACTTGAATTTGAACTTCTCAAGGCATGTGTCAGTGTAACAAGTGAACTAGTGCACATAATTGATTTTTACTAGTGCTTGGGTGCTTAATACCAATGCAATAGTTGTGAAATTATGTGACGCCTAATGTATTCAAGCATATACCTGTCTACATCCCCATGTATTAGTATGATAGTATGGAAGAATGTGTGTGCACACGACAAAAAGTTTTATTTTGAAAACTTTTGATAACATACTACTATAACTTTACTTCGCTTGAGCGAGGCAATAATGCACAAAAGTGGATGATAAGGTGGTTGGTGAGATGGGTTTATGAGAGCAGGTTAAAGAGATGCAATTGACCCGGCTAATTCAATGGTTGGACTTACATAACATGTAGCCAGCCAATAGGAAAAGAGAAAATATTAAACATTGAGGGGCCATAGGCCCAGTCAAATGGAGGTCATTGAGCCACTGAGGTGGCATGCACTACTTAGTGGCATAGCTCGCATGATAATTGAATGGAGATGGTTGATTGATAGAGTGGTTGATTAAGGGTCAATCGGAAAAATCAAGAAAACTAAAAACAAAGAAAAATTAAAATAAACAAAAGAAAAAACCAAGAGAAGTTTTATCTAAATGAAAGTTGTAGAACATTCATAAAAACCTCAAAATCAAAACAGTCTGTGTACATAAAATATGAAATTTTAAGGGTATTTATATGTACAAAATACATGATTTCACTTTTTTTGTATTTTCCCTTTGTTTTTCCTTTAATAATATATATACTTATAAAAAATAATGCTTTATAACCATAAATCTATTTTTGATTTTAATAATAAAGAAAAAGCAAAAGATAAAAATGAGAAGGGTTTTATAAACATAAGAATATGAAATTTTTACATGATTGTTTTTGTTCTTTTTGAAGGGTTTTCCTATTTTTTTAATTTTTATTTTTTATTAGCTAGAGTACATGTTAAAGAAATAAAAGGAAAATAAATTAAAAAAATGAAAATGTCTACATATAATGACAGGTTAAAGACAATAACATTTTCTCACATACAAGTTTCCCATATGCATTCTGATTTCTTTGAAATTAACATTATTTTTTTATAATTAGATGTATATATTTCAAAGATAAATAGTGTCTTATATAAGACTGTATGAGATAGAAAAACATCTTTGAATTCCAACTTTGTTAACACAAATGTTGGGTTTAATTGCAATATATTTGTGTGTAGGGCACATGCATGTATGTGTCAGCATATTTTTTTGGTTTTTTTTATTGAATTAGGTTAGTGATATGTACATAGTGTAGCTACTTTCATATCAGATGGATTTAACATGAATTTATTAACAAAATAGAATGTTATATTGCATGTACATGCTAATATATACAAGTATTAAGTCCTGATATTTCTTGATTTTTGTTCATTTTACATCTTGGATTTGTTTAGATGTTAATAATAGTCCCTTTTTATTGTATGTCCATTCCATGTGAATTTTTTAGGAATCAAGGTCAACATTGTTGTACAATGTAGATGAATCACATATTCATCAACTTGTCGGTCATACCCTCAAACCCTTTACAAGATAGTGACGGGTAGAAACATGCTCATCGATATGGTGGAGCATTAGGTTTGACCCATCCCAACCCAAGAAAATCCAACCCAGACTGTCAATTTCCTTCAAGCTATTGGTGAGTCGTGGCTCGGAAATTTTGGTACATTATCAACCTGGGCCCAGCCTAAGGCTCACATATTCGAGCAGGGGTCAGGCAGGGACAACCCACTTGTAGAACTAATTAGAGTCAGAGCAGCTTGCAGTTTTGTTTGGAATTGGATGTGGGTGCAGTTTCCCATGCGTTGTGTTTTGCAAAGGAGGGAGATTGCCCTTTGGACTGTACTCTTCCTAGATGGAACGTAGGAGATGATGGGTAGGTCGGCTCAGTTACCTGATATCTTTAACAGGCTATCAAGATTGGAGATAAACTTGCAGAAATTAGTGGTCATCATCTTTGGGTTACATTATAAAGAGAGGACCAGGATAGCAAAGATGTTCAGTTGTCCGTTAGGAGAGTTGCCGATTTCTCATCTAGGTCTCCCGTTGATGGCAGGAAATTGAAAGTGGCAGATTGGGATGCCATGATCCAGACAATAGAGAGTAAGTTGGCTGGGTCGAAGGCGATCTCCTTATCTAAAGATGGGAAGTTGGTTTTGCTAAAACATGTCCTATCCTCGATTCTAATTTTCTTCTTTTCAACAAGGTTTCTCCCGGCGGGGGTTAGAAAGAAGATTGAAAAGCTGATGAGACATTTCCTCTGATTAGATGGGAAGCAATAGAAGGCAGACAGGCATCCAGTGGCTTGGGAGGAGATCACGAGATCTAAGGAGGAGGGAGGTTTGGGCATGCGAGATTTAGAATGCATGAACAAGGCTTTGCTGGAAAAATGGGTGTTATGAATTTGGGGTTCATATGCCGACCTGGCAACAAGATTACTGAGGAATATTTATGGGGTAAAAGGGGCCATGGTGGCTGAGGTTACTCAATTTGAGTCTCCTTTATGACGGGGGCACGGGATATGTTGAGGCACATCTTGAAGGATATGGAGAAATCCTCAAGCGCATCACGGAAGCGTGATCGTCGTATCGGATACGATGAAGAACGACTAGTCATACTAGTTGTTCGGTGCAGCAGAATTTAAAAAATTTATTCGATGAAACCACATGATCCGAGAACCATTCTCAAATCGTTTCATCTATAACCACAACAAGTATAATGCAATAACTCTTGAAGCGTGGTTGATCAAGTCTCTACGAAAAGAGACCTCCTGTCTCAAGTCTGATCGTCGGAGTAACGACTTGCGAGCGCGGAGATGAGTCGCGGTGTCCTCGCAATCCAAGATGATCCAAGCATGGTTGCTCCTGATCTCGTCGCACGAGATCAAACGTCTCCTTCGTGAGTGAAGCACTCCAAGTAGACGAAGAACCGCAGAGCGTCGAAGCGGCAGCACGATGGCGCGGGCGTCGACGATTCTCTCCACCAAGGTGGACGGCCACCAAGAAGAGAGGGAGAGAGACGGCTGTCGAGTATGAGAAAGAGAGAGAGAGAGAATTGTGTGCTACAATAGCATGTGTAAAGAGAGAGCATGGCATGCCTCTCTATTTATAGGGTTTTGGGATCCATGGACCTCAATCCATGGGACATATAAAATCAATGGATGAGATTGATTTATATCCATCCAATGGTCAAGATTGTTGTTGGTGAAAACCAACAATTTGTGATTTAATCTTGATTAAATATATTTGATAAATCAAATATATATTAATACCAAATTAATCCAACCAAATAAGGAGTGGAAAAACAAATGAGATCCACCTTCCCCATTAGGGGGAGTGGACGGCCACCAATTCCATAAAGGAATTGGTGCCGCCACCTCCTTCCCATATGGGGAGGGCAATCTCATGGATCCCCATGAGATTGCACATCTCCTTGTTTTTCTCTCAACTTATTTTCCAACAATAATTTGTTGGTATTTTATTCACCAAAAATAATTCTCAATTAATTTTGGGAATATTGCAATCTTGACATTGGAATATTGTGAATCATATTCACAACCCAAAAAAAATGCAATTTACATTTTCAATTAATTAGACAATGTGTATCCAATACACATTAATAATTAATCTACTAATATAAATTATATTTAACTCTCTCTAATATATTATAAATCACATTTATAACATATTATGAATAATTGGATATTACTATCCACATTATTCTTATCCATAATAATTAAATCACATTTAATCATATTGGATAATTTCTCATACATCATGATAATTAAATCACATTTAATTATCAACTTCTCTTTGCTTAGATCTTATGGAATTATTCTTAAACCATTTAAGAACAATGTTATTACTCCTTAGATCCTTGGAGATAAGTACAGGACGATTGTATTGTTCCACGTATAGTGACTTGGATATTGAGATCACATCTCAAATCCAAATCCCATGGACCTCTCATAGATGCTTGACTAAGTCAAGACCGTAAACCTAATCTTCTCATTGCATCTGAATCTCATTCAGATCAATGTCCAGTATATGGACTAAGATTAGGGCACTTCTCTAATGAAAGGAGTCACTAAAATCCAGACCTGTTTCATCACTCCCTCGGAATGGAAGCGTCATGGTTATACAATCGTTTATGATCAAATCACCCTTCAGGTATTCCCAATACCTGCACATCCTGCATACTGGAAGACTCATGATCATTATGAAGATATAGATCTTTTTTACACTGTCATCTTCATAGTCTGATAATCAATTTTCTCAATCTTGGTCCTTGGGATATGGTATAGAGCATATGCTTTCACAAAGCATATATCTTTACCTTCAAATTCATATCATGCTTCTAAAGCATGATGATCATGCATGGAATTTGGTCAATCCCAATACCTCATGAGTGAGCTCATGTCTCCCGGTTCACAAGTGAACCTGTATGATCCCTTTGAGAGATCATATTACTCATATGCCCTTACATGCACACCAGCTCGCCGGTATATAGACCTTGGTTAGGTCATCGACCTATTGGTCTGCCAAATGTACATACTCAGACATATAACAATACATATGTCTCTGGTCAGAGGATGCTTGCCTGTGATGTGACAGTATTCATCATAGGTCTTTGGTTATCTCGATCTCGTTAAGTCAACTCATCGACTCAACTAATCTGATACCTCCGAATCAATATTCCCATGCAGAGGACCTGCATCAAGAGGTCGATCAGATATCAGTCTAATGAGATAGGATTGCCATCTCCCACTCAGACTGGAGATCACTACTTGTTAATCATTGATGATGCTTGATGAGTCCTCTATCTAACTCCTTAGATATTCATCCAAGCATCAGCATCTATGATTCAATCAATGAATCAACATCTGTATGATTATCAAGTTGGCCATGGTACATAACCCTAATTGTACAGAGGGACCATATAGTGCATTCATTCATTCAATATCAGAAAGGGAGTGGAACATAATCAATAACTTTTATTGATAAATCATCAATTACAATAACATTTATTGTAGGAATGGTTTGCCTCGGGCTCACATTGCTAACACATTTCCCATAGGATAACGCCTCGGGTGGGAGACGTGAGATTTTTCAGATTTTGGAGAGATGATTGGATATGGGAAGGCGTTCTAGAGAGGCGGTTCCCAAGACTCTTCGCGATGGCTGCATCGAAGGAGGCCTATTTGAGAGATTATATGCAATATGGAGAATGGAGGATACCCTTTGTTTTGGTCCCCTCTCAGAGAGAAAAAGGGAGGAGTTGGTTAGTCTTTTGGATGCGGCTCATTTGACAGGTGATCTCTCTTCGACTAGAGACCATTATATATGATCGGGCTCTAGATTCTCAGTCAAACAACTATATGACGAGTTGAGAAGCGGTGAAGTGGAACAAACCGAGCCAGATTTTTGCAAGGATATGAAAATTATATGGGCAAGCAAGATATCAAGCAGAATAAAAGTTTTCCTATGGTGCTTCAGGAAAAACAAACTTTGTGACAAAGTTAGGAGGGCAAAAATTCTGGGGACATAGGATGTGAGTTGTGATAGGTGTGGTGTACATGCAGAGACTGCAGAACATCTTTTCTTCAAGTGCGAGGCTTCGGTGAAGATTTGGAGGGAGATGGCTATTTCGTGGGTTGATGTTAGCGGATCGATGAACTTCTAGGGGGGGGGGGGGGGGCAGTCAGGAGGGTGGGAGGAAATTCCACGGACAACATCTCAAAACCTTTTGCAGTGGTATGGACAATTTGGATAACAAGAAACGGACTGCTCTTTAAGAATCAACCTTTTTATGCAAAAAATATCATGTCACATTGTAGAGTTCTCTTGAGTCTGTGGGATTCTAGCTAATGATTGGTGTAATTTTTATTTAGTAAATATAATATAATATCTTAGTGGTGACTCCAAATTGAGACATCACCCTTTTGGCATAGAAAATAAAAAAATGTAAACGAATACAATCCAACTGTGTGCCATATGCATGCAGCGTGTATTTGTTCGGAGTGAAATACATCATAAAGTTTATTATGTATATTAATCCTACAGGACCACATATTTGCATCATGATGATTGTTGCATGGGCATGGGTTTAAATATTCCTAATTTCCTATGCGCACAAAAAATCATTATTTAGACGGTGTGAGTATAGTTGGGAATAATAATTGAATGATAATAATCTTAGAAATAAGATAGGCATTTGTAAGCGAGGAATGTATGCGAGACATGATATAGTATCGTACAAAGATATCTTCTAATTGGGGGATAAAAGAGGCCAGATTACACGTGTGCCTTTGCTGCCTTTTCTTGGAATTATACTTCTGCTCATAATTAACATTCGTTTATTTATTGTGTAAGAGAGTCACTAACCATATAGGCATAGGTGTTATTTCATAGTTTCGTTGAGCGCGCACACACGTCTAATTGCCAAAACGAATTCAGGTGTTATTAACAAAGTTGAAAGGATACAAGCTTAAAATTTTCAATATGTTCGTGCGAAATATTACGTGAATATTGGCAACAAAACAGGGAAATAGAATATTTATTAAATAGTACCACATGTCATTGAATCTCATCCTGCTAGCCAGATCAGCGTTGCTGCTGTAAATAAATAGCCCCATGACATGGAGCTTGTTATCAAACGAATAGAAGAGGAGGTCATAATGGATGAGAGTTAAGCACATGATGTGAGGTAAGAATTAATAAAGTTAAGGGATCGATAAGGTAATAACAATATTTAGAAGGTTAACCAATAATTGATGTCCACACGTTCACAATCTCTTTGAAGGTAGGAAAAGCTGCGAAGGCTCTAACGAAAAGCCAATATTCATGTTCCATCTTCGGAATTAATCCCGCGATAAATGCTCGATCAACTTGGCATGTTATCCACGGTGGCAAGAATTATTAGCGAGAAAAGCGGTTGGGTATTTGATGGTGGTAGATCCCATCACGCATCAATAATTGGACAACTAGTGTTCTTGACCTGATGAAGAGTTGCTAACAATTCTCTCACTCAATTTGTAATTTATACGTCAAAAGGGACATGTTAGATCGCATTTTCTACCATCCAATATCGATATGGTGGAGATGTAGAGCGTTTAATATATGGGAAGCTAAACCTACGACAGTTCTTAGCATACTTCCACGAATTCGTTCATTTCTTCCCTCCTACATCGTGCCTGATATTTTACATAGACGATCAAAATATATTACTTATATTACACATACATTACAACAAATTGCTATAGTAGAGGAATTGTGACAACAAAAAGTGCAGTGCTGCTACGGATTTTTTGGCAAAAAGTTTCTGATTGACATAAAGTAAGATATATTTTAGTGATAGATTTTTTAGGCATTACATACAACTAATATTCCATTATTATAGTAGTGACAACGAACCCATTATGGTGACAATACTTTGGCTACTCAATTTCTAGCAACAATTTCTGTACAACAGTTAAACCATGCAAGTCAAAGTTTGTGTTTGCCATAACTACAAAATCTGATAACAAAGATTGTCGCTATAATGCTTTTTTTTTTTGAAATTTTTGTATGCCTTTATCTTTAATCATATTATGACTTTCTTTATTCATTTATTAACAATGTTATCTTAGATGAGAGTACTTATAACCCGCATTTGAAGCTAACTGAATCTACAATCAGTTTATAAAAAGAGAGGTTATGTTGCCACAATGGTTGTCCGTTTGTTAAAGACATAAATATAGTTATCGAAATTAGACATTCCATATCCACAAGAGGCATATTTTGTGTGATATGGTCTAATATCTAATTTCCTTTAAAAACACTATAGATTAATATTATATATGTAACATCCCATGGCAATTCTTTATTTGGATTGTTTCATGAGTGCAATATGATGTGTGTGTGCGTGTGCGGGGGAGGGAGGGGGGATTGCTGGATCTTTCAAAGAAGCACATCAATAGTTTTATGCCTTTTGAATGAGGAGTATGTATGTAAAAAGTAAAATGTTGTTTTGATGTTTTGTTTGTTGTAATAGAAAGTTATTTTGTTTGTCATCTACAAGTTTAAACTTTCTTCTTACTATGACCAAAAGAAAAATAACTTTTGCGACCACATGTTATTGAATAAAGAGCTGTTCGAGCTGGTCTAGTGCTCTACACAAGGCAAGAACACTATCGTTGTGACGACCGTACACAAACCTCTAATTTCAGACAATAATTAACCCATAGATGGAAGATAAAGTAATGCAATATGGAGTGAGCTAAAATTTATTATAACCCAAATAAAATGTGTATAGTACGCAAGTAGTCTAGGTGTCAAACCACTGAGAGCAACGAGGATTGGCAAATAATTATTGCCTAGAAAGAATAAGCAACAACTATTTTGTATGTATTTTTGGGTTTTTATTTTTGTGGGGTTTAAAATTATATTTAAATATTTTTAATAAATTTTTAATATTTTATATTATTTTGTTTTTAATTTTATAATTTTTATTTCTTTTTTATATTTTTCTGATTTTTTATTTCTTTTCATTTTAATATGTGTTAAGTATGTGTATATATATAGTTATAAATGCTAATATGTATACTATAATAACTATATATGATATAAATATATTTATATAAGCATTAATATGTATATATATATATAATAGTTATAGGTTTTTATGTTTATAAATATATCCAATAATATTCAAAAATTACAAAATAATTTTCTATCTTTTTTATAATTTTATTTATTTATGAATTTTTGGGTGATTTTTCCCTACTTTTTATGTATTTTGAAAGTAATAATCCAAATAAGGAAGTTAATAAATATGCCAAATGTTTTGAGATTTTAAAAATATAAATAGATTTAAAATTTCTCAAAAAAATTTTAATATGTTGTATATAGTATTAATAAAATTACACAGAAGAAAATTAGTTTTTTATTATATAGAATATTCCAAATTTTTTAGGGTTAGGATGGTTTTCCAATTTTTAGGATCTCCTTTTGCTATTTTTTGTGGTTTTTGGTTTATATCTATATTATATAGTAATATATAACATATAATTTTATGGAATTTTTAGAAGTGTTTTTCTAATTTTTGTATTTTTATATCTAACTAAGGAATAAAGAGCACCTAAATGATTTTTAATAAATGGAAAATTGTAAGAAAATGCTAAAATAAAGTGGCAGCATGGATACACATAATATGGAGACATTAATCTATTTTCCCATAATTTTCCAAGCACATGAGATATTTAATCCAAAATAAAAGACAAAAAATTAATTACTAGGCCTAGCAGTGGTATATTTGTAATATAAATAAAAATCATCGAGTTTCATGCAAAATACCTAAAAGTTTTGAACGTATGTACAAATTTATACTCTAAATAGAAATGCCCAAACCTAGGAGGGTTGGGATGCAAAATACCAACTCACATGGAGCGTCACTTGAGCTGACTTGGCAACGACCCTGTATGTAATTTGCAATAATATTAAGGACCCATTTGCAAATTTTACACTATTTTTGATCTCTATTTAAAATTTATAGGACTAATATTTAAATACAAAATAAAGATGGGACTGCTTAATAAATTACCCCCTAATGATGCTTTATCTAACGCTTGTGCACGCACCACGTGGAGAGATGAATGGCTCTGGCGGACCTCAGTTCACCTTGGAATCAACGACTGATGAACATGACTTTGGCGAGGGTCTAAAATAATCCTCACTCGAGAATAGCGAAGATAACATGTCACGGAGGTGACTACTCACGAAAGCCTAATTCAATTAACAAGTACCAACAATACAATAATAAGCAATGAATAGCCAGAAAGTTGAGGCACAATTTATTATACTCTACAAACACAAGTGTATAACATGGAAGTATGTAGAGATTGATCCACAAAGAGGAAAACTCGGTAGTCGATGATTATTGCTAATCAATGAGCACTGTGCACATAATTGTCTTTTTTGTGGGTTTTGATTATATACTTTGTAATAACAAACATAACTATATAATTTAATAATATAAATAATATAGATATATAAATATATGCATATGTATTTACATATAGGAGAGGATATGAGAAAGAAAGGAGAAAAACAGAAACATATAGGAGTATATATAGATATATATTATTTTAATTTTCTATTTTTTATTTTCTTTTTATATTTTCTGATTTTTTTATTTTCTTTCTCTTTCTAAATATATCATATAGGAATATATAAAGCTATATAAATAATATAGATTAATATAATAATAAATACTACTAAAAATAAACAAAATATAAGAAATAAAATATTTTTGGGTTTTATATAATTTTCTAATGTTTTTGTGATTTTCTATAATTTTTGCATATTTTTATGCATTTTTCAAATAAAAATATCTCAGATCAAGGAATAAATAAATCGGTAGAATTGATTTGAAGATTAAAAATAACAAATAAAGTCCAACATTCTTCAAATCAATTTTAATAGATATTTTAGAAACAAAAATAAATATTTTTGGGTATTTTGGGAAGTTTATATCTTATTTTACTGGATTTTGGATCTTTTCTATTTTTATGGTTTTTCTTTTTCTATTTTTAGGGATTTTTAGGCTAGACTTAATATATATGGCATAATAGATAATAGGTATTTTTGTGATTTTTCAAGATGTTTTAATATTTTTTAGCATTTTTGACAACTAAACATGGGGAAAATATGTTTTTTGATTTTCAATAAATAGGTGTAATGCCTAAAATACAAAACTAAAAACATGACGTGAATGTACATGCTACCAGGCATTTAACCCTATTTTTGCATAATTTTTGGAGCATGGTTGTTATATTTAATAAATGAAATAGAAACACAAAAAATACATGGACTGGGAAGGGCATATTTGTAATTAAAACTAAATATAGGGGTTGCAGTATAAATATTCCAAAAATATACAACTTATGTTTCAATTTAATGTACTATTTTTAAATGCAGAATCCCTTGAGGGTATTTCTACAAAATGGCCACCTCGTGAGACGACATGTGAGGTGACCTGCACATGGACCCATATGCATTATCCAAGAAATTCAGGGGTCTCCATGTAATTTCTCCAATTTTATTAATGCTGCAAAATTATTTACAAGACGAATATATGAAAACAAAAATGTGGGGGGTTTAGTTTGTAATTTACCCCTTATTTACACACGAGGTAACGACTAGGATTGTTTCACTTAGACGTGTGGCGCTTCCTCGATACACGATGATATTTCAACAATGGAGGGGCATGATTAGAGCAGGCCCCTGATCTGACGATGATGCTGGGCCACGATCGAACGGCTCGAGCTTGATTTGGAAGCACCCTCTTCATCGGACGGATGATGTTTCTCTAGAAGAACATGGAAGAACGACATGTTTCCTGACCTTAGATGATAATTGCTCCTTCCTCCGACGGTCTTCTTCGATGGTTCTTGGCTCTGCATGACCGAGGAGGTCTTCCACATCTAGTGATGGGCTCGAGAAGGTCCAGGACCCATAGATGGGGTCCTAGAACGTCATTGAAGATGGAGCTCCTGGAGACCCTATTCAGGTTCGTTCTTACTCCAGGAAGGGTCCTTCTGGCGCCGGACCTACATAAAAAGATGCTAGGGCTCGAGGTGATGGTCTTCAACCGAAAATGAAGCTGAATCACATAATGGATGAGGAGGTGTAGAGGCTCTAATGAAAGGCGGAGGGGGAGCCTCGATTTGCCGATCCAGCAGGGGGTCCAGATGGGTCAATAAAATGAAAATGCATTGAGGATTGAGATGGCATGAACATGAGGGTCGAAAACAGGGTGAAACAGTGAGGAACAGATGCTGGAGCTCTAGAGCTCCAAAGAGGTAAAAATCCTAAAACTAAGGTAAATGTGAATGATTAAATGCTAATCTAATGACTGGGAATGAAATGCATTAAGTAAAACTACCTAAAACTCATAAAAAGGCGCATATCTTATACCTGCTGGTGGGCAAGGAGCGGGATGGTCGGAGCACCACCGTGTATCGCCACCGCTTACTCGCTCCACAGTCGCCATGCTCAGGGAAGGTTTCCTCTGTCACATGGCCTTTGATACACACGCAAGGAAACAAAATGGAGCTCCAAGGGGATCAAAATTGAGCAAGGAGGAAGAGGGACATATTTATAAATAGAGCTGGTGATCCTTATTAACTGGCGATTTGGGAAGAATATGGACTGTATACAAGTGATTGAAGGATATGTCTAAAATATTCTTCAATAAAGTCACAATTTGGATTTCAGAGCAGGCCTTTGGATTTATGGTGTGTTCGAAACCACATGGAAGTCGGGAAGTGTGACATAATAGCCCTTAGATTCCATACTCATATCATCCAATCCATTTCATAGCTAGGTCAGAAACATCCTCTCAGTCGCATACTCTTGCTAACTTGAAATGATAGAACCATGTGTGTGAATTTGTTCAGCTCTTCCTAGACAAAACCATTGAACCATTAAGGCATCTGTTCTTCTCGTAACTCGTCCCCGTGGAGATATATATTCCTTTCTAAGGTTAGGTGCTCCCGGTCTTTATAACCGAATGGGGGAGAAGTTAGAAAAATGAGAAAAGAAGTGGGAATGGACCAGTGTAGTCTTCATTCCCTTATGAAGTCGGTTAATGTAACCGATTCTTCATCAAGAAGCATGCTTTCTCTGAAGCTCGATTTTTTGTGGAATTTTTAGTATAGGCTTCTTTGGATATTTTCTTTGACTTTGTACTGCTTCTACATTTTTGTTTGTGCCCCCAATGGACATAGCATCTTTTATTCCACCCATTATTTTAGGGTCTTGAAAAAGTTGCGCAAGTAGACCATTCCTCATCCAAAGCATTATCTCAATTCGTGTCCAATCTTTAGATATCATCATTACCAACAGAAGCTAGTTAGAGTAACGATGTCAACAATCCCCAATAATGGTTCCTGAGCCACCCTTGACTAAGAGATCACCGTCTCGACTTAGACTCCTAGATTTTTGAACAATCCATCTGAGTTGAGATAAGTGCACGGTGGAAGGTTTTCACTCAAGTCACTATCTCAAGAGTCGTACGGATGATATCAGGGGTTCTATTTAAGCATATTGAGTTGACTCAAGAACATAATATTATGGAACCTTGTCAAGATGACCTGAAATATCTCCACTTCCAGTCCTCAATGGGTTCTTTAAAATTATATGTATTAAAGTCTATTCCAAGCTCCAATCTTTAGACTTTATTTGGACTTATTCAATTGTCTAGGTTATTCTAAAAAAATGTAAATGTTATGTAAAATACAAGAAAAATATTTTTGTGATATGCTTTTCTAGTTTTGATATTTTTTGGATTTTTTTAAAAAGTTTTGAAAATTTTTATGGAATTTTTGAAATAGATTATGCAAATGTTTTTGAAATTTTTGGATTTAACAATTTTTAGGGATTTTTCAAAAACAAAAGGTTCTTGGAATAAAAGATAGGTACAACTATTTACACAGGAGTGCATCTAATAATTTATAAGAATTGAGGTTTAAAGGATTTATACAAGAGTTAATTACCTTTATAGACATATATATAGTTGGTGAAAAAATTTTATTTATTAAGATTATGTATATATTCCTCGACTTATTTGAAAATGATTTTTCAAATAATTTGAAAACTATAATTCAAAATAATTTTGCAAATCAATTTTGCAAATATTTGGAAATCATTTTGCAAAGATTTTTTAAATATTATGTATAGATTTTTCAAAATATTTTTGCAACCATTTTCCAAACATTTGCATAAAGATTTCCAAAGCATTTTATTTCACATAAAGAAAAGAATTTCTACAAACCAATTTTTTTTACAAAGTTGAAGATATTTTACAGAATATTTTTCAAACAGTTTTCAAAAATATTTTCAAATAGATTTCTGAACTATTTTTTAAACATTTTGCAAAACATTTTTACCTTATTTATTAATCAGTATATATAAAAAGAATTTGAGGAATAATATGCATCTTTTTATTAGTTGGTTTATTGAATTATATCTATATATGTATATAGCAGTTTAGCTATATGTATTGTGAAAATATGAAAGTACGAGTTATGCCTAAATTATATACAACGTATATACGACTCCCCCTATATTTAGCTTGAGCTATGTCCTAATAGATCAGAGAGAAAGAGAATACATTATTCGTACTGAGTATAGAAAAGCCTATACTAGAAAGACTAAAGAATAATGACCGAAAGAATGACAAGTCGACTGTCCCCCCTATACTTAGGGTAAGCTATCCCTAAGTATAGACATAAATATCAACAGGGGAGGAGACAAGGGGTGAGACAAAGAATGACATATTAAATCACTCATCCCCCTATACTTAGGATGAAGCATATCCTAAGTATAGAAGCAATGACTGAGGAGAATAAATAAAAGCTATACAATTGAAAAATAGAAAAAAAGAAAAGAAGAAAACTAAAGCAAAAGTTTTTGAATAACATTATCTGAATCTTTCAATGCTACTGATTTTGTGAATGCTTCTTCCTTGCATATCACTTGAACCGAGCTGACAAAAGCCAAAGAAGTGTCATGTTCAAGGTATGGCTTTAGTAACTAACTGTTGACAATGAACGGTTCTGTGTCAGGTGACAAATCTGCTATTACAATGCTTCCGTTGTCATGCACTTCTTGCACTCTGAATGGCCTTGTCCATTTACTATTTAATTTTCCTATAGGCAAGTCGAGGGTTTGGAAAGATCAAAGTGAAGCGCCAAACTATAGAGTGAATCGGATCTGTCGAAGGACCCATGAGGATGTCGGAGGGACGAGGATTATCGGGTCTAAATTTCGAGGCCAATGGAATATGGAGTCGGGTTGGGAAATTTCGAGAAGAGGCTCCGACGAACAGGATTCGGGTCTGACCTGTGAAGAAGGAGTCGTTGACAAACGGTTAACAATCCAGTCAACCAATCAGAAATTAGGGTTTACAAAATACTTACAAATTTAGTAATAAATAATAAATGATTTTAAATAAAAAAATGTATAAAATGAAAAATGTTTGTTATTTTTCAAACTATTTTTCTATGATTTTTATTTCTTTTTATGAAAAATAAAGTAATCTCTATACAATATAATGTAATATATATGAATAATAAATCTATGTATTTTGTATAATTAATTTTATTTTGTTATTTTTACACAAATACCCCACTTTTTTATATTTTCTTAATTTACAATATGTTTTTAGAAGTCTAAAATAATTTTTATTGTATTTTTGTTGTTTATGTATATGTATATAGTAAATAAAGAATGACGTAAGTATACATGTATGTTGTACAAGTGAGAGGTGTGTTTATTTTAATTTTATTTTTCTGATTTTTGTTTTATTTTTAGGAAGATATGCAAGGAGGTAGAAAAAATATTTTATTTCCATTTTGTTAAGAATAATTATTTATTTACACCAATAATATAGAGTAGGCCCTATCTCTCTCTACTTGTTTTATTTGCCGATCAGGTCAATGTTTGACCTTCTCATGGGGTTCGGGTCACTCTGTATTTATTCTAAATACCTCCTTCCTTTTTTCTTTTCTTCTATTCTTTTATTTTTACATAAATACTTGCTAATTATGTAATATTAACAAATGCATGTGTATTGCTAGGTTATTGTATTTATAGGTATTTACATGATGCTTTGCCTAGATAAATAGCTAAAACAAAAGAATAAAGAGTGGTGATGATCATGGATTCATCACGTGCTTGATTGGCTAAGGGTGAGTGGGTGTGTCCAGTGAGGGAGTGCCATGTGGTGAAGTGATGACTATTGACCATGCATGAAAATGCAATGAAAATAAAAAAATAATAGATGAATGCCAATGGAAAAATGCATAACATAAAAGTTTTAGATCTTTCGAAGATCTATAGATCTTATGGGACCCAAATGCAAATGGACTCAACTGCACAAGTTATGCAAGTTTTGATGATATTTTATATTCCTAAAATATCATTTTTTGGTTTTATATTTTTTATTTGATTTCTGTCGATAAATAAGGCATGCAAAATTTAAACATGATGCAAAATGATGCAATGGAGCGAAAAAGAAGAAAACGAACACCTCAAGGGCCAGGGTTCTGAGGTTGAAGTTACGTCTACGGGGAGTCACCGGAGGTGGGGTGGAACACCCAAGATCTCGTCGTGTCGCCGCCTTGACAATGCCAAACTGGAGCTGTCACCTCCAGGGAGCTAAGGCCGGTTGAGATGGGGACGAAAGACCAAAAATAAAGGGGTTCAAAATCAAATCGAAGGTCGGAGGTTGCTTATAAGTCGTTTGACCCGATGACTGAGGTGGTCCAAAGATCGAAGTGGGTGGCTCGAATCGCCGCTCCTCGGCCCTAGGAAAGCCTAGGGCGTGAAAGAGCAAGGATCGAGGAGCAAAAGTGCTTCAGGTCGCAAAGCAAATGGGTGCAAGATTTGACCTAGAAAAATCCGCCTAATCGGACAAAAACTAGGTTTGACAAGGAGCTCAGAGGGAGGACGACCAGTTGACCGGGGTCAACTGGGGTCGTCTCCTGATTGGTCCACGTGGACCAATCAGGGAAAATCTCTGGAAAAAGATTTGGAAAATGATTTAAAAATAGTAAATGAATTATTTAATATTAGGTTATATAATAAAAAATGTTTATTTATTTATAAGGTATTTTATTATGATTTTTAATTATTTTTATGAGGTATATTTTTCCAAGTTGCTTTTTATAGCCTATATAGGTATATTTCCTATATATTTTATTATTTAATTTTTATTTTGTGTATTTAATTTTATTTAATTTTGTTTCTTATTTTATAAAATTATAAATTATTTTTATAGACTTAAATATTATTTTATTTTATTTTTTTGACATGTTCTGTACAATTAATAAAATAGAAGTATAGTTTATATAGGTATGTATATAGGTATAATACCTATGTATAGAATATACAAGTATTTTATTTTGAGTTTTATTTGGGTTTTTCTTCTGATTTAAATATACAAATATATTATAAATAATATTTACAAAATTATAAAAATATAAAATACAAAAATAATGAATAAATAATTAATTGAATATTTTAATCTGTCAAACCGTAACTCTGAAAAATACGAAACCACCTCCATTAAATAGATTATTTTATGCTATATACAATTAAAGGTGAGTTTGGAACATTTCGAGTTTTTATTTGCAAGATACGGATCTGGGAAGTAGGAGTTTTGGAATCTTATTCAGACCATAACTTTTTATCTGTGTATAATTTTTCAGTGAAATCAATTTTATATTTTTACTAATTTAATTATCTACAACTTTCATGGACAAAGTTTCTTTATTTGAGGTATAAAAAATAGAACCAAAAATAGGTCCCAAAAATGAATAAAGAATGAAGGAATGTGTATTGTATTTGACCCTTATCTCCCCCTACTTTATTCCTTGTCGACCTATTCATCAAGATGCCTAGATCTCGGGGTTTTGGGTCATAAAATATTTACAATATTTTATTCTTTTCTTTTCTTTTATTTATTCTATAATTTTAGCTTTAGTTACAGTATTTTATACACTATTTAGATATACATGCATGAAAGCTAAGATGATGTATTTAATGATATTTACACGCATTTGCTAGGGTTTTTGATGCCAAAATGATAGAATAAAGATGATGAAATGTGGCATCATCAAGTAGGCCCTGTCTCTCTCTACTTGTTTTATTTGCCGATCAGATCAATGTTTGACCTTCTCATGGGGTTCGGGTCACTCTGTATTTATTCTAAATACATCCTTTCTTTTTTCTTTTCTTATATTCTTTTATTTTTGCACAAATACTTGCTAATTATGTAATATTAACAAATGCATGTGTATTGCTAGGTTATTGTATTTATAGGTATTTACATTATGCTTTGCCTAGATAAATAGCTAAAATAAAAGAATAAAGAGTGGTGATGATCATGGATTCATCACGTGCTTGATTGGCTAAGGGTGAGTGGGTGTGTCCAGTGAGGGAGTGCCATGTGGTGAAGTGGTGACTATTGACCATGCATGAAAATGCAATGAAAATAAAAAAAATAATAGATGAATGCTAATGGAAAAATGCATAACATAAAAGTTTTAGATCTTTCAAAGATCTATAATTCTTATGGGACCCAAATGTAAATGGACTCAACTGCACAAGTTATGCAAGTTTTGATGATATTTTATATTCATAAAATATCATTTTTTGGTTTTGTATTTTTTATTTGATTTCTGTCGATAAATAAGGCATGCAAAATTTAAACATGATGCAAAATGATGCAATGGAGCGAAAAAGAAGAAAACGAACACCTCAAGGGCCAGGGGTCCAAGGTTGAAGTTACCTCTATGGGGAGTCACCGGAGGTGGGGTGGAACACCCAAGATCTCGTTGCGCCGTCGCCTTGACAATGCCAAACTGGAGCTGTCACCTCCAGGGAGCTAAGGCCGGTTGAGATGGGGACGAAAGACCAAAAAAATGGGGTTCAAAATCAAATCGAAGGTCGGAGGTTGCTTATAAGTCGTTTGACCCGATGACTGCGGTGGTCCAAAGATCGAAGTGGGTGGCTCGAATCGTCGCTCCTCGGCCCTAGGAAAGCCTAGGGCGTGAAAGAGCAAGGATCGAGGAGAAAAAGTGCTTCAGGTCGCAACGCAAATGGGTGCAAGATTTGACCTAGAAAAATCCGCCTAATCGGACAAAAACTAGGTCTGACAAGGAGCTCAGAGGGAAGATGACCAGCTGACCGGGGTCAACTGGGGTTGTCTACTGATTGGTCCACGAGGACCAATCAGGGAAAATCCCTGGAAAAAGATTTGGAAAATGATTTAAAAATAGTAAATGAATTATTTAATATTAGATTATTTAATAAAACATGTTTATTTATTTATAAGGTATTTTATTATGATTTTTAATTATTTTTATGAGATATATTTTTACAAGTTGCTTTTTATAGCCTATATAGGTATATTTCCTATATATATTTTATTATTTAATTTTTATTTTGTGTATTTAATTTTATTTAATTTTGTTTCTTATTTTATAAAATTATAAATTACTTTTATAGACTTAAATGTGTTTTTATTTTATTTTTCTGATGTGTTATATATAATTAATAAAATAGAAGTATAGTTTATATAGGTGTGCATATAGGTATAATACCTATGTATAGAATATACAAATATTTTATTTTGAGTTTTATTTGGGTTTTTCTTCTGATTTTAATATACAAATATATTATAAATAATATTTACAATATTATAAAAATATAAAATACAGAAATAATGAATAAATAATAAATTGAATATTTTAATCTGTACAAGTATACAATGAGGGTCCAAAACTCAACTTTCAAACCGTAACTCCGAAAAATACGAAACCACCTCCATTAAATAGATTATTTTATGCTATATACAATTAAAGGTGAGTTTGGTACATTTCAAGTTTTTATTTGCAAGATACGGGTCTGGGAAGTTGGAGTTTTAGAATCTTATTTAGATCATAACTTTTTATCTGTGTATTATATTTCAGTGAAATCAATTTTGTATTTTTACTTATTTAATTATCTACAACTTTCATGTACAAAGTTTCTTTATTTGAGGTATAAAAAATGGAACCAAAAATAGGTCCCAAAAATGAATAAAGAATGAAGGAATGTGTATTGTATTTGACCCTTATCTCCCCCTACTTTATTCCTTGTCGACCTATTCATCAAGATGCCTTGGTCTCGGGGTTTTGGGTCATAAAATATTTACAATATTTTATTCTTTTTCTTTTATTTTATTTATTCTATAATTTTAGCTTTAATTACAATATTTTGTACACTATTTATATACACATGCATGAATGCTAAGATGATGGATTTAATGCAATTTACACGCATTTGTTAGGGTTTTTGATGCCAAAATGATAGAATAAAGATGATGAAATGTGGCTTCATCAAGTAGGCCCTGTCTCTCTCTACTTGTTTTATTTGCCGATCAGGTCAATGTTTGACCTTCTCATGGGGTTCGGGTCACTCTGTATTTATTCTAAATACCTCCTTCCTTTTTTCTTTTCTTCTATTCTTTTATTTTTGCACAAATACTTGCTATTTATGTAATATTAACAAATGCATGTGTATTGCTAGGTTATTGTATTTATAGGTATTTACATGATGCTTTGCCTAGATAAATAGCTAAAATAAACGAATAAAGAGTGGTGATGATCATGGATTCATCACGTGCTTGATTGGCTAAGGGTGAGTGGGTGTGTCCAGTGAGGGAGTGCCATGTGGTGAAGTGGTGACTATTGACCATGCATGAAAATGCAATGAAAATAAAAAAATAATAGATGAATGCTAATGGAAAAATGCATAACATAAAAGTTTTAGATCTTTCAAAGATCTATAATTCTTATGGGACCCAAATGCAAATATGATATTTTATATTCATAAAATATCATTTTTTGGTTTTGTATTTTTTATTTGATTTCTGTCGATAAATAAGGCATGCAAAATTTAAACATGATGCAAAATGATGCAATGGACACATTTTTACTAGTTTTTTGGATTTCTTTGAGTAAAGGATAATTACAAAGTGTAAGATATATACATATGAATCGATCAGTGTGATCAAGTCAGAAATGATCATTTTCTTTAATTTTCTAATTTATTTGAGCTTTTATTTTTATATTATTAGTTAAAACATGAGATGAAATAAAGAAATAGAAAAGAAATCCTGACCATAGCAGCAACCTCGTCTTGCCATGCCAACCTTCACTGGCATTCCTCCGATCTTCCTTGTCTATCGGCCTTGCCTCCAGGTCGAGGAGGAACCTCAAAGAGTTTGTCATAGATCTGCTTCAACTCTATCATAGGAGGAAGAGATCAAAGAAGCAGACCCTTGCACATACCATTGGATCAATGCTTGGGCCTGATTAGTAGGAGCCATCCTAGATGTCCCCGGTCACTAGGGCACTTGGAAATTTTACACGACCCTAGAGTGTCGTAGAAATTACCCACTAGTCCATGTATGATCTTGTTTATGTCATTTCATTTATGTAAATTTTATTTATATTCATGTAGTTGTGCATTGTTTTGAACCTTTGATTTTCATCATATTATATTTTTTCAAAATTGCATGTTGTAGTTCAATTAACTCTGATCTTTATGATTATTTATTTGTAGTTTTTTGAATTCTGATTAACTTATCATAATTAATGTGGTGGAATTGATTTAATTTTACCATTTTGTTCTTAATAATTGATAATCGTTCATAAATTGCTTAGAAAGTTCTTGAAATATGCACTTGCTAGGATTAATTGTTTTTTGTAATGTGCCCAAAAATCATCTTACTTGCATGCATAATTTGGACAGGATAATTAGTTTATTGAAATTAATAAATTATTTTAAATTAATTCCACAAATAGTATTTTGCCATAATTTCAAGTTCTATATATTCCTAATTAAAATTTATATTTAAGATAAGCTTGATTTGGATTGATTTATTAGCGTGGATTTATTAGAACTTGATTATCAAATATTACTTTGTTTCAATACAAAATTTAGAGAAAAATCAAATAGTCTCATAAAATTTTAAAAAATTCATAGTAGGTGAATTTCTTCAATATTTCTTCTTCTATATAAATTTCATGATTTTTATATATTGTTTGTTACCGAATTACATAAAAGCCTATAGAAAAGATTGATTTTCATTGCTACATTATCCTATAAAAATATAAAAATATTTATGGAATTTCTTTATTTAATATGATGTTTATAAAAATAAGATCTTGGCTAATTTTGACTGGTGTGATATTTAAATTAATTTGGTCAAGTTCGCTTGATTTTTCTTAAGAACATAGTCCACTTGCATTTTCGCATTTGCCTTCATCTTTGCATAAAAAGACCAAAAAAATCCTCCTCTGAAAACCATTCATTAAATAATATGAATTGAGTCTATGTCATCTTGCTTCCTTATGTTCGACCTTGGGCTTGCCCAAGTAAAGTTACATCACATGAATTGAATAGTGTATTCTCCTTTGAGTGATTTTTGATTTAATTGCTCTCTATTCATGCTACAACTTGATTGAATAAAATAGGGTAAAGTGGCTCATCAGAGATGAAAATCATCTCTAAAGAAATTACCAACCATTGCAGGAAGGTTTTAGATCATCACCTTCCTAAAAAGATGTGCGCCTTCCTTGAAAATAGATCAACTATGTACTATGTGGCAGCTACGAGTGAGATCAATGTTGATTGGTGAGTGCATAAAAAAGATGGTACCATCTTAAAAATTGATCTCTAAAAAGGGTTCAACATCGTCGATTGGCGTTTCCTTCTTAAACCTCTTCATTCACTGTTCTTCAAGCATCATTTTGTGAGTGGGATAGAAAAATTGCTTATTGCAACCAACCACTTGGTTGGAATCAACAACAAGGATTATAAGGTTCTCGAATATTCTAGAGGGGCTGAGACAAGGTGATTTCACTATCACCTTTACTTTTTAGTATCATAGGTTTAGTTATACATCATATGCTCCATAATACACATAAGATGATTGCTTAAGGCTTACTATATAATACAACAGAATCGATGGAATTCTCCGTCCTTCTCTACACATATCTATAACATCTTTTAAGCAGGGGGCACACCAACCACATATTAATTTTCATCCTCAATTCCTATTTTGCACTCTCATATGTGATCTACAGAACGTCATTCCATTCTTGTCATTATCCTATCATAGAATTACACAGCTCACCACCCCCTCACACCATTCTTCCTTCGCTGTCATCTTCATACCCTCTGCTTTGGCTTCCCCCAATGGCACCATGCCTCTGCCACTTACCTCTACCACCTGGCCTCCTCTTCACTCAACGACATCATCCCTATGTCGCGTCTGCCATCAACATATCAGGGTTTCCCATCGATAAAGTGACGGGATCAGCCCCCTCCAACCCCAACACTGGCTACCTCCCCCACCACCCTCATTCCCCATCTTCGAGCCCACCTCTCCACCTCCTCACCATAACTACATCAGAGGTGTCTACGAAAACAGAGGTAGGGCTCTAGATATGGGGATGAATCCAACTTGAGCCTTTCCACCAATGAGACCACTTTCTTCCGCTGCGAGGGATCAAGATTCAGGAGATCGACCCATGCCATCGAAACTCCTTAGATGGTACTCCTCGTCAGGCTGCACACCACCCTACACCCTTGGGGTTTCTCCCCTAATGACCTCACCATTTTCTTCTCTCCATATGTCGATTATTCGATGGCCCTTCACCGCGATACCCCTCAACCGTCCGCACGTCCCATTTGGTTACTCCTCATCGTCGTTGAGACCTCCAACTTTGTAAGGTCATTGAATCCCCGATGCTCGATGTGGTTGGTAACTCACAAATCAGCTAGAATAGAGGAAGAAGCATCAAAGTTGAAGCAACCATGGAGAGAAACACTTCAGAAAAATTGGAGGTGGAAGTGGTTGAGGAGCATGAAGAAGGTGTCCTTTGAAATCACAGTTGTTTTTATGTCTTTTACCTTCCATCACAAATCTAGAGAAAAATAGTGACAATTGTCTTTATATATGAATTGCTTTCTTGCAGTAAATTCCGGGAGATGAAAACAATACACACTAATTACGATGAGAACAAAAATACAATGAAGGCCTCATAGACAAAATCGGAAGATGAGGAAAATCTTGAATCCCTGAATGGATTGAATGAGATCATAGAATACGATAAGAATGTAGATAGAGCTTCAGAGGTCGAAGATGCCATAAAAAAGATGGAGATAAAATTCGAAGATGAGAGGAATATAAATATATATATATATATATATATATATAGGGTAAAATGGGGCTGCCCCCTGGGAGTAGCCAACTTGGCTAATCCCACCACTATTTTTCCCTCATTTTTTTATTTCTTTGGAAAATAAAAATATGTAAATTCATCATTATATCCCTCTAACATTCTATTAAAATTTCGTCAGAAACAGAGACTCCTACGGCCTCCATCCAAACAGGGTCGATTTAAAAAATCCCACGATCGTTATAAAAATGACGTCTGGATGGAGGGCTTAGGAGTCTCTGTTTATGACGAAATTTTAATAGAATGTTAGAGGGATATAGTGATGAATATACAAATTTTTTGTTTTCCAAAGAAATAAAAAAATGAGGGAAAAATAAGGATGGGAGTAGCCAAGTTGGCTACTCCCAGGGGACAGCCCCATTTAACCCATATATATATATATATAGAGAGAGAGAGAGAGAGAGAGAGAGAGACCTTACAAGGATCGATGTCGAAACCAGAAGACGATAAAAATATGGATGCCACATAAAATATAGAGGTTAAATTAGAAGATAATAAGAACATCTATCCCTTAGAAGGAATAGAGGCCAAAGTGAAAGATGATAAGATTATAGATGCCATGGAAGGTCCATAGATTCAACTTGAGGAAGAGAAGAGCAGAGATGAAATGAAATTGCATATATAGAAGATGAAAAAGCATAGATGCCATAAACATATTAGAGAGAAAATTAGAAGATATGAACATTGATGGCTTAAAACAAGAGTTCTGTCACAACAAGAGTTGGAAGAGGAGAATATAGATTTCATAGAAGTGTGGATACATAGCACATTTAACTGCACAATAAAATAGAGTAATAATTTCCACAAGCAAGATATTCGAGTAACCTAATTATGATTGACTGATTAAGTCCATCTGTACCATCAAATGGGAATATAAGAAAAAGCTTGTATTTATCAATAGTTTTGAATGATAAAATTTCTCAATGAAAAATGGAAGTTTTCATCTTCTCTTTAAAGGCATCATCGACAATGATGTAAAGATAATTTTGTGCACATAAAGTTTCCTTTTTGAAATCAGTAAAACAATCGCTTGTACTATCAAGCTAGCAAACTAATTAAATTATCAACTCAAGTTGTAGACTGACACATATGTTTCCCTTTTATGCAACAAAATTTCTCAAAATTACTTATCCCATTATGGGAGAGGTTATAAATTTCCATTTCTACATTGTCCAACATCATATTCCAACAAAAAAATATCAAGTATTGATGGCTTTTAACAATTCCAATTCACAAAATAGGTAGCAAGGTTTTAAAAATCAGATCGAAAGTTGAACCAATCAATCTTCGATTTGGCCTGACCAGACAAGAGCTGGTGCAAACTAGTCAGACCAACAATGATGTCATCATGATATTATCATTCTAATCGACCTGAAAAAATTGATCCAACCATAATTTATTGTTCCAAATAGATGAATCAGTTTTCTGGACCGAGAAAGAATTTTATATATGTATGTATTTATGTATATCTGTGTGTAAAATAACTGTTCTAAATTTTAAATCTTTGACATACTACAAATCAATAAAAAAATGTACACATTCTAAAATGTAACCATATACTTCCACAATTACAACAGAGCATCGAGAATTGGGTGAAAGAAATGTCCATTTACAAAAAAAAGTGGAATATATAAGTTGAATGGTATGGTATATCTCAAAATTTCAATGGACAAAATGTTTAAATCAACCAAATCATGCATTGTGAAAGAAAACTATGTCTTACTTTCAAAGTATACAAGTTTACATTCTAAACATCGTACTAAGCTTCAAGAATGGAGGAGCATCCACATATGCATGTCAAAATATATGGATATATCCATATCCGACTTGCCACTGTATCTGTTTTATACACGTCAGAATCTGTATCTGTTTTAAAATATATAGATATATGAATATCACTCTGGTATCTACAAACATTTCTACATGTATAAATACCTTTTTTTCCTATAAATATAGTTGTATATTTATTTTTAAATATATATAAAGCAGTAAACAATGTTATACCTTCTTTCACAATTTTTGGTACAAATATTATGATATAAGCATATTTATTATATTTATGTCATGTGTATTACATATAATACATGTATATTTAAGCTAATGTATAGAGTATCTCTAATATTATTTATATGCGGTCAATATCCGTTTTACTTCCATATCCATTTTTAAAAATATGGTAATATAATTTACGCATCGATCAATATATGTATCCATGTATGCATTTGTATTTAAAAATAGATAAAGAGATACTAGCACCTACATCCTTATCTATCCTATGTTGATTTCAACAAAACTGACAAACTGGTCTCTACATCGTTGGTGACAAACCCTATAATTTTTTTATGATTTGTATACTATTATGTAATTATAGTTTCACATATATAATTATTTTTAATGCTTTCATGTAATTTTTGCATTAATATAAAATCTTTACACCATTTTACTTCGTCTTCTCGGAATTTTTAATCTCGCTATCTATGAATTCTTACCCGTGCATCGCACGGGGTTAGCACTACTTATATATTAATGAGGGGCGTTGTACCATCTCCTATTAATTTAATTTTTGCTTTTAAAATTCCCATTTTACTCTTGGTAACTTGACATCTATGGAGGGTCACCTACCTTCGATTGAATTTTGATCAATATTTTTCATGTCTGATCGTGTAAACTTTTCTAATGTTGATTAGGCAACTGCCGACACAAACATTAGTCTTCACCCAAGATTTCCCATGTTTATCCTTGCAAATTTTCTTCAATTTATTTACTTCGATCCAGATATGACATTGTAATGTTTTTTAATGACAATTAGGTCACTGTCAACACCAGATTGCTCTTCAGCAAGGATTTTCTATGTTTGCTCTCACAAACTTTTTTTTAGTTTACTTCAATCCTGCTACAGACACCAAAAACTTCTTCTGACCGTATTCTATCTTGGTTAAAAGTTTCTCATGTATGGATATATATATATATATGTATGTATTATACACACATACACACACTAAATCCTTATTTTGAAGATATTGATACCTATATTTGTGGATGTGGATAAAAATAAGCATTTTCATTACCTTCCAGCTTTTGTATTAGTATGACTTACACTCATTTGTGAATAAAGGTACAAATATAATTGTGTATTCATATAATGGATATGAGAAATTATTCGAAGTTTAAAACATGCATGGATTCAGTAGTTTTGCAATTGAATAGGAAATAACCATATAATTAAATTTTGAAACGATAACAAACGAGATCCGACAATACAACAAATAAATCACTTGTAGCAAATAAATAAGAAAAGAGAATAAAGTAAAAAATTAAGCAGAGAGGATTTCCCCAAATAATACCTATGCATAAAGTCTAGCAATCCACTCACATGGTACGGTGACAATATAATTATAACTAGTTCAATTCGATTCGACCATCCTTGAAACGACACTCGAGATCAACTGCAACAACTACGAGAACATAGGAGTTTTCCGGTGGTGGAGACACGCAAAAATGAGAAATGCATGAAAGAAAAAAAATAATCACATCGAGAAAGATATATAGATCGTGGGCAACCATTCATATATGTAACCATGCAATAAAAGGGCATTCATCGGGTTTTCAACATTCATATTCTAATAAAATGACATGAATCCGAAACGTTTAAATGGATTCTCAATGGTTGTATTCAAACTAATCTAGCAGAATAATTTATTTAATCTAATAAACAAAACTCACAACAGAATTATCAATATCTGAGATCCGTATTAACTCTTCAAGTACGAATCTGAAATTGGATTTAAAGTAGAGTGTGCATGTGCGTGTGTGGACCTCTAGACATCCTCTTACTATTGCTACAAGAGCTTAAGGGAATGGCTCATGCATAAGTCCACCCCCGACTAATGAAATAAAAAATAATTATTTCTTAATTTTATGATTATAATAATAAATATTAATGATTTGAGATTAGATTTATACACGTAATCCCCTATCATAAGGATGCAACTAAACACATATATACCCATATTTTGTCTGATATGAATATGTAAATTTTGTTTTGACGACTACTAATATGGAAAATAATATGGATTTGTATTATTTCCGTGTCTATAGATATAAATACATATATTTTTGGATGCATATGTAAATATAAGTATTGGTCGCATGTACATTTTTGTGTATTAGCCTTCATTATAATAGTGAGATGGATAATTTGTATCTTCCCTCTATCATATACATGATGTTAATATGTATTTTTATTTTAGTAGATAAGAATATGTAATTTTTATTAGAACACATATGCATACACAAAATAATGTGGGTTTGAATTATTTTTATAGATATTGATAAATACATATATCATTTTTACATTTTAGATCCATAGTTTCAATCTTGCATAGATGAACCTACAATTAATACTTAGGTCCATATTTCTATTTAAAAAATTTAAAATGGTATCCATATTTATCAGCATCACTAAAAATAAACGCTTATTACTTTACATATGCCTACTCGTCAAAATAAAAATTGCATGTCAATATTTCAGATACATTTGTGGGCAGATACAAATTATTCTATCTCATAATCATGCTAGAGATAAGTACTTATATCCATATCCATTTCGAAAAATATAAACATTTGTATCTGTATCCGTAAAAATAATACAAATCCATATTATTTTCTGTATGTAGTTGCCAAAATAAATTTATGTATTCATATCCGACAAAATATGAGTATATATGTATTCAGTTACATCCTTATGTTAGGGCTTACATGTCTAATATAAAGTCAAAATATTAACTTTAGTTATTGTAAATTTCAATTAAGAAACGATTTATTTTTCATCAGGATTACGAAAATCAATGTTTCAAGAAAAAAGAATATGTTTTAATATAAGACTCTTGCATAGTATAAATGTTAGGATTAGTGATAATAATAATTTTTGGGATTTTTACCTCACAAACCTTATAAATTTTGTAAATTACCTTCTCAACGTTTAAAACAATATAATTCCCCCTCAACCCCGTCAACTTGATAACTCTTACCCCATGAGCCACATGGTTAATCTGCTTGAAGCTCGTGGGGCTCTTGGGGTAACTTACAGTGATGCAAAATGTGGTAGAGATAATTTAACAAAAGGTTCATGGGAATCTCATAATTTTTTGAATAGAATAAATATGCAAAATGATTGGTTTTTAATGCAAAGCTCACCTTCTAAAACGACCCCTGAGGTGTCGTTTTGGACTTTCTCTTCAAATCGACACATGGGATGCTAACTAATAGCTAAAATTTTAAATATTATGTTTGCACGCTCATTTATTTAATTAAGAATAAGTTAGCAACTATTTTATGTTTGCAAATTGTATGTTGCTTTTAGTTCCACGCTTTTTGAAATGTGATCACCTACATGTTAATATATTATGTGAAAAAAGTGACTTTCGAAACGTGGTATTATATAGTTCCTTTTAGACAATATATGAATACATAGATTTTTGTAGTGAAAATTGAGGTGAAGGCTTATTACATGCAATTATTTGCAACATATTTTTTTTACCAAAGTCTACTTAACATATGTAACTTTTTAAAGAAAAAATGTAAAAGGAACTTGGTGCTTTTTTTAATAAGTGAAGGGGGATTGAGGGGGAGGGGGATTTGAACCATGATCTTTTTAAAGTGGGAGTTAGTACTTCTACCATCATACCATTAAAGAAGTTATAAGGAACTTGATGGTTGATCATCAAAGTTGTTTTTTTAAGTGATTACTTTTTTATCTAAGTTATAACATATTGTGAGACACTGGGCATCTATGTGATTGCTTTTTGGATAATACATGCTTCCCCAATAAAAGTTTTTTGATGTATTTGTATTACATTTAATTTCTTATATCATTAATATAATTATGAACCTGTGCATCGCAGGGGCCATGCACTAGTGGAGGATGAAATGAATGAAACATCTTGAAAGTTCTGGAAATCTTCTCGACTTGAAACTGGTACTAAAAATCTTCCTCTCTATGTACAAGGGATGATTGTATACCTACTCCCTTTATGCTGGCCTCCATGCCTATGAAAAGTCTTGGCCAATTCTGTATTTGGAGCAAGGTCTCCATACTCAATCCATGCCAAAAATGTTCCAGCTTGAATTCACCGAGAAAGCAACCCAAATAATCGATTCACTCAAGAAAAAGCCATTTATCTATCTATCTCTTCGAGCCCGTTCGGTTGAGGGATTACCCCCAAATTTGGGCGAGTTACCCCCAAACCCCATATTCCTAACCCACTAGTGGGGCCTACTCCCTTCCCATCAAAAAAATTATATATTATACCACCATATCATCTAAAAATCATAAAATACTCAACTGTTACTCAGTATTCCAAACTTCAATACAATCGCATCACAACAACTACCCACTTTTTCAAATTTCAATACAATCATATCATAATAATTATCAACTTTTTCAAATTTCAATACAATCACACCACACAAATCCTCCAAACCCTTAACCCACCAAGCAAACACACAAACGGGTTATCTTCCTCCGGATAACTCACGAACCAAACGCACCCTTCGAGATGTATTTTGTAGTGCCTTGAAAACTAGAAACGTGACCTTCAATTGGGTCAAATCGCTAAAGAATAGAGCCATCTGCACAAACCCAAGTAAGGTAGTCTCTTTCTTTCAGGCAACCCTCCTAGGCGCTTTGAAATTTTTAGATGAGCATTCTCTCACGATTACATCTTATCGTCGTATAATGTTTGTTTGACGGTGTCATCGATAGCACCTACACCATCTTTTCGAACCCCAAAACCTCCTGCCATAGTAGACTATTTTATGGCTTTTCTTTAAAAAAAAAGAAAATTTTAACGCAAGAAATACTCAAAACTAGGGGCATTGCACCGGCAACCATATGTTATCTTAATTTGCAACAATGGAAGTAATTGTTTCACCACTACATATACGATTGTGTCTACCTTCATACTGCTCTGAGCCTTGTCCATCCTGGACTTTGGAATTGAATCCAACTCATTTTTATGAATTTTGTAGCTTGAAGTTCATGCACCATGATTTCTCTCGCTCATGCATGGCCACCTTTGTGCAATGCAGGAGATGAGCTAACATTATGATAATGCTATTAAAATTTGTTCGAGTTCTAATATTAAATGTGATTATTTGAAGCAAGGCTCTCTTCTAAGACGGGCTCGATGAAGGTGAGCCCCTGGGGGCAAACAGCGATTGTGGATCTTCATGCTGTGGGCTGAGCCTCTTTTTGAGGAGCTTATAGGTCCTCTTTTTGGTCTTATTTTTAGGCTCCTTTAAAAAAAAAGAAAATAAAGGTTCTTTCATTAGAAAGAGAAAAGTTTACAAGAGATAAGTGAACAACAAGCTGCGCAATTAGTTTTTTTTTCAATTGCAAAGTCAATCCTCTTAAACACTACATCCATAAATGTAACACCCATTACATCATCACTTTTTGGATCTTTTTTTGTTTCTCCCCATCTCATGTTTATAGGGCGGAACATTGCCCAGATGTGTTGCTACTCTCTTTTACTTATAAAGCATGCTTGATAAAAAAAATCACAAAATTCAGGTTATACTAAACATTGTTCAACCGCGAGCTATTTAGTTCATCCATTGCATGAAACTGTCAGAAAGATTATTATTATTATCATCCTCATGTTTATCACGAAGGAATAATGGTATGTATTATCATGTTTTGTATTTTCCTCTCTTGTTAGTATCAGGGATTGAGAGAAAGGGGTCGGGAAGGGCCAGCCCCTCCGTTGTTGGAGACGCTTCCTTATGTTTAAATTGCCCAAAATTTTTCTGTTTACATTTTAATTCAATGACGGCTAGAAGGGCATATGCACAACAAAAAAATATCATTCTAATATAGGATACAACAAAAACAGAGACTCATTAGCTATATATTAGTATGATATTTTTAGTATAACCTTAGCTACTTCATGGGTATTTTCCACCTCTTTTTTTTTGAAAATACCATCATGATTTTTACAACTATATCCATCTAATACGTCATTCAAATTCCGTCAGAAACAGAGACCCATATGTCCTCCATACAAAACAACAACAAATCTAAGACCTCTAAAATTACATGCTCTGGATGGAGGGCATATGATCTCTATTTTTGACAAAATTTGAATGACATATTAGATTGATATAGTTATAAAAATCCATGGTGGTATTTTCGGAAAAAAAAAGATGTGAAAAATGCCCATGGAGTAGTGAAGGTTAGCTACTCCATGGTGTAGCTTCCCTTTCCTCATGTGTGTGTAGGACTCTCCTTTCAATAGGACAGAGTCATTCCCGAGTTCAGAAAGACCGCCCTATTTTTGTATAAAACACGAGTATTTTAGTAGAATACGTATATAATTTGTATTATAGTTAGACATATATAAATACAAAACTGTACATTATAATACAAATATATACGTATTCAACTAAAGTCATCGTATTTTTTGCTAAAAAAAGAATCGTCCTTCCTAAACTCAGGAAGATCTGCCTCCTATTGGAAGGAAATCCTATATGATTATATACCTGAGTTAAGGAAGGCCGTCCTTTTTTGTATAAAACAGGGCACTTTAGTAGAATACGTATATAGTTTGTATTATAGGCGCACGTTATAAATACAAAGCCGCATACAAAACTGCGCATTATAATACAAACATTAAAACTGCACATTCTAATACAAAACTGTATATGTATTATACTAAAGTCATCATGTATTATACAAAAAAGGGGTTGGCCTTCCTTAGCTTAGGAAGGATTGCGTCCTATTTGAAAGAAATCCTATATATATATATATATATATATATATATATATATATATATATATATATATATAAGGTAGAGATTCGAAACTCCATTACAATTTCAAGGTCAAAAAACTTTAATTCTGCATTATTGTTCATAAAATGATAAGGTAAATTTTTGTTATCCTACGTTATATTATTCTATCTTAAGTTTACAACTATTTGGTTAGGTTTCTTATGCTAAAAGGAATATTGTCTTGCTTGTCACACTTGTTTATCGAGATTGTGGCATTTATTTTTATAATTTGTTTAGATCGAATACAATTTCTACCCTTAATTTTTTAATTTTTCTCAATTTAAGAATAATTGCAAATTACATAAATAGGAAACGGGCTTAACATTTTTTATGAAGAATTACTCATATCAAGTTCTTATTTCAAAATTTATCGATAATTCTATTTATTTAGTCTTTCAATCATACTTTTTGAAATCACGTGATTTGTTCAAAAATATTTATGGGTTTTCTTTTTAAGGACTTAATTTTTTAAGTGAAAAATTCCTCACCTCATTTAAGTAAAATATTTGCTTGTAGTAAAACTATGTGTTTTCATTCTATTTAACCCCTCTAAACCTACATTCCTGAGAGGCCGTTCGTTTGGGGGGTTACCCCCCACTTTGGGTGGGTAACCCCCCTAAAACCCCCATTTTTAACCCACTAGTGGGGTACACTCCCTTCCCATCAAAAAAATTATATATTATACCATCATATCATCTAAAAATTATAAAATATTCAACTTCTACTCACTATTCCAAACTTCAATACAATCACATCACAACAACCACCACTTTTTCAAATTTCAATACAATCATATCATAATAACTATCATCTTTTTCAAATTCCAATAAAATCACATCACACAAACCCTCCCAACCCTTAATCCACCAACCAAATACACTAACACAAAACCGGATTATCTACCCGTGGATAACCCACAAACCAAACGCATCCTGAGAGGCCCCTGTTACGTAATATCATGTTCTCTTCAAGAGACCTATTTAAGATGGTCGTATATCAATCAAATCATAAAGCAAGCTTTAGAGAGTCATTTACTATATCGTGATTCTTCTGACAAAACACGCTGGCTGGCAAGGAAGGGCGTCGAGGCCTAATTGCACACGCAGTAGTAGGATAGGCATGGATGCACATACATACATACATACTATTTTATATTTTTAATCCAACGGGGCATAATGGCGCGGGCTACGAGAGGAATGCGCTGGAGATCTCATCTGCCACGGTGATGTGAAGTCTGCATGGAGGGGACAACGACGCATCACGAGGATTGGCAGTGCCATGGATGTGGATCCCTTGCCGCATCCATCGTATGTCAGACTGGCGGCTTCTTTCCTGGACTCTTATCTTAACCCCCCGGGTTCAATTTATAAGTATAAAAAAATTGCCGGTGAAACTTGAAAAGTAGAGATGACCATATGTGATTTTAATTTCGTGTTTGGTTGCTATAACTAATAATTGTTTAAGTTACCATTTGATTTTGATGGAGGTACCAGTGCTAGTGGGTGTGTAACGCCCGTGAGAAATGAGAGCCCACACAGGGGAGAGGTTTTTCAGGACAGGGCCTGGTTTTACTCAGAATGTTCGGTCAGAGCATGGTAGCACTTATTTTTCTTGTCATGATCGACAAACGATTCGTTGATCGGTGAACAATTCCTCGATCAACCCGCAAAGGATCAATTCAACGTCCCTTCTCAAATCGATGAAGCCTTCCCGAGGTGCGCCCTATCCCAGGGCGCAACGTCCGTGCCTCTCTCAACAATCTCTCTCACTTGTGATTTATTATTTATAAGTTATTTTTTCAATTTTTCCATTTTGAGTATAATAATCTGTTATAGTCCCTATCAACAATAATTTGTGAAATTGTAAGCTTCGTAAGTTAATTTGTTGTAAAAATTTCCTCTAGTATAATAAATACATATGAAACTATCTTTTGCATGTTTATGAAAAAAAATATCCGTACGTTATTTTCATCCCCCCAACATGCATACCATACGTTATTTTATTAATATTCACAAGATATATGTTTTTCATCTTTGTTTTTAAATTTTAGACAAAAAGGAAGCAGCATGGAATGATTAGTTGTTGACTTCACAAATAAGATGGAATACCCATCTATGTATAGAATTACCCTGCTAAATACCAATTAGGGAAGAACATTCACAATTAGGAATGTATATATGCCTCGTTAATTAGTAAATTTTAATTAAGATGTAGTTTTTCTAAATGAATAATCACGTAATTAAATATTATAATATGAAAATTCAAATCAATTTTAATTTTTTAATATGGATTATTTTTACATTAATAATAATTTAATTAAATAATTTAACATGAAAATACCCGTCTTATTACTTATAATGTAATGAATTTAAGTGTTATGTAAATTACCCTTTTAATTAATAATAATATAATTATTATGAATCTATCTTATCATTAGTCATTCTCTAAATATTTTAATTAATATGAATTTCTCTCATTAATTAGTAATTTCTTAATCAATATGAATTATTTTTGCATTAATAATCTTTTAATTAAATAATCTAAAATAAAAAATAGCTATCTAATTACTAATAATGCAATTAATTTAAGTTGTATATAAATTACCTTTTAAATAATAATAATATAATTATTATGAATTGATCTTATCATTAATCCTTCTCCAAATATTTTAATTAATATGGAGTTATCTTATTCATTAGTAATTTCTTAATTAATATGAATTATTTTTACGTTAATAATCTTTTAATTAAATAATTTAAAATAAAATACATTTCTAATTACTAATAATATAAGTAATTTAAGTGATATGTAAATTACCCTTTGATAATAATATTATAATTAGTATGATTCCATCCTATCATTAATCATCCTCTAAATAATTTAATTAATATGGAGTTGTCCCTTTAATTAATAATTTCTTAATAAATAGAAATTATTTTTACATAAATACTATTTTAATTAAATTATTTAACATGAAAATGCCCATCTAATTACTAACAATTTTGTTAATTTTAGTGGTATGTAAATTACCCTTCAATTAATAATATAATTACTATGAATCTATCTTATCATTAATCATTCTCCAAATATTTTAATTAATGTGGAGTTGTCTCATTAATTAGTAATTTCTTAGTTAATATGAATTATTTTTACATTACTAATCTTTTAATTAAATAATTTAATATGGCCCCATTTTTCATAAGTAATGGCCAACATGACCCCATTGTTTATCTCTTGGAATGGGGAAATTGTTATTAAAAATGAGAATGTAGGCTAAGAAGGGGGCTCGAAAAGATTATAGGTTTCCTCATCTCTAGCGCATTCGAAGAGCTCCTGTCAACGGTCGTATCCTTACTGGATACATTGAAGGGGAAACATCCGAGCCACATGTAGATGGCCTATGAACATCAACACATTCTATCTTTGTAGTGATTACTGACACTCCAAGAACTGATTTAATATTAAACATTGCTCGATCCCTTGGGATGATGCACTTGATGGTGGAAACAAATGTTATTAGAACTCCTAGTATTCACAGAGGCAATGTCGCTGAATCTTCTCAAAGGGGACACGAGGATGATGATGAGGGTGTCCCTGATCTAAATGTACACTATGCTGACGAGGGTATTCTCGATTTAAATGCTGACAATGCTGATGATTCCGCTATCATTCCCGATCTGAACGTGAAGAATGATGATAAAGACACTGCCGACGAGAAGGATTATGATATCCTCGATCAGAATGATGATTGTGATGATATCCATGGTCAAGGATCACTCGTCGGTTCTATTAGCAGTGAACCATTTTTTGATCCTCTAGTTTACTATGGCATCACTTTGGATCCTATGCTGGAGCTTCCCGATATTTTCATGGATGATGACTGGATAACAAATACTTGTGCAGAGGAGGCACAATTCTTGAGAGAGCCCTAAGACACCATATTCCTAGATAGGAGTGGACTCGAGTATTGGAATAGTAGATTTTTAAGCGAAAAATTGATTTGATTATGTTATAAGCACCTGGAGTATGGAGAAGTACATGCAATACAAAGTGCTAGTGTCGAAGAAAGATAACTATAATATAGGATGTATTTTACCAAACTGTAGTTGGAGGTTCATGCTAGCTGTAGTATGAAGAGTGAAATTTGGAAGGTTCGAACTTATCGAGAAGAGCATACATGTCGTAATCCAGTGCTGCTAACTAATAACCGCCAGTGTAATGCCAGATTTATTAGTCGGTTGATATTAAATACTCTAAGATCTAACCTTACAATTATCTCAAATATGATAAGGAGTCTGGTTACAGATATTTACAACATCACGATATATGACATATATCCTGTCTTGGAAGAAAGTATGCATTGATAATAATATTTGGTGATATGGAGTCGTCTTATGTTGATATTCGAAGATTTACGTGGACGATAAGACAAATCGATCCTGGATCTTAGTATGAATTTTAAACAGAACCTTATATTAATCCGAAGACTCACCAAGAAGTGCCTGAGAAAATTGCTTTCTTTCGGTTATTATGAGCATCCGGTCCGTCGCTGAAAGGCTTCGAGTACTGTAAGCCAGTTCTAAGTATAGATATAACTCTCCTGCATGGGAAATTCAAAGGTCACATAATCGTAGCTACATCTGTTGTCGGGAACAAGAACCTCCTATTCTCGATAGTCTTCGCAGTGGTAGAAAAAGAAACTTTAGATGTTTATAAGTTTTTTCTACATAAGTTGTCATATTTAATTTAACAGGAGGGTATTTGCTTTTTAAGCGATCGTTTTAGTGCTCTGAAGATTTTATTTCCCAAGTATTTTCCGGCTGATCGTGGGCACTCTTACTCAACTTTGGATTGGTGGAAAAATGATCCAGTATAATTCAAGGTACTCTTACTCAACTAAGCCTTCCGCAGTCCCTTTTCATGACCCCCGAACCCCAACGACAACATGAGTCTACTGCACAAACATATGCTTTTCACGTGTAACAACAGTACGTTGTTGGTAGAAATGATGCTGAGGCAGGACCATCTCAAGCACAATTTATGCAACCTTCGCAAGCTGGTGATTTTATCCCCCCATAGGCGTAGACATTCGCACAATTCTTAACCAGTAATTTTATTCACTATCAATCGAACATTGGATTATCCTATTATGCAGATTCCAACTGTGTGCCTCCATTCCGGAATATCCGATGCGATATAATGCACATACATCAGCAGCAGCACACACCTCAGCCAGAGCAGCCACCATTACATCATCGTCAATGACCTCCATAGATTGATAGAACTACATTAGTTAGGGATACACCATGACAGCCACCACGAGAACCAAGTGAAAAGAGTGAGGTTTGCACTAGTGGTGGTAGTCAAGGTTGTAGGGCTAATATTTCATCACTCTTCCGTCAGGCACAGAATTTTTTATTAATGAAAACTTGTACCAACAATCTCATTCTGTTTAGTAAAAATAATAATAGTATTATCATTTATGTTGATTTTGGTACAATGTCATGCATGCTTCAATATTAATACTACAAATGTAGAGAAATATTATGCTCTACATACTTGGAAATTGTATTAGCATGTGATTATTGAAATGATTGTAATTTCATATTAACTCAATGTTAATTTATAGGTGTGCCGCAAATTAACCCGTAAGTAATCTTCATATTATTACATTTCAAATGATAGCGTATTTTTGTAGGTTATCACGAATATTGGTTGCAATTCTTAAGGAACTTAAGATATCTTTACATTATTACATTTCTAATGATATTGTATTACTGTAGGCTATGGCGAAAACTCGCTTCACAGCTTGTAAGTCAGTGCATCTTCTGGAGAACCGATTCCTAATGGTTCATGCACCATCCGGTTCTAATGCATCGCATCGTGCTCCACTTGCTTCACCATGACCATGGCAAGCTGGAGTTTCTGCAGTCACACTAGCACATGCTACTCTACCACAGTCGCCCCGAGAGGGAGCTTTCCAGAACTCAGAGATGAGAGCTGACCCTAATAGGATATCATATGATCCTACGGAATATCCATTAGACGATCGATCGTTCACTCAACTGGTTCAATTGATTAACTATCCGTTCACAGACTACTCACCATAATCAATTCCTCCACTTATAGTTGAGAGTTCCTAGAGTGAGACCTTCCCGCTCACAGAAGTATACAATGAGGAGGAAGATCTATACACTGACTTAGCTGATTTGCATTACACAACAACACTGAACTATGCATGTTTGAGCATACAACGAGAACAACGACTCCAATCGAGGACATGATTAAGGCCATCAATGTATTGTAATTTTTATTAAAGTCAATTTTATCTATTGTAATGATAGAAGTGGTCCTTTTACTTCGCATATGTAATGTTGAAATATCAAAATTGGAGTGTGAAGTGCATAATCCTTTTTTAAACATATGTTCGCAAAAAAAGAGATCCTGAATCTATTAACATCTATTAAATATTTGGTGCATTAATTTTAGAAATATTAAAATTGTAACGACTTTGATAATTTTAATCGATACAATTATTTATTTGTTAAGTATTTATTCCTTAATTATATTACTGAATATGTATCACTATAAATTAAATACTATACTTAACTAGCATTTTATTCATAACTTTTTAGTGTAATATTTTATTTTCATATTTTTCTATTTAGTGTAAAATTTACTTAGTGTTTCATTTTTCTTTTATTTAATTTCATGTTTTTTTATAAAATTTTTGATATAAGGAGTAAAAAATATGGAGTAAAATGGAAAAGGCGGGAAATGGCAAATCATTCACTAATCGGTGAATGGTTTGTCGACTGGGATTTAATGCTAATCATTGAGTCCTTCTCGTATATAGGTATGGAAACTAGGGCGCTTAATCAGCAAACGGTTTGATGATCGAAGAACCATTTGTCGAACCGTGCCCTGGTAGGGAAAATAGGCGTTGCCATGCCCCGACCAGGCATTTTGGGCAGGTCCATGCCTGACGATATGATATTTCCCTACATTATTTTGCATGAATTATTGGGTCAAATTTGTCATTTCATTGTAGACGGGTAATCAGAACCAATTAAGAGATGATTACATAGAAATTTAATCCAATTAATTCAAGTGATTTTTTGTTTATTTTACTTTGGCAAGTCCTAAGGTCAAACTCAAGGAGGCAAAGGAACAACCTAGAATTAGTCTATCAAAATTCGTGCGCTATTTTCAAGGTAAAATGTTTTTGGTCATTTTAATGAAATTTTTGGATACAAATGTGGCCAATTTTAGGGACTAAAATACACTTTTTAGTTAAACGAAGTCCAAAAATTATGAAACTTTGCTCAAATGTAAATAATGATGAAATATAAGCACTCTATTTTTTTGGATTTTTAGATGCAAAATGAATATTTTATACATTAATATATAGACAGTGTGATTTTCATTAATTATAATAATAAATATTAAATCTATTTGTTTTTAGGACATAAAATTATCTAAAATATATAACCAAGCGATTTATCTCGAAAAATCCTAAACCCTAGAAATATTGAATTTAATGCCAACTAAAAATAAATCACTGAAATACGCTAAATTATTTTTATAGAGCAAAGTATGCATGTAAATATAATTCTTTTTTGGTACAATGTAAATACTAATTAATTCTACGATTCGTGAATTTTTTGGAAAATATTGGAGTGATGATTAATTAATTATGAATTTTAAGCACATAATGAACAAAATATGTAAGTTTCCACACAAATATATAATATTTATGAACCATATAGCATAAAAATGCATGTGCCACAATGTAGAGAATTAATTGTAGAACAAAATGATTTGTTCCCGATGGTGTGGCGAAAGCATGATTGTGGTGGTGGACTTCCCCAGTGCGGCTGAAGGCGGAGCAACCGGAGTAAGGGGTGCTTGGCGGTGGTGACACCGGAGCGGAGAGGGCCTCGTATGGCGTCACTCCGACTGGCAATCTGATTAATGAAACTTGATGCTGCTGGACGATGATGGTGAATGGCTCCAGCTGCTGGATGATGGAGCAGAGGTGCAGTGTTGAAGGTGGAAGAACCAATGGAAGTCAATGACGATGATCGAGGCACGGGTAGAGTCGATGGAGGTGCTATGGAGTTGCGTCAGGGTGGTGGTCAATGAAGCTCGATAGGGAGAACTAGGTGAGTGAACCGCGCTCCGGTGCTGTCACCGTTGGAGTGGGTTCTTGATCCTTTCTGTCAGGATGTACAGGCTCGACGACCGTGGGGTTGGAGCATGGCGGGTGTAGATGACGTAGCTGCAATGAGGCCTAGGACCTCGGATCTCATTATCGAAGAAGATACTGGGCTGTCACCTTGGTGTTTGTTTTAAGATGCAAACGACAGATGAAGATGGAGGGGGGCCGGAAATGCTCTTTTATAGGAGAGTGAATATGATGGCACGTTGATCTGATGAGGGCGCGATTGGGTGCCAAAGTTGAAAGGAGGTCGGGAATAAATATGTTTGATTGATATGGTGAAGGATTTGGGTGATGGTGGCACTGTGATTTGGAATGGAGATCGGAGATGGGCGGCGATCACAAGATTTGCGAAGTAGAGGCCGTAGATGGAAAGGGAAGAGGCAGTCGTGCTAATTGAGGAAGGCGGCTGCGGAAATCATGGTGAACGACAACGGTGGTGGCGCCCGCTCCTGATTGGAAAGGGTCAGAGGAAGGGGAAGCCCAAGGCCCCTCCGATATGTCAAATCAGATGCCCTTGATATGAGCACATGGATTTTTATTTATTATTATTTTCAATTTTTAATGTTTATTTTATTTTATTATTTTTTTTAAAATAAAAGATATATATATATATATATCAATCCCAAATATGGGTGTCACGTGAAGGCTCTAGGAGCTGCCATGTGTCACTTCCAGAAAATTCAAAATAAAAAACAAGGATAAATTCAAAAGAAAGGGCAAACGACCTCATATCAAAAAAGTTTCTTCATAAAAGTTGCTCGTCTTGATGAGATCTAGAACTTTTATGAAAAACCAAAATCAGTAATTTGAGCAAAGTGATTTTTTAGGGTATTCTATGTACATAAAACATCATTAATTTTGGGTTTTGTATTTTTTTATTATTGTCAAATAAGATAAAAATAGAGAAAATATCATAAATAAAAAAGTAAAATATTTACACATTAATATATTTTTGGATTTTTAGTAATTAAGAAAAGGGATAAGTAAAATAAAATACAAAAAAGAGGACTTCTGTACAGACTGTTAGTGAAGACTCAGACTCAGATAGTTTCTTTATTTTGAAGATCATTTTGGATTTGGATTTTTGTATATTTAATAAAACTTTTATCAAAGAAAATAAATAAAATAAAATGAGTTAATCATGTACATAAATTAATAGGTCAAAAACAGTTAAAATACACAATGTACAAAAGAGGCCCAAAACCCAACGTTCACATATGAGCTCCGATTCACTTGAACTTGGTCTTGTTTTGAATGTAATTGAATGTAAATTAGTTCAAAATAAGTAGGTTCAAATCGTACATTGTAGAAGGAAGATATCAATGTTTTAGTCTGGAAATCTTGAAATTTGGGTTTGGGTTTCTGGATCACTTGTTTATGTTAGTGATTTTTTTGTATTTTTCTTTTATTCTTGTTAGATATTTGTACACAATGGAGGTGGTTTCAGGTGATATGAATAAGCATGAATTAGTTAAAAATCAAGGAAGTTAGGCTATTTTATAGGTCAATTGGGTCGGGATGTTTGGCTCCTTATTTTTATGCAATTATGTGTGATAAAATGCAGTTATTATTTATACATGTATGGATGATAATTATGCAATATAAATGAAGAAATGACAATGAAATTTCAGGGATTTGAGCTTAATTAGTCATTTTTAAAGTGATGAATCTGAGATTCATCATCCCCCTATACTTAAACCATGCTCATCCATGAGCATCTAAAGAAATGCAATGAGTTGAAATGAGATTGGGTTACATACCAAGACCATGAGAAGAAGGTGAAAATGGAGCTAGACTTGATATTTAGATTATTAGTTTGGTGGAACTTCTGTGAGAATTGGGGTTTTAAAATCAACAGCCTCCAAGTTCTACACATCATTATCACAGTTTCAGCTCAGAAGTCATCTTAGATCAATCCTCCTCCCAAAGCATACCCTATGAACATTGAACAATGAGTCATGTGTGTGAAATGTTTTAGCTCTTCCCATTCAGATTGTTGGACTACCATGCAAACCGCTCCTTCAATAACTCGTCCTTGGAGAGTCAAGTATTTCCTTCTAAGGTCTGTCATGTTGTATTCACAATTGAAGTGATTGATAAATTAGAAGAAGTGGAAAAGAACTGGAGGGTGACTAGTGTAGTCACCTCTCTTTGTGAAGCCAGCTAGTTTAGCCAAGTCTCCATCAAGATCTGCAGGTTTTCTTGAAGCGTGGACCTTTTTGGTCGAATATTTATTTTGTAGTTGGCTTCTTTTGTTTGGATATTTGGTAGCTCTGCGTGGATCTTGTTGTACCCCTACAGATATGGAATATTTTTTTGTACATGTTTTGGGGTCTTAGAAAAGTTGTGCCCAGCCATCCATCCATTTTCCGAAGTTTTATTTCAACTAGTACTCCAGGTTTTAGATGTCCATGCTACCAACAAATAAACTCACACAATCTTCCAACACCCCGTCTGAATTGAGATAAGTGCATAGTGTGAGAGTAAAAATTAATTACCTATTCCAGAGTCGTATCCAAAATGAGGAGACCAGGTTAGACACTAAGAGTCAAATGCTGCACATTGTCATGTGGAACTCGAATAATTAAGTCAAAGATCTGAAGCTTCTAAAATCCTCTTTCTTGAGGAAATTCCTATGAAAATTAGGTGGATTAAGTTCAAGTCCAGACCATTCTTGGTTTCTACTCATAACTCGATTCAAAACCCAACAGCTTTTTAGAGATGCATGAAATGCCAAACGAAGTGCAAATGCATGAAATTCAAACACTTTTTTTGAATTTTATGACTTCTTTCTCTTTTTTTGAAAGATATATATTTTAATAGAAACATACTTTTTTGTTTTTTAATACATTTTTTTGGTTCAAAAATAAATAAGAAGCCATTTCTAAAAAATGGTTGGACACATTTAGTCATAGTTGTAAAACTCATTTTTTGGTTTTCTATAAGTTAGTTACCCACCCCATAAATACATATAGTCTTACGCAAAAGACGAGCTATGGGTAAAATATATACACAGTATATATACACCCTTCCTACACTTAGCTATTGCTATGTCCTCAAAGCACAAGAAGCGTAAAGAAGACATAGCTCGGGATAAGAGTAAGAGTGTGAAAAGAAAAAGAAAATAAAGATCTGCTCGCCTTTCTATACTTAGGCTATGAACAATTTAAGTATAGAAGAAGAAGAAAAATAAAGCGGGCGAGGATGTGGAAGTTGAATGAGGACAGTATATACAGAGGGCATTGAGTCCCCCTATACTTAGGCTCTGGCAGTGTAAGTACAGAAGAAGGGTGTGACTGGGGCGATCGAGAGAGGAATTGGATGAAGAGAGTGGTATATATGGATGACGTCGGTCCCCCCCATACTTAGGCCTTGGCCTAAGTAGAGGAAAGATATGTACAAGGACACTGATTAGGTCATGTGGGAGGTAGGGATTGTCCATGATTAAGGATGTTTTCGGCAGATCTTTTTGTGAGCCTGTGGTGGGAGATTGTACTGATATGAAGAAGATGAAGCATATGAGTCCCAGCCATTGTCAGTGTTTTCCTCTGACAAATCATGCTAGAGAGTAAATGAAGCGTATGAATCAGATGATATCCAACCATCATCGGAGTTATCCTCAGAGGAATAATACTTAAAGGTGGAGGTACTCCATATATTCTTATTCTTAAGCTGCTTTATTAAGTTGCGCTTAGTTTTGGGGTCAAGCGATTTGTCCTCGGATGATGAGTATTCTGAAGTACCAGTCTCAGTATGGGCATAAGAGATTATTTCGGTATATGTAATTAGACCAGAAGAGTCAGCTTTTGAGGAATAGTAGTGAGGGGCAGGATTCATCCAACGGAGGTGGATATTCAGTTGTTTTCTCAAATAGGGCTTCAAAGCCACTGAACTGACCTCACTCACATGGATTACCTTTTCAGACCTGATGAGGAGTCATCGGACGATTCCTTTTCCGGCATGTCAAAGATGACTTTCTTTCTAGATGAAGGAGGAGCCTAAATGGGCATTTTGGTTTGCACTGATTGTGAAGGTGCTGGTCATGTGAGTGAGGTGTTGACAATCAAGTCTCCAGATGAATAACCATTTAAATATTCTTCCATGGTCAGTGTACGTCCCACGTATTTGTCTTTAAGTGTCTTAATGTTTGTGCACTCTTGGGTCGGATCGATATGGTTAAGGTGTTCAAATAAGATCATGTCTGAGTTAGGGTTAGCCCATGCATATATTTTAGAATCACCATATAAGAAGTCATGTATTCGGTGTTCCTTTATAGGAGTTGTCATGTCAACAGGAAATGGAAGAGTGGGGAGAGTCTCTGAACCAATGGTCAGTTCAACAATCGCTATCTCAGATGTAGCAGCAGGATAGGGATCTTCTGCCGCTTGGTGGTTATAGCTGTTGACGACTTCGTGGGTCGCCTCAGAATATAGTGGTTCCTCAAAAACTGGATGAGATCAAAGTGCTTCCAATGCTGTAAAATAGATTTCCTAAGTCTCGTACTCTATAATTTCCTTAGCTAGGGCTAAGAATGGATTTCCAATAATGATTGGAGATTGGGTGAATCCTCCTAGTTGCTCAATATCAATGATCGTGAAGTCCAACTTGAGTGGAGCACCTTGGAATGTAATGATGATTGAAACGGTTTCACTCGACCGCTTTATCGATCGATCAGCCAGTTGAACAATCTCTCTTATCTTCCCGACAGGTCTGAGTTTGAGTTTGTCAAATGCAGAGGTTAGGAGGATATTGATTGGTGAGTCATCATCGATTCGAGCATGGGTAAATGTTGTGTCTTTAATTTTACAGTCAAATCAGAGCAACCACTTCACTTTGCGGCTCTTGGTCTTTCTCCTCAAAGCCAAGGAGGTGGCCATTGACAAGATATGTCTTCCGATCTTTGTTCTCATCTTGCTTGACTTTTTCATCATTAATTTGCCCTTTATAAATCCTTCCAGGTTGGGGAAGTGTTCAATGGCTTGATTTAAGGGAAGTTCAAAAATCGATCTTTTATCCAGTGCTTCCCTCGTTGGATCCAAAATTTTCAAATCTTCTCCTCGGAGGCCCCTGATACGACCACATGGATTTTTATTTATTATTTTAAAAATTTTTAATTTTCATTTTTCTTTATTATTTTTAAAAACAAATGGAATATATTTAAATACTAAATATGGGTGATACGTGGCAGCTCTAGAAGCCGCCACTTGTCACTCACAGAAATTTCGAAATGAGAAACAAGGATACATTCAAAAGAAATAGCAAATGACTTCGAATTGAACAATTTTCTTCACAAAAGTTGCCTGTGATGAGATCTACAAATTCATGAAGAAACTAAAACAAAATCAGTCATTTGAGCAATATTTTTGGGGTATTCTATGTACATAGAACACCTTGAATTTTGGACTTCGTATTTTTTTTAATTTTTAAATAAGATAAAAATAAAGAAAAATAGGATAAAATAAAAGATAAATATTTACACATTAATCTAGTTTTTGAATTTTTAATAAAATGGAGAAGTAAAATTAAATACGAAAAAGAGGACTTTTGTACAAATTGTTAGTGAAGACGTGGACTCAGTTAGTTTTTTTGATTTCAAGCTCATTTTGGATTTGGATTTTTCACATTTCAATAAAACTTTTATCGAAGAAAGTAAATGAAAAATAAATAAAATAGACTGAGTTAATGATGTACATAAAATAATAGATCAAAAACCGTTAAAATACACAATGTACAAAAGAGGTCCAAAACCCAACTTTCACATGAAGTCCGATTCACTTGAACTTAGTCTTGTTTTGAAGGTAATTGGATGTACATTAGTTCAAAAGTAAGTAGGATCAAATACGACATTTTACGAGGAAGATACCAATGTTTTAGTCCATAAATCCTGAAATTTGGATTTGGATTTTTAGACCTCTTATTTGTGTTAGTTTTTTTGTATTTTTCTTTTATCCATGTTAGCTATATGTACACAATGGAGGTGGTTTTAAGTGATTTGGAGTAAGCATGAATCAGTTAAAAATTAGTGAAGTTAGGGTATTTTACATGTCAATTGGGTTGGGATGTTTGGCTCCTTATTTTAATGCGATTATGAGTGATAAAATGCAGTTAGTATTTATGCATGCATGGGTGCTAATTATGCATTATAGATGAAGAAATGCTAATGAATTTTGAGGATTTTAGCCTAATTAGTCACTTTTGGAGTAATGAATCTGAGTTTCATCAATGCCCTGTCTAGGAATAACCTCTAGAGGGGATGGATGGAGATGAGAAGTATTTAGTCAACCCCTTTTTTAGGTTTATATATAGGGAAAAGGGAAGCTACATCGGAGGGTGCATCTAACTAATTACACTCAAACCTTTTTTTATTAATTTTAGATTTATTTAGGAAACCTATGAGGATTTACTTAGTTTATTGAGTTGAATATGTGTCTCAAATTTCATGCAAAACAAAAATTCCTAAAAAGACCATGCAAATATGGTCAATTTTAGTGATTACGAGACTGTTAAAATGTGACAGTCTTGATAGAGATGATAAAAGTATCAAATTTAATTGAACTTCACATGAGACCATGGTGATATATGATGATCTAAATCTCCTTATGTTTCATTTCAAAAAAAACAAAAACCAATGGGAAAAATGATCGGGTGTAGCTATTTGACTACACCTGCACGAGCGTACGTATGTGTGTGTCTATATATATGATGGCTTTTCAATGGGACATAGTCCATAATCCTTCTATAACTAAGGAAGGCCAGCTATCCCATGCATCTGTAACTAATACGACTGATATTATTAGAAGCATGTTAATATTATCACTTAATTAATCAAAAAACCATTTGGTCATTATTCATTATCTAAATATAGCATTTAACTGCATAAAATATTTCCTGGTTAATCTCTATCCTAATTTTCCATTCAGATTTCAAAAAACCCCACACGTACAGAACACCGGAGGAAGGGGAGGACGAGAATGATGGCGACGCGACCGCCACCATCAACATTGACATGACCGTCTTCATCCCAAGTACTTCCGTCGATATGGCCGCTGTCATCAAGATTGGTGGTATTTTTTCTTCCCTTATTTCTGTTTCTGTTTGTTTCCTTGATTTTGATGAGAGTGATTTTTATTGGGTTCCAGATAATTTTTTTATTATTGGATTATTTCCTCGCTTGAGACATGATTAGAAGCGAGCATATGAGATGATGAAGAATCAGAAGTCATCGCGTGTTTGAAGGACGGGGAGGCGATTTCGACTGCTTATGGATTGCTGCTTGTGTTGCACCCAATCTCGGATGAAGAATGATTTGTAGGTTTATACAATACTGATATATACTATACAATATTGATGTGTAATATACGATTTTGATGTGTATTATACATATTTGATATTTATTTTTACATATCAATTGTTGTGAATGAAAATTCTAATTTTTTATATATCTTATATATTTGATGTGTAATACACATCTTGGATGTACATTATACATTTCGTATGTGTGCTACACATATTTGGTTTGTAGTTTAGTCATCAATTAAACATGAATGAATACTGTGTTTTCACAAAGAACCATACAAAATTTATTATAGAAAGAAACATACAATAGTTACAAAGAATCATACATTAATTGCTAATATGAATTGTATTCTACAAAGAACCATATAAATTTTACAAATGACTGGTGAATTTTGAAGTAATCACGATCTACAAAAAATATACAATCGATACAAAAGGTGTCGCGACCCCGGTTCCCAGGCCGTCGGATCCTCCCATATCCGGATCTGGTTACTCAGCAATAGTTTATTCAGCAATCACAACTAACATTCAGAAATAGAATACGAATAAAACTACTCAGAAGAAAGTATTTCAACACTTTTCCATTCACAAAATAAAGTTCAAATGATACATTGTCCCACTATAACCATTTACATGTACATCAGCTTAAAAGGAAAATATACAAAAGAATACTAACTACCTTAAAAAGTGAAGCTACTGTGGCTGGCTGGATGTCTAGTATGTAAGCTGGATGAATTTATTTAAAGTCCTTGTGATGGCTCACCGATACCTGTTGGGTTTTCCATAAATCATAGGATAAAAATTAGCGAATGCTAAGTAATGAAGAAGGAAAAGCAAACAAATTGTGTAATTTTTCAAAACTTGATATCACAAAAATTTTATTCCTTCTCATTAATTTAAGTCCTATTCCATTCTATTCCACATCAGGGATTAGTCCAGGGGAACCCCATTATTCTTGGACTCCGAAGCTGTGGACCCTTCGGGATTGGAGATTCTGTTGATCTTGGTAAGCTTATGTCGCCGCACGTCGCCTCAACCAATCCTCCAATACTACCATGACAATTTCCTTTTATTTTATTAAACAGGGTCTCAACCCTCAGCCTGGAAAACAAATGAGCACACCGTCCTCGAGGACTCAGTTACTTAAAACCTCAGGCTAACATTTGATCATATAACCTAGCGACTTTAAATACATGTTATCGTGACCCAGCCGCTATTGAACCACCCGTGCGTCCACATGGCACGACCACATCTTCCGTCGTTCAACCCGACGATATTGGCTCCCGGTACCACGCGTTGCAAAACATTCATTTTGTGCGCACTTAACATAACAGGGCAACCGTGTACCACCTAGGTAGGGAAACGCCAATACGGGTTCCTTCCGACAAACCTACAGGTTGCATTCCCGACCTGTAGTTCTACTCCCAGTCATCCTTAACGTGATACACGATCCTTTTCAGGATCCAACTCAAGCCACATCAATTTCCATGATATAATTCTTTTGTTAAATCTTCGACTTGCATAATCAACAACACTTAGTATAGACTCACATATATATTATTCATAACCATATATACTCGTATTTATGCCTATTTTAACTCCCAAACCCTAAATTTCAAAGCCACCGCATCAATTTGATGCTTAAAGCCTATTTTAGTGGAAATCACAAAGCAACTTTTCAGACTTTTTCAAAAATAGCCAAAATTAGGGTTCTTTATAGCACATAACGTAAAATCAAAAATTTCAACGATCTCATATGAAAACCCAACATCAAAAGGAAGGATTTCATTACCTAATCGATCTCTCTCTCATGTTTGCAAGGCTTTATCGTATTTCATTTTTAGAAAGGCTACTTTAAGGCTCCTGAAAAGATCGAATTTTATTTTCGTATCAAAAACGCTAAAAACGTGTCAAGAACGCGAAGAACGAACGAAGAACGTGAAGAACGTGAAGAACACAAAGAACATCAAGAACATATTTTCTCGAAAAACTTTGGCAGAGTTTCCCCTTATATCGGGACATATTTCAAAATAAAAATGAAAAGAGTTTCCTATATAAAATCAATCGTGAGGAAAACAACAACATAACTGAAAGAATATACTCAAACAACAAGAGATGAAGAATCGATAGACACCACTCATCTTAGGTGAGTGAACATGTGATGAATCACAGGGTCACTGACGTGCATAGCCGCCCGCACCTAAATAGGGTATTACACAGATTTCTCCATCAAAATAATTATAAAAGCATAATAGAAAGAACAGAAACATAAACGATGGAGAATCGGTAGACACCACGCGTCTTAGATGAGTGAACGTGTGACGAATCACAGGGACACTGACGTGCATAACCGCCTGATGAGGCTAAAAATCGGTTTCGTGGCTTTTTGAAAGTAACGTGGTCGATGTAGAAAAAAAAACCACGAAAAATCACGATCTTCAGTCTATCAAACAAATTCGGTTTTCCGAAAGAGAAAACCTACACTAATTATTTATCCAGGTGAGTGCGCCTGGGTCGAACTCAAGGAGGCAGAATAGAATGCTTTTGATTTTTCAAAAGATTGTTGTTGGCGATTTTATTTTATCTCTTCTTAAAGTGATCAGAGTAAGAAAGCACTTTTTTATTTTATTTTTATTTTTTATTTCATTTTAATCTTTTCAAATTTTTATTTAATTTTCAAAAAGGGATATTTTTCAAAAATATTTATTTATTATATAATAGGTGGATATTATATAGGTGGTAAAATATAGTAGGGTGAACGGGGGTCGAGCAACGAGCTCGAACTACACAAGAAACCAAAACAAAACGAGACGAAATGTGAAGAATCAAAACACGACAAAAACACGACAAAAATCCTCGAAAAGTTAATACTAGGTAGATGGGGTAGTTGTGTAACTACCCTAAAGAAACCGTCAAAAAAAGGTCAAACGAGGTCAAAACAGCCCCTACAGCCCAGGGGCATAAGCGTAAAAAAATTATTTAAAAGTTTGCAAAAAGGTCCTCAGGGACTATTTTGTAAGAAAAATATACAAAGTTTTACATTTAGGTCCCTGCGGAGGGATCTAAATGCAAATATAAGAAATCTGGGGGGCAGAGCGAAATATCTGGAAACCTGCTAGGTTAAGTATGCAATTTTCACATCCTTTTGCAATCAACGGTGCAGATTAGAAGTTCTAGGCGTTGATCTGACGCTGGTGGCTTTGACACGTGTCAGCAATCTGTACACCACCTTTTCTTGAGGTTGTTACGCTCGTTGGTGAAGACGCTTCTTCTCCGAATTTCTCCGGCCAATCTCCGTCGTCTTTGGCGCTCCGACGGGGCCAGAGGTAGGGTATTGGCGGCGGTGGCTCGAGTCCACGGCAGCGATGCGAAGAAGATCACAGTCGCGTTGATCTGGAGGTTGTTCCAGTTCTGGCGACCGACCTCTGAGGTGGATTCTGTTGAAGATGGTTAGCTTCCAGATGTTGAGAAGTGGCTTCCGACGAAGATTGATCTGCAAATAACAAAATCATATGCTCGATTCTCTAGGAATCGGCTAAGGGGTGATAGAATGCAAGATCAAAAACTGATGAAAAATTAAGTTTCCAGGCGAACTTGTGAAATGCGTGAGAACGAAGGTAGATGGCGTCGCGATTCGAAAGGGTTTGAAATGCTTTTAAGAGAGGAGTTACGAAGGGCGTCTAACCTAGATGATCAGTCTTACTAAATCGGGGATTAACGTTGCTAATCAACGCACGAGAATCGAGGTGAAAATCCAAAGAAGATGGAGGAAAAGGTCTGTGGATTCAAGGTATATTACCTGGAAAGTTGCTCGACGGGCTACCTTTGACTGGAGCTTGGACGCGCGCTGAGCAGCGATGCAAGGCTGACGAACGCCTTGGAACCTCCTCCGACGTCTCCTCCTCCTCGCAGGCTTCTCCAAGGCGCTGTCACCACCGCAGGTTGACTGGAACGAGGTTAGGAAGTTGGGGAGTTGGGTATACTGGAGCTGAAGGTCAGGCAGTTGGAGAGTTCGTTTGTTAATGGCAACCTTTGGAGGTAATTATAGGAGGGATTTCGTGGGCTTCAAATTTAGATCTAGGGCTGGCGTTGAAGAGGGTAGTTAGGAGAAGGGGATCGAGGGTTTAGATCGTCTGGGGAGGTTAAATGTTACGCGGGAAAAATCATGGAAGTCGACCGGTCAGAACAGAAGTCGGGCCAACTGATTCTTGGAGAAGAAGACCCAGGTGCTGACAAGTGTCAGCACTTGGTTGGTCCAAAGGCTGAATTTCTTTATAAAATAGATAATAAATAATAAATATTTTTTTAAATAGTTACAGATACAAGAAATGTAGATAAATTAATTTTCTAATTTATGGAATAAATACTTTTTATAAATAATAAATATTATTTAAAATATAAATATTATATTAATAAATATGTATTTATAAATAGGTTTTAGATTTTTAATTTAGTAAATAAACAAAAATTAATTTTAGATTTTCTTAATTATTAGAATATTAAATAAGGTTTATGTGAATTTTTATAGATTTTAATAAGTTAATTTACATATTTTAATAAATAGAGGTATAAGTTCTCTAGTTCATTTATACTTATATTTTAAGGTTTTTGATTTTATTAAAATAATAAATAAGGTCCAAAAATTATAAAATAATTTATAATTAAACTACAAGATCATGAAATAATTTAAAAATTATAAAATTAAGAAAACTATAAATAATATGTGTTACATAAAATAAATAGCCCAGAAACCCCGTTGTCTTTTGGTCCCAAAACTGACTTTAAACGGATTCCGAATTTGACGAAACCACCTTTATTAATTGGAGAATATTATTTTATGAACTTTAAAGGTGAGTAGAGTGAAATTGGAGTTCGTATGAGGAAGTTATAATGTTCGAAAGTTGAGATTTTGACAATTTATAGGTTGGGTTTCTTGGAATATATATAGGGTAATATTTTTTAATTATTTTTATATTTATATATATATTTTTAACAATAATTAGGAGAAGAGTTTAGTGAAAATTATATTCATATGAAATAAGTAAAAATCTTTAAAGTTTTGTATTTATTGTATAAATAGTAGAAAGTGTATGTGTGTGTGTTGATTTATTTTTTAGGTTTTCTTTCCTTATCTCCCCCTACTTATTGGTTTGTCAACCAATCCATGTTGTCTTGGTCTCGGGTGTTGGGCTATAAATATATCTTACAGCTATATTTATATTTTAAGTCATATTGTATATATTTATATATATTCAATCTACCTTTTCTTTCTTTTCTTGTTCTTTATTTATTTACATGATTTTAGTGGTTAAAAGTGAATATTTATACATGAATGATGATTTGTTAAAAGATGAGAATTAATGGATATTTACATGCATTTGTTAAGGGTTTTAAGACAAAATGCGACAGAAAAGTTAGTGAATCATGGATTCATCAACCCCCTATACTTAAACTTTGCTAATCCCTTAGCAAACACTTATTTTGAAAAAGTAAGTGAAAAAGAAAGAAAGTTAGAATGAATTTGTTTTCCTAAACCAATTCATGAGAACAGACAAAGGATAGAGCTCGATCTGGCCTGAAACAAGCATTTTGTCGGAACCTTAACTAGGGTTAGGATTTTGTTCTCAATAGTCCTCAAGTTCCATAAATCCTTACTCAAGATCACTTCATCGGCTAGTTCAGACTCAATTATCCATATCGCAAACTCTATCATCCTTGAAGTCAACTTGTACAGTGTGTGAATTGATTTAGCTCTTCCTGCTTAGAGAACCGAAGAAACCGTCCATCCCAGCTATACACTTCTATGGCTTCCTCATCCTGTTACTCTTTCCTCGGGGAGGGAGGTATTCCCTTCTGAGTTCAGTTCTGCTATGTCCACAATCGAATATAGGTAGAAGTTAGAAGAATGAGAAAAGAAGTGGAGTGCGACCAGTGTAGACGCATCTCCTTGTGAAGCCCAACCGGTGTAGCTGGGTCTCCACTAAGATGTGCATGCATTTTTGGTGGAAGTTTGGACCATTGTGGTCTTATTTGGTGGCTTCTGCTTTGCTTTGACTTTGTAATTTGATTGCACTGCATTCATCCTTTGTGCCTCGACGGATATAGCATCTTTTTAGTCCGTCCCTTTTTTGAGGTCTTAGAAAAATTGTGTCAGCAGATCCTTCCCTCATCCGAAGCAACTATCGCAACCCCAATCTCTCCCATCTTTAGACGTCAATGCCACAAAGATAAGGATAGAAACACACTACCAAGGTATACTGCCCTTCGGAACTCCATGCAAGTCGAGCTAAGTGCAGAGTGCATGTGTTCAAGATTGGTTCACTGGTGTAGAGTTGTACGGATGACTCCAAATGGTCTACTTAAACACAGATGACTTGATTTTCCGAATATGGTCTTACGGAACCCAAAGATTTTAAGTCACAAGACCTGAAGAGTCTAAATTCCAGTTCCTAACTAGGCTCCTTACAATGGAGGTTAAAAGCCGTGATCAAGCTCCATCCTTTAGACTAGACTCAATCTTTAGTTCTAGAAATCAAACTTATTCTGAAAAATGCGAATGCAAATGCAACCATGTTTTTGTGAATTATATTTTCTGATTTTTACTTGTTTTTATGGATTTTACGGCTTTTATGGTTTTTATGTCTTTTAGGGTTTTGTATTTTTATGGATTTTCTGATTTTTATAAACAAGTTTTTTTATTTACGATTTTTACAAGATATATATTTTATTTGGGTTAAGTTTCTAATGAATTTTACAGTTTTTATGTACAGAAAATTTTTACAAGGATTGAGTAGCTTTTACACATGTTTTAATAAGTGTTTTAAGTAAATATTATACGAATTTTAGATACATATTTTAGTTACGGTTTTTAAATACAAAATTTAAACATATTTTACTTATTTACAAAGTTTTTTATAAATAGAAGAATATATAAATGGATTTTAAATTAACCTGTACCCACTTTTTATGGATTTTATAGATATAGAAAATACATAAAAGCACGAGTTATGGTCGAAAGTATATATACCATATATACGCACCCCCTGTACTTAGCTTGTGCTATGTCCTCATAGCATCAAAAGAGACAAAGGAGGACATAACTCGTGCTAAGCAAAAGTGGGTGAAAAAGGATATCGAGTACAAGTCAGTCAACCCCCCTATACTTACGATCAGGTCATCGTAAGTATCACGGGAGAGCAAAAACGGGATGACTGAATGAAAAGAATAAATAACGAGAGTTCAAAAGGAAAAGAATACGAAATCATCGAAATCACTCGATCCCCCCTATACTTAGGATAAGGCATCCTAAGTATAGAAAAGAGTGTAGCCAAAAATTGGAGACTAGTGATTTGTGAAAAAGAAAGGCTATACAAAAGAATCAGTACAAAAACTAAAACGTAAATCAGCGAACAATCGGTCCCCCCTATACTTAGGATCTGGTATCCTAAGCATAGAAGACGAGCAAAAATGGGGACGATTGTGGTCTACGAAGAATATACAGGTGTTGTAGATCTCTAGAAACGAATGGCTCAAAAGAATTTGTACAGGAAGAAGTGAAAGAATGATCATGATTCCTGTACAAAATAGATCACTTCAGTGCGGGCCAGATGATCAGTAGTTTCGATGAAGTGTTTCAGCATCTGCCTGTTAACCACGAACGGCTCTGCACTAGGTGACACATCTGATATTGCTATACTTCCACTGTCGTGCACCGTTCTGACTATATACGGTCCTTCTCACTTGCTTTTCAATTTGCGGGAAAAATTCTCAATCTCGCATTGAACAACCAGACTTTTTGCCCAGGGACAAAGCTTTTGTGCCGAATATGTCTGTCATGCCATTTCTTTACTTTGTCCTTATAGATGAGTGTGTTCTCGTATGCTTGATTTCGAATCTCTACCAGCTCATTCAGATCTATCTTTCTCTTGGCTCCTGCTTTCTGTGTATCCATTAATATCTCTCGAATTGCCCATTCAGATTTATGCATGATCTCTACGGGCAAGTGGCACGACTTTCCATAAACCAATCTGAATGGTGAAGTACCTAAGGGAGTCTTATATGCAGTACGATATGCCCAAAGAACCTGATCTAGAAGTAGTGACCAGTTCTTCCTATCCGGTCGTACTAGTTTCAGAAGAATTGATTTCACCTCCCTATTTGAGACTTCAGCCATGCCGTTCGTCTGTAGGTGGTAAGGAGAAGTTACTCTGTGATCGATATTGTATTGTTTCACTAGCTTTTTCACCTCCTTATTAATGAAATGGCTACCCCCATCAGAGATGAGAATACGTGGGATCCCGAACCGCGAAATGATATATTCCCTTAGGAACTTACAAACGGTCTTACTGTCTGTGGTTCGTGTGGGTGTAGCCTCCACCCATCTACTAACATAGTCTACAGCGAGAAGAATGTACTCAAAGCCGCTGCTGGAAGGGAACAGTCCCATAAAATCTATGCCCCATGCGTCAAAGATCTCGCAGATAATGACGGGTCGCATTAGCATTGCATCTCTGGAACTGACTGTCCCTATAGCTCTCTGACAATCTGGACAACTCTTCACGAATGTGCAGGCATCTCTAGTAAGAGTCGGTCACCATAATCCGCTCTATAGTACCTTCTGCGATGTCCTCTTCCTTGAATGATGTCCTCCTGACTCTAAAGAATGACACAACGTGAGGAAACTATTATATTCCTCCTGAGGAATACAACGCCTTTAAACGCAATCCGATCCTTCGCGAAAAAGAATCGGATCCTCCCAATGGTAGTATCGTGCCTCAGAAATTAGTTTCTCAACTCGATTCTTTGGCCAACCCTGAGGACTTTTCTGTGTGACCAGAAAGTTCACTATATCTGCATACCATGGAAGTTCGGTTACCGCAAAGATGCTCTCGTCAGGAAATCTCTCTGCGATCTCTGGCGTGTACTCATCTGAAGGCTGATCTGACTGTAATCGGGAAAGGTGATCAGCTACCACATTCTTTACCCCAGGTTTATCTTTGATATCCAAATCGAATTCCTGAAGTAATAGAATCCATCTAAGAAGGCGTGCCTTGGCATCCTTCTTTTACATTAAAAATCTGATAGCTGAATGATCTGTGTATACTGTGATTTTAGAGCCAAGCAGATATGATCGAAACTTGTCTAATGCAAACACTACTGCCAACATCTCCTTTTCTGTCACTGTGTAATTTCTATGAGCATCATCTAAAGTTCTGCTGGCATAGTGAATGGCAACGAGAAGTCCATTCCTCCTCTGCCCTAATACAGCCCTGACCGTAAAATCTGAAGCATCCGTCATGATCTTGAAGGGTAGAGACCAATCAGGCGGCTGTAGGACAGGATCACTGATTATCTTCTCTTTCAAGGTGAGTAAGGCATTAAGACATTTATCATTTATCACAAACTTGATGTCTTTGCCTAGCAATTTAGTTAACGGTCGGGTAATCTTGGAGAAATCTTGGATAAACCGTCGGTAGAAGCTGACATGCCCCAGAAATGACTGTAACTGTTTGATGTTGGATGGTGGCTCGAGTTTCTTGATGACATCCACCTTGGCAGGGTCAACCTCCATGCCTCGCTGGGAGATGACGTGCCCCAACACGATCCCGTGAGTAACCATAAAATGGCTCTTTTCCCAGGACAGAATGAGATCTACCTCACAATACTTTTTCAGAACCTGTCTAGGCGCGCTAAACAATTGTCAAAGGACTCACCATAGACCGAGAAATCATCCATAAAAACCTCTAGAAAATCACTGACCATGTCCGCAAAAATAGCAAGCATGCACCTCTGGAAAGTCGCAGGAGCGTTGCATAATCCAAAGGGCATCCGTCTAAAGGCATACATGCCGAACGGACATGTGAAGGTGGTTTTCTTCTGGTCTTCAGGAGCAATTGATACCTGGTTGTATCCGGAGTAACCGTCAAGGAAACAAAAGTACCCCTTCCCTGCCAACCGTTCTATGACCTGGTCTATGAAAGGCAAAGGGAAGTGGTCTTTCTTCATCGCGGTGTTCAGCTTTCTGTAGTCAACACATACTCGCCACGACGTGGTTACTCTCTTTGGAATCTCCTCTCCACTCTCGTTCTTAACCATTTGAATGCCCGACTTCTTTGGGACAACATGTAATGGGCTGACCCATTATGAGTTGGAGATGGGATAAATGAACCCTTCGTCACACCATTTCATAATCTCTTTCTTGACAACTACTCGTAATACCGGATTCAGCCTACGCTGAAACTCTCTGGAGGGTTTGCTGTCATGATCGAGATAGATATGATGTGAACACAAAGCAGGATTAATCCCGCGGAGATCGGATACAGTCCACCCAATAGCCTTGCGGTTTCTTTCCAGAATCTCCATCAGACGAGATTCTTGATCATGGGTCAAAGATGAGCTGATAATGACAGGAAACCATTGATGTAGACCCACAAGGAAAGCATATTTCATATTTGGTGGGAAAGTTTTTAGCTCTGGTACGGTAGTATCTATATCTGCCAAACTATCCTCTGTATGTGTATGGGGATCTGTATCGGTTGTGGATTTGTCGGCCTTCTGATTATCCACTATCTCGATGTGCTCTAGAGTCGGACTACAGAAAATGTTCAAGACATCATCCGACTCCTCAGAATGATCAGAAGAGAATAAGTCAGCTAAATGAAACTCTAAATCATCTGAGATGGAGGAATTGTGTAGATTTTCTGAGTATGAAAGATCTGCATTAATTTCGTCAGTAGTTTGATCCCTTTGTTTCTCATCATCCAGACTAAAGTATAAGGTTCCGTCAGAAGAATTACCCCCTGTGGTCTCGGACCCGTACTCTATCAAACTTTCTTGGGTCTCTACCTGATATCTTTCGAGGTCGTCAAGACAGACCTCATCCATGTAATTGCAGGAAGCTAAAGAACTCAGAAAATCAGAAGATGCATCACTGGCTGTGTTCGAGTCTCTCGCCATCTCGATATGTATCTTCTCTCCCTCGGCGCGAAAAGATACCTTCCCTGTATCGTAATCGAAGAGAGCCTTTGTGGTCTCTAGAAAAGGCCTCCCGAGAATGATCAGGGTAAGGTGTAACTGTGCATGGCAATTCATGTCCAGGACCGTAAAGTCCACTGGGAATTGCAGACCCTGCACAGTTACAATAACGTTCCTAAGTATACCCTTAGGTCTCTTTACAGATCTATCAGCAAACTGAAGGATCGCACGGGATTTGTAAAGAGGACCTAGCTCGAGCTTATCGAGTAATGAAGCGGGTATCAGATTGATCGAGGAACCGTTATCTAAGAGAGTGCGGTCGAACTTAGCTTTTGTGATCTCGCATCTGACATAATGTGCCCCTGAGTCTTTCTTCTTCTTTGGTAACTTATTCTGTATGGCACAAGATGTAGCCTTAGTCAAGACATGTTTCTCTGTTCGGGATCTCTTTTTCCTACGTGTGGTGCAGTGGTTTTTCAGTTGATTCTTGAGCGTAGGAAAGTGATCTAAGGCATCATGAAGCGGGATCTTCAAAAAGATATGATCTTTGAGTGATTTTTTGATCTCTGGAGATGTAAGATTCTTTTTGGATTTTTTTTCCTTCTCCAATCAAAGCATCGGGAAAAGGAACAAAATCAGATGTCAGAAAATCAGAGTTTTTATTTACATTGGAATCGACTTGTACATCGAGAGTTTCAGAATTATTTACAAAACTCTCTAAGACAGGGGAAGAAAGATTTTTCTCGGGAATCTCTGCTTGAGCTGGCGTGATGTCATCGTCTGAGTCGCCAGTATCCATATCTACGGTATCGGCATCGCTCCCGGCTTTTGAATCTGCAGTGTGTTCCTCATCATCTTGATGGTTCTCCTCCTCGGCTTCAGAATCATGGTTATGCTCGTGCTCCTCAAGTGCCCTCTCCTCTTCTCCAGCAGGTGTTTGTGTTGATCTACCGCTCCTGAGACAAATGAAGTTAGATAAAAATTCAGGAAAAGAGATCGTACCTGTAGTGTCATCTACCTGATCTAGATGCCTCCACTGGTTGTTCGGGTTCATCTGAGGCTGGGCTGGGAGAGTGGTCTTCGGCACAGTTAACTCGTCCAGACGACGGTTAACCTGCTCCATTTCAGTCTTGTGTGCGATCTGGAGCGTACTCAGCATGTCCATGATCTGGTTGAGTGCCTGGGCATGTGAAGACATCTCTGGTTTGGTGTGGTGACCCTGGCTTGCTCCTCTCTCCTGCCTTGGCATGTAATGCTGAGAGGTGGAAGGCTGGGAGTATCGCTGAGGTGTGGAGGAAGACTGCTGCGGCTGCTGATAAGAATAATGCAGTGAAAAATGAGCAGGGTTCTGATATGAATGTTGGGGTCTCTAATGGTAGACATTCGGGTGAGACTGCTGTGGCGTGAAAGTCTGACGGTGCTGGAAGTTCGGACGTCCATGCTATGGATGACCGTACGGCTGCTGCGGCTACTGATTCGGTATACTCGGCTGCTGAATCGGAGTATACCAAATCCCGTTGATCTCGAAAGTAGGTTGCGGCTCTACGTCCATCTCTATGGTGCTGGTGATCAGGCCTGGATTGGTATGAGACTGATCCTCATGCTAATTGATCTGCAGAATCTCGGGCTCGCTCTGAACGTAGTTGATCTGACGAGTGGGTGGAGCGGGTGCGATCCTCCATGCTGGTTGTGCGGTCGAGAAGACTGGCTCTGCTGGTACTGGAGCTGAAGATCGGAGACCTTGTTCGACAGATCACTCAGCTGCTGAGGTAGAGATGAGAGTTTCTCCAACTCTCGCAACGGTTGTAAGTCCTGGACTTGTTTGTGAATCACATCCACCAACGTTAGCTTCTCGCTAATGAATCCCATGTTGGTGTTGGATTCGGAATCTGAGATGTTAGCCACCTTGTGATGTTCTCGGTGATGTGGTGGCTGCGGGGCTTTCTGAAATGCCCGAGTAGAGTCCGCGACTCTCGAGTTCTCGGCCATCCCTTCGAAGATAGCCCAAACTGACTCGGCATCTTTGTTCAAGTAGCTGCCGTCACATGCGGCACTTACGAGCCCCTGGATGTCTGGCCGGAGTCCTCCGAAGTAGTTCTGCATGAGCACCTTCATCGGGATCTCATGATGCGGGCATCTCTCTGTAAGGTCCTTGAATCGATCCCATGCCTCATGGAATGATTTGTGCGGTAATTGCGTGAAGTTGGAGATATGGCTCCTCATCATGTTTGTCCTTCCTAGAGGAAAATATTTGCGTAGGAAAGTGGACTTTAGGTCGTCCCATGTAGAAATTTCCCGTCCCAAGTGACTTAGTCGGTAAAGAGCCTTATCAGCTAAGGCAAAGGGAAAGGCCTTGAGGCGTACGGCTTCCTGCGTCACTCTTGGATAACAAGCCGTATCACAAATCATCTCAAACTGTTGCAAAAAAGTGAATGGCTCCTCTATAGCATTCCCGTAGAACTTGGGAAGCAATGAGATGAAGGACGGCTTTAGTTCATACGGCCCTTGATTCGGCGGTAGCCGAATCCAATGATGGAGCGTCCTTGCACCCGGGTCGTACTCTTCCCATAAAGTTGCGGGAACCGCAGGCGGTAACTGGTTCCCGGCCCCTGCTCGCAGCGCGGCTAATTGTGCCCGTAATTCCGTCTGAACTCGGAATTGTTCTCAAATCTGTAGATTCATCTGCTGAAGTGTATCGAGAATCCCAGTAGTAACATCTGCGGCTTCTGGTCTTCCGTCATCTTGCTCCTCGGCTGCTGCCCTCTCGTCTGCTGCTGGTGCTTTACCACGAGCCATCGGCTTCGAGTCGTCTGGAAAAGAGAAGCTCTCGTAAGCACTCAGTGAAAGTTCGGCTGGATATGATTTACTGAAACGAGAGTCTGTCTCAATTTTCTGGCCAGGAGGTGAGGGAGTCTGGGTCTGACTCTCCTCGAGATCAGATGGGACCAGTTCGAGAAGAGGGTCATCCCGAACTTGTGAAGACATATGTTCGACGGTGAACGGTCGAAGGCTCACGGAGTCTGAGCAGAAAAGCCGTCGAGATGTCATCTTCGATTCCAAGAGAAGGGAGGATCACGAATAGTAATTCAAGAGAGAGGGATAAATGCGAAAGCCGCGGAAACTCACGCACTGCAGGCAAACACAAAGCAAACCCCGTTTTCACCAACTCAGCCCGATGATGACCGTAAGAGTTCAGTCTTTTATCTTTTCGCTTTTAGGGTTGTAATTAGAAAACAAATTTTTTCAGTTTATCGTGCGCTGTGCGAGCTTATAGGTGCCCGATTTATCTCCCGCGATACTGTCCCGAGTCCTTACAGAGGATCACTTGTTTGCAGCCAGTATGGAGGCAAGTACGGACCATTTTCGGCTACCCGTGTTGCTTGGGGACGGTGCCTTACGCGTTGTCCTCTAAATCCCCCACTCTGCTAAGTAATCTCAGACCATTGCCGGCTACCCGAGCTTCCTCACTGACAAAGCAGTGATCAGGTGTATGGACTAAGTAGTATTTTGAAAGATATCGGTTTTTAGATTAAGTGTCGACTCTCGCTCGCGTACTCTGAGAAATGGTGGGTATTACTCTCCCAAATCAATTGAATTTTTACGGTTTTTAGATCTGATATTCTTAGCAGTCCCGGTTTTATGGTTTAATAATTTTTTTAGTATTTTCAAACAAACGTCTAAATTTTTTTATTTTCTTAATCCTAAAATCATGCACCTAGGTTGCAAGTCCTAAAACTAGCTACGTAAGCACAATCAGATAGAAAAGAAAAAAACTCCTAAACAGACATCTATCGAAAAAGCCACGGAAAAACCGATAAGGCGAGAAAACCGCGGTGGGTGCCCTGATCCCCCGAATACACGGTATCCGGCGTATCAGACCCCCAAAAAAATGGGGGTTCTTTATTATTTTTACAATTTCTCTCCCTTTCTCTCTCTTTTACAAAATTTTCCTAACTAAATATGCCCTCTGCAGCCGACTCGTGAAGAAGAAGCCGACCTCTGCGCTTTCAACTGATTCGGCTTCCTAAGAAACCAGCTGATCCTACAGGCCCTGCAAACTTGGTTAGTTGTATGAAAAATCGTATAAAAACGATCAAGAAAGAGTCGAGAAAACTGTACGAAAAACCGTACGAAAAACTACGAGAAACAAAAAGAAGAGAGAAAATAAAAATCACTAAGAGATAGAAAAATCAAAAAATCTAACGCCTCTCCGGCAATGGCGCCATTTTGATGAGGCTAAAAATTGGTTTCGCGGCTTTTTGAAAGTAACGTGGTCGATGTAGAAAAAAAAGCCGCGAAAAATCACGATCTTCAGTCTATCAAGCAAATTCGGTTTTCCGAAAGAGAAAACCTACACTAATTATTTATCCAGGTGAGTGTGCCTGGGTCGAACTCAAGGAGGCAGAATAGAATGCTTTTGATTTTTCAAAAGATTATTGTTGGCGATTTTATTTTAAGTGATCAGAATAAGAAAGCACTTTTTTATTTTATTTTTATTTTTTATTTGATTTTAATCTTTTCAGATTTTTATTTAATTTTCAAAAAGGGATATTTTTCAAAAATATTTATTTATTATATAATAGGGATATTATATAGGTGGTAAAATATAGTAGGGTGAACGGGGGTCGAGCAGCGAGCTCGAACTACATAAGAAACCGAAATAAAACGAGACGAAATTCGAAGAATCAAAACACGACGAAAACACGACAAAAATCCTCGAAAACGTAGTACTAGGTAGATGGGGTAGTTGTGTAACTACCCTAAAGAAACCGTCAAAAAAAGGTCAAACGTGGTCAAAACAACCCCTACAGCCCAGGGGCATAAGCGTAAAAAAATATTTAAAAAGTTAGCAAAAAGGTCCTCAGGGACTGTTTTATAAGAAAAATATACAAAGTTTTACATTTAGGTCCATGCGGAGGGACCTAAATGCAAATATAAGAAATCTGGGGGCGGAGCAAAATATCTGGAAACCTGCTGGGTTAAGTATGCAATTTTCACACCCCTTCGCAATCAACGGTGCAGATTAGAAGTTCTAGGCGCTGATCTGGCGCTGGTGGCTTGGACACGTGTCAGCAATCTGTACACCACCTGTTCTTGAGGTTGTTACGCTCGCTGGTGAAGACGCTTCTTCTCCGAATTTCTCCGGCCAATCTTCGTCGTCTTTGACGCTCCGGCGGGGCCAGAGGGGTGGCGCCTCCACCCCTCAAGCTCGCTCGTGGTAGGGTATTGGCGGCGGCGGCTCGAGTCGACGGCGGCGATGCGAAGAAGATCACCGTCACGTTGATCTGGAGGTTGTTCCAGTTCTGGAGACCGACCTCTGAGGTGGATTCTGATGAAGATGGTTAGCTTCCAGTTGTTGAGAAGTGGCTTCCGACGAAGATTGATCTGCAAATAACAAAATCATATGCTCGATTCTCTAGGAATCGGCCAAGGGGTGATAGAATGCAAGATCAAAAACTGATGAAAAATTAAGTTTGCAGGTGAACTTGTGAAATGCGTGAGAACGAAGGAAGATGGCGTCGCGATTCGAAAGGGTTTGAAACGCTTTTAAGAGAGGAGTTACGAAGGGCGTCTAACCTAGATGATTAGTCTTACTAAATTGGGGATTAGCGTTGCTAATCAACGCACGAGAATCGAGGCAAAAATCTAAAGAAGATGGAGGAAAAGGTCTGGAGATTCAAGGTATATTACCTGGAAAGTTGCTCGATGGGCGATCTTTGATCGGAGCTTGGACGCGCACTGGCGGCGATGCAAGGCTGACGAACGCCTTGGAACCTCCTTCGACGTCTCCTCCTCCTCGTGGGCTTCTCCAAGGCACTGTCACCACCGCAGGTTGACCGGAACGAGGTTAGGAAGTTGGGGAGTCGGGTATACTGGAGCTGAAGGTCAGGCAGTTGGAGAGTTCGTTTGTTAATGGCGACCTTTGGAGGTATTTATAGGAGGGATTTCGTGGGCTTCAAGTTTAGATCTAGGGCTGGCGTTGAAGAGGGTAGTTAGGAGAAGGGGATCGAGGGTTTAGATCGTCTGGAGAGGTTAAAGGTTACGCGGGAAAAATCATGGAAGTCGGCCGGTCAGAACAAAAGTCGGGCCAACTGATTCTTGGAGAAGAAGACCCAGGTGCTGACAAGTGTTAGCACCTGGTTGCTCCAGAGGCTGAATTTCTTTATAAAATAGATAATAAATAATAAATAACTTTATTTTAAATAGTTAAAAATACAAGAAATGTAGATAAATTAATTTTCTAATTTATGGAATAAATACTTTTTAGAAATAATAAATATTATTTAAAATATAAATATTATATTAATAAATATGTATTTATAAATAGGTTTTAGATTTTTAATTTAATAAATAAATAAAAATTAATTTTAGATTTTCTTAATTATTAGAATATTAAATAAGGTTTATGTGAATTTTTATAGATTTTAATAAGTTAATTTACATATTTTAATAAATAGAGGTATAAGTTCTCTAGTTCATTTATACCTATATTTTAAGGTTTTTGATTTTATTAAAATAATAAATAAGGTTCAAAAATTATGAAATAATTTATAATTAAACTACACGATCATGAAATACTTTAAAAATTATAAATATAAGAAAACTGTAAATAATATGTGTTATATAAAATAAATAGCCCAGAAACCCCGTTGTCTTTTAGTCCCAAAACTGACTTTTTGCAAACGGATTCCGAATTCGATGAAACTACCTTTATTAATAAGAGAATATTATTTTATGAACTTTAAAGGTGAGTAGAGTGAAATTGGAGTTCGTATGAGGAAGTTATGATGTTCGGAAGTTGAGATTTTGACAATATATAGGTTAGGTTTCTTGGCATATATACATGGTAATATTTTTAACTTATTTTTATATTTTTAATATATTTTTAAGAATAATTAGGAGAAGAGTTTAGTGAAAATTATGTTCATATGAAATAATTAAAAATCTTTAAAGTTTTGTATTTATTATATAAATAGTAGAAAGTGTATATGTGTGTGTTGATTTATTTTCTAGGTTTTCTTTCCTTATCTCCCCCTACTTATTGGTTTGTCGACCAATCCATGCTGTCTTGGTCTTGGGGGTTGGGCTATAAATATATCTTACAACTATATTTATATTTTAAGTCATATTGTATATATTTATATATATTCAATCTGCCTTTTCTTTCTTTTCTTGTTCTTTACTTATTTACATGATTTTAGTGGTTAAAAGTGAATATTTATACATGAATGATGATTTGTTAAAAGATGAGAATTAATGGATATTTACATGCATTTGTTAAGGGTTTTAAGACAAAATGCGACAGAAAAGTTAATGAATCATGGATTCATCACCGCCCGCACCTAAGTAGGGTGTTACACAGATTTCTTCTCGAACCACAACAGGAAAACGAATCGGAAAGAAAGAAGAATCAAGAACAAAACTTGGAAGAACAAGAGGATGAATTGAAATCCTAGCTTACGAAGCAAACTAAGAGAGGATCATACCTTTCTCCTCCTCGTTCTCCCGGCAGCGCTTCGCTAGCGCTCCTCCCTCGCCTCCCACTCCTCCTCCCGACCTCTCGACCCTAGCCCTTGGGGTGGTGGTGGTAGTTGAAGTCGTAGAGAATGAATAGGTGGGGGGTCTATTTATAGGCCCCAGAAAACCACTAACCATGGTTAGAAAATCATGGTTTAGGCCTTAACCATGGTTTAACGGTCCAAGGTTTTGGCCCATGGTTTTAGCCAAAACTTATCCCAAACTTGGGAGTTAAGTTAGAACATTCTAGAGGATTCTAGATTCACTAATGATGCTTAATTAACACTAATCGTGATTAACTTTCACTTATTGCGATTTAACTTTCGCGGCTTACGCTTATCTTTTGCTAACTATTGATTAGTGTTTACTAATGATCATTAACAGTTTTCAATCCGTCATTAGTTTCTTTAATCATGCTTAATTAGTCTTAATGACAGTCATTATGGGTTAATGACATCTTAGCCTTCCTTACTTCTCTTTCTTCCGAAAATCATAACAATTCGAAACGAAGTCCGATTCACCCGAAACAAATTTCGTTGATTTTCTCTTGATGAGCGGATCTTATTATATAGGATTCGAGATATGCCAAGTTCAAGGCTTTACAATTATAAGAACCTTAATGGAAGTCTTGTCCTCGAGACTAGAAATGCAGGCATAACAACCTTAAAGAGGATTGAAACCATAACAACCAAAGAGAATGAACGTCATTTCATTTATAAAGAAGATATACAATACACAGTATTATTAGTCAAATAAGTAGGGATATTTCTCTCTCATTTCTGCCTCAGGTTCCCATGTGGCTTCTTCAAACTCTTGGTCCTGCCATAATATTTTAACTAGAGGCACCTCTTTGTTTCTCAAGTTCTTTATATCCCTTTCAAGTATTTAAACAGGTATCTCTTGGTATGTCAAGTCTGGCTCAACATGTAAATCATCATAACTTATCTTATGCTCTGGATCCCTAATGTACTTTCTCAGATTTTATTTATGAAATACATCATGTATTGCTGAAAGATGTGGAGGAAGCGCAAGTCTATAGGCAACTTTACCAATCCGTTGAATAATTTCAAAGGGACCCACGAACATGGGTGCTAACTTCCCACACAAGACAAACCTCTGAACACCCTTCATAGGTGATACTTTGAGAAATACAAAGTCACCTACCTCAAATTCAAGGTCTCTTCACCTGGTATCACTATAACTTTTCTGGCGACTCTAGGCAGTTAATAGTCTTTTTCTAGCAAGCTCTACTGCTTCCCGTGTCTCTTGAAGTCTATCTGAATCATAAAGGCTCTTTATTCTGACCTCTTGCCAACACAAAGGAGTGGTACATCTTCGTCCATATAGTGCTTCAAATTTTGCCATGCCAATACTTGTATGGTAACTATTATTGTAGGTGAATTCTGCAAGAGGCAAATGTTTAATCCACGATCCTTTCCATTCTAATGCACATGCTCGTAGCATATCCTCTAGTGTCTGGATCGTACATTCTGACTGACCATCTGTTTGTGGATGATATGTTGTGCTTAAGCATAACTGTGTACCTAAGGCTTTCATGAAGTTCTCCCAATAGTGTGAGGTGAATCGTGAATCTCGATCAGAAACTATTTCCTTTGGGATACCATGGAGGCGAATCACATGTGTAATATATAACTCAGCAAGCTGGTCTGGAGTGAAAGATAAGCTTATCGGAATAAAGTATGCTACCTTCGTCAGACGATCTATTATAACCTAGATACTATCTTTACTACTAGTCGTATGAGGTAAGCCAGTAACGAAATCCATGGAAATGCTTTCCCATTTCCATTCAGTTATAGGAAAGGGTTGCAATTATCCCGGTGGCTTTTGGTGTGAAGCCTTTACCTGCTGACAAGTGAAACATGAATTCACAAACTCAGCAACATCTTTCTTCATTCTTGGCCATCAAAAGTATGAATGAAGATCCTTATACATCTTTGTAATTCCTGGATGAATAGATAATCTTGAGCGGTGCGCTTCTCGTAAGATGTCTTTCCTTAGTTCAGGTGTGTTTGGTACACAAACTTTGTGATGGTTATACAGTAACCCATCTTGTATCTGGAATCCCTCTATCTCATTCTTCTTAAGTTGTTGTCTCAAGTCTTTAAGGACTGGATCATCCTCCTGTCCTTTCTTTATTTTATCCCAGATCTCTGGTTTGTATCGATGGGGAATAGTTATAGTATCAACACTACTATCAAGTGGTTTCCATTCACTTAATGTTGATAGTAAACCCTAGAAGTGGATAGCACTCACTAACCCAGGTGAATAAGTTCTTCTGCTAAGGGCATCTTCTACGACGTTCCCCTTACCTGGGTGGTAGGAGATAGTGCAATCATAATCTTTCAACAACTCTAGCCACCGTCTCTGTCTCATATTGAGCTCCTTTTGATCAAACAGATATTTCAAGCTTTTATGATCAGTGAAGATTTCAAAAGTAATACCATACATGTAGTGTCTCCATATCTTTAAAACGAAAACTACGGCAGCTAATTCAAGGTCATGTGTTGGGTAGTTCTTCTCATGTGTCCTGAGCTGTCATGATGCATACGCAACTACCTTACCATGTTGCATAAGAACCGCCCCAAATCCTTCTTTAGATGCGTCAGTGTACACTGTAAACCCTTCACCTCCAGAGGGTAGAGTAAGGATTGGTGCAGATGTTAGGCATTCTTTCAGTGTCTGAAAACTAGCTTCACATGTATCAGACCATAAGATGGGACCACCTTCTGAGTTAGTCTAGTCATTGGCAATGCTATTCGTGAAAAGTCCTTCACGAATCTTCTATAATATCCAGCTAAACCCAGAAAAGATCGTATTTCTGTGACAGTCTTCGGGCGTTCCCAACTCATCACCGCAATAACCTTTGTAGGATCAACTGATATACCTTCCCCAGAAATAACATGGCCTAAGAAAGATACTTCAGATAGCCAGAAGTCACATTTGCTATATTTAGTATACAGTTTGTTCTTTCTTAGAGTTTCAAGTGCCTGCCTGAGATGGTGTTCATGTAGATACTTATCCTTGTAGTAAATCAGCACATCATCAATAAAGACTACTACAAAGTGATCTAAGAACTCCTTGAATACTCTATTCATGAGATCCATGAAGGCTGCTGGGGCATTTGTTAGTCCAAAAGGCATAACTGAGAATTCATAATGCCCGTATCTAGTTCGAAAAGTTGTCTTGGGAATATTTGTATCTTTAATTTTCAACTGATGGTATCCAGATCTTAAATCAATATTGGAATACATAGTTGAACCCTGTAACTGATTAAAGAGATCATCTATTCTTGGTAGAGGATACTTGTTCTTTATTGTCCTCTTGTTTAGTTGTCTATAGTCAATGCACAACCGCATCGACCCATCCTAATTCCTGACAAATAAGACAGGTGCACCCCATGGTGAAGTACTAGGATGAATGAATCCTTTATCTAACAGTTCTTGCAACTGTACCTTTAACTCTCGTAACTCAGCTGGTGCCATCCTATACGGAGGGATAGAGATAGGTTGAGTATCAAGCATAAGAGAGATTTCAAATTCAATCTCTCGCTCAGGTGGTAAGCCAGGTAGTTCCTCTGGAAATACATCAGGAAACTCGCACACTATAGGCACATTTTCTATCATTCTTTCTGACCCTGATGTAGTGGATACGTAAGCTAAATAACCTTGGCACCCTTGCTCTAATAACTGTTGTGCCTTCAATGTAGAGATATATTTGATATTGTCATTGGATGTCTTTCCAATGAATTGGATCTCTATCGAGTTAGGAAGGTGAAACGTTACTGTCTTCTGAAAACAATCAAGACATGCATGATATCTTTCTAAACAATCCATCGCTAGGATAAGATCAAAGTAATTCAATTCGATAAGTAGTAGATAAGTAGGTGACTGATGTCCTGCAATCTGTCCCACACAGTTGTCTAAGATCTTCTTGAATTATAATTGACCTTCTGGGTCCTTACTGAGATAATGGTTTTGTGCTTATATCAGAATCTTGTCCTTACAATAGGAATCAAATACTCTTCTTCTTCTTTGTTTTGGCATGCCTACGAAGTACCTCCTCCACTGCTCCTCCAAATAGAGTAGGAGCAACCAAATTCTATGGACCGATGGTATCTAGATTGTTTCTTATGAGGATGAATAGAACCCTCAACTCTATCATCCGTGGGTCTGGATGACTTTGATCTCTCATAGTGGCATTGAGTCTTCGCTCTAATGCTTATTACCTTTGACCCATCTCATGGATCATAACCATCATAGCCGCTAATTGCCTAGACACATCTTGGTCTGCCATGATCCTGGGATGAGTAAAGGTCAAAGGTCAGATCCTATATGTCTTAACATGATTGATGAGCGCGAAATTCACCTCTTTAATAGTCGATAAAGTGTAGTATAGGAAGTGAATTTCGGTCGATCAAAAACCACAAGCTTTGAATGTTGTGGAATATTTTTACTTGGTAAGTTTACCAAGGTCGAACACAGGGAACAGTGATTTTTAGTTGCTTGGTCTTAAATCAAATTAAATAATTAATTAATGCTCGATTAATTTGTGTGTTGCAAAATATACGATGCAATGATGCGAATGTGATGCAAAGGAATTAAACAGAATTTATGCTCGAGATCTGTGATTTTTCACGATTTAAATCATCAATTAATAAAGTCAATTAATCCTCAAATATTATCACAGATCGAATAATATTGACACCCAGAAAGATCTATCAACTCCAAGTTGCAGGTAAAGATATTAATCAGTGAATATTCCTGTCAAAAATTTCATGTAAAAATGCTCTCGAAATTAATCATCGATCATCCCAATAGAAAGAAAATTAATTGATCCTCGATTTAACCCCTGTAAAGATTTAAATTATTGAGAATAATCAGCAATGATCCCAATGGGTCAATCAAATTGAAATCCTCGACCGAACTCCTGCAACAGATTTATCGTTAATTTTTCAAGCATCAATATGTCAAAAATTAACCTGCAAAAGTCAATGATGATCTTCAAATAATAATTGATAACAAACAGCCTCAAATATGTCCACAATTGATGCTAAGTTGTAGAGCACGGAATTAGCTTCGAAACGACATATTATACGCTAAAATCGGAGTCCATATGACAAAGATATGATAAAATGAAGTTTCAGGGACTAAAATGTAAATAAAATAAAGTTTTCTTTGCAAAGAGGTCCCTGGGAGGACTTATATATAATTATTAAAAAGTTGAGGGGCCTTTCTGAAATTTACCCATGGAGGGGCAATTTCATGAACTTCCAGGGGTGTCCATGCAATTTTCCCAACGGCGCACGTGCGTTGCACGCGCGCTTTCAAGCTCTTTTGGCGGAGGAGCGAGCTGAACTGCAAATCGAGGTTAGCAGTTGCAAGGTCGAGGACCGGCCTTGGATCGCGCCGACAGGTTCGAAGGTGGCGAGGAGGGCTGCTGTCACCAGCCCTGTCTTCGAGCTCGGTGTGATGGCGGATGCCAGTGAAGGCCGGCTATGGCTGGTTTTATAGAAGAGATGACGTAACGTCCGACAAGGGAGGTTTATAGCTGTGGCGTGAGTAACGGCTGGAGGAGGAGTGGGGTTGATTGCCGTGCATGGCAGATCCGCAAGGGGGGTGAAGAGGGTTAAAGGCTGGGGAACCAGGATGGATGGCAGGAGGGAGAGAAGGTGGGGTGCCACGTGGCACACCCAGGGCTGCCACGTGGCACCAAAAAAATTCAGATTTTTGGAGGGGAAATAGAGATAGAAGATAATCTCGGATCGAAAAATGTTCTACATGAAAGTTGTTCGTCTTATCGAGATCTACAACTTTCATGAAGGGTCTGGAAGCAAAAGAGGTCATCTGTGAGAAGTGGTATTTTTGGTGGCTCTCCATTGTATAGAAAACCGAATTTTTGGGATTTTGTATTTTTTGGTGGTTTTAAAGTGGACAAAATTAGAGAAAAAATACTATAAAATATAAGAAAATTAATTACACATTAATCTAATTTTTTGGGATTTTTAATGGATAAGAAATTAGGAAAATAAAATAAAAGTAAGAAACACACGACTTTTGTACAGACCGACAACGGACACTTGAACTTGGTTAGTTTCTTTGATTTCAGTTTCGATTTGGATTTGGATTTTTGCATTTCTTATTAAAACTTTCATCAACGGACACAAATGAAAAAGAAATAAAATTAAAAGGGTTAATTATGTACATAAAAACTCAGGTCAAAAATAGCAAAAAGTTAAAATGCGCAAAAGAGGCCCAAAACCCAACTTTCACATATGAGCTCCGAATTTTATGAAATTGGTCTTGTTTTGAAGGGATTTGAAAATGGAGTACTTTAAAAGTGAGTAGGCCAAAATCGGACACTGTATGTAGGAGATATGCTTATTTAAGTCTGTCAGATGTGAAATTTGACTTTGGGATTATTTGACACTTATTGAGGTTAGTATTTTTTTGTATTTTTTATTTAATAAAGTTAGTAATATCTACACTATGGAGGTGGTTTCAGGTCAATCAGAGTTAGGATGAATTAATTAAAAATAAGAGAAGTTAGCGGCTTTTTGGGCTAATTTACACATGGGATTTTAAATGCAATTATGCATGATGAAATGCAAATATTAATCACACATGCATGATGACTAATAATGCTCTATTAATGATTAATTACAGGTGAATGAAGGGGAACAGAGACTAAATGACCAATTTTAGCATGATGAATACGAGATTCATCATACCCCTATACTTAGACCATGCTCGTCCCCGAGCATGAATGAATGACTTAGTTGATTACATCTCTGACCGAGTAAGTGAATTTTCAAGGCTTAATTTAGAGAAGACCCTTAATTTGAGTGATCCTAAAATTCTGAGCTCACCCAAGCTTTAATCAAAAGGAATCCAACTTCTCTAATTTTCAGACTCTCTGTTTGTACATATAATATAAGGATATGATTTTAAGTGTACTGCATTTCATGAGAGTCGAGTCGGGGCATCACTCAAAGTTCCAGTCCCAAAGATCCTCCTCTAGACCTAATCCTCAATACTAGAGAATAAGTCTATTCTTGCTTCAGTCAACCGTCTCATTAGTTTGTCAGACTTGAAAGTGTAGATGGATGGCCAGATGATGGAGGTCATAGGATTGTGTCTAATTTTCTCTCCTTCACATTGGAACAAGGTGCCTCTCGAGTGCCTTATTACTCAACACAAGTATATTTTATTTTGTTGATCAATGTGTCTGTCAAGAGAATTTGGAGTCGTCTGCACTTGTTTTTCTGGGAGTACACCGGGGTGTGTCTCTTTTGAGTATCTAAGATACCTTCGACACCCAGACTTGTATCGCTTACGATGCAGAGCCCTTTTATGGTGTCAGCCCGACTCCATGGTCCTAGCTAGCGCTTGGTCCAAGTGGACACTTTGAAAATGTTTGGGAGCGCTCGCCATTGGTGGAAGCTCATTTGGAATTTGACTTTGGATGATAGAGCTTTTCTTTGACATTTCTTTTTCTTTTCGTTTGTTGGCTAGCTCCACTGCTTTTACCAAAAGTTGGCGCACACTGATCAACAATTTTTCTTAAGTTTCATCACACCATGGCACTTAGGTCAATATCAAAAAGATAGCATATGAATCTTGTTCACATACTGGCTAATGTTTTGCTGACACTCAGGTTTTCTGAAGCCTTCATTAACTTTATCCCATCCTCGAATATCATCAGATCGGATCTAAACTCAAATCTCTAGTCCTAGTTCCTCAAGTGATATATCAACTTATCTCATCAATCTTGCAGTTGTGGGAGTGATTGTGCTGATCATATTCTTTTTGAAGGTAGAGATGAAGAGTGCAATATAGCGCTCAAATCTTTCAAACTAGGGAAGTGTGGATTATTAAGTTCAAAACCCTAATGACTAAGGTTGGCTAATTTAGAATCTCAAGTTCTCAGAAATCAAGTGTCCTCAAGCCTTGAGTGATGGTGAATGTGTCAGGAATATATCGACCAAGGAATGCATGAAATGCTTGATGAAGTGCAAGACCATGAGTGATGATTTTTTTTAATGCAAAAAGTTTTTTTGGTGTTTTTTTTGGTGTTTTTTTTGTTTTTTTGAAAACAAGTACTATACACACTACTTGTATCCATCCCCGATGTTAGATAAAAAAGATTAAAGTACGAGCTATGGATAAAGTAGATAAAATATATACAAACACCCCCCCTATACTTAGCTTGTGCTATGTCCTCATGGCACAAAGTGAAATGTAGACATAGCTCGTACAAAGTATAGATGGGTTAAAAACAAAGGAGGAGAAGCGATGTAAAAACAATGGTAGCGGTCCCCCTATACTTAGGCTCAGGTCAGCCTAAGTATAATCGGATAATTACAGATGGGGAACCGGGTAGATTTGTGGATGTACAAGATCAAGGAGGCTTGCGACGGACATTCTTGCGGGAGTGCGGAGGGAGATAATATGGAGATGTAGAGGGCGACGATGAAGAAGACCAACCATCGTCGGAGTCGTCCTCAGGAGAATAGTAGTTGTCTGCAGAGGATCTCCAACTTTTGTCAATCAGAGGTAAGTGCCCATGGATTAGAGCTGTACCTACTGCACTTATCTGATGAACCACATCAGGACCGGACGAGGACTCTTCAGAAATCACCTGATGTGTAAGGTCAAAGGTGACTTTCTTGGTCGGTTTGTTTCCTTGGAAAGTATTGAGAGGAAGTTGGTCAGTCTTCATCTCCCTGTCTTGAGTAATCGAAGTGGCATTTGTGAGTTCCTCATCAGATGAATCTCCATAAAAGTCGACCAATTCTTGAAGGGTCATGCACTGCTTCGGTCGAGGGAGATTGTTCTTGCGGATCTTGTGGTTTATGGCTGGGGTGTTGATGTCACTTCTGGATTATCGTGAATTTTGGTGACATCGGATGTTTTCGGAGTCGGTTCCTTATATGGTTCAATTATCTCATGAATTACTGCCGACTCGAAGATTGGTCCACTCAGATAATCGTGACGGTCCTCAATAATATGGTCTAATTCTTCATAAGCTCCAAAATCTTGATTTTTCCTAGGAGCAGTAATAAGGTGGTGAGAATCTGAAGTTTGTCCAACAATCAATCCCTTAGGTGACTCTCCTAGGGTTTGTATCAGTGTGTCATGTAGAGATGTCTGATAATGTGAAATATTTATCTCATGATCATAACTGCTGGTTTCAAGTTGGTTTTCCTCAGAGCAGGATGTGTCATTGGGGTCGTGTCATTGTGGTCCGAGTTCGGGAACTTGATTTCCTGAGTCTCGCAATCGGCGATCGCCTTAGCGGAAGTTAATAATGGCTTTCCTAAAATAATAGGAGACTCAGACATCCTTCCGGGGTGCTCAATGTCAAGGACAATAAAGTCCACCTTATGTTCTTTACCTCGGAAATTTACGATGACAGAAACGATCCCCCGCGGTCTTTTGATTTAGATCGATCAGGTTGAACGATCATCCTAGTCTTTTTGAGTTGTCCGAATTTAAGTTGATTAAAGACGGACTTCGGGAGGATGTCTAATGTGGAGTCGTCGTCCAACCGAACATGAGTAAATATAGAATCCTCAATTTCACATGTGACCTGAGTCAACCGCTTGACTTTGCGACTTTTGATTTTATGATTCATAACCAAAGAACTAGCCATAGATATTACATGATATTCAGTTTTTGATCGTTTCTTGCCCGTCTTTTTGGGGTTCAGTCGACTCTTCACAAATCTTTTAAGATGGGGCACATATTCTATGGCTTTGATTAATGGAAGCTCTAAGATCAGACTCTTGCAAAATGCTTCCATTTCAGAATTGTCCAATTTTTTTGAATTTTCAATTTTTCAATTTTTTTGGTATTTTCGATAATATGGTCAGTCGGGGGATCAGAGGTCAGTGGTTGTGTCTGATTGTAATGATCCAGTGGTTCACATGGTGGTGGCCTCACTTCTTCTGAATTTTGCATTGACTGGATGAGATCATATATTCTCATAGTTAAAGTGTCTGCTCTATGATTAATCTGAGCAATCTCATCCTCAAACATCTTATGAGTAGTGATTGAATAATCAGTCTCCATGTGTCGTGATTCTGGCATGTATCCTCGAGTAGAGTGTTTATTGTTCATAAACATTATGGTCTGGTCATGAGTTGTATTTCCTTGACTTTGGTTTTCTCGTGGGTTGTCAAAGGAAAAATGATACTTATCTTGAGTAGGGGATAATTCAAGAGGCTGCGAGATCCTAGTGACCGGAAATCGTGTTCTATTGTCAATATCGGTCACTCTATTGTTTATCCTTGATTCTGATCTCTCTCTTATGTCCATAAGATTGTCCGAATGTGAGAGATGGCTATTCCAAGAAGAAGTGTGGTCATAGGGTGGGATGTATGGGTGGGCAGAGAATGATGGCTGAGGAGAACTTGACTTGAATGGTAGGTTCCCCTGAGGAGTGTGAGAAGAAGAATATCGGGACATGGTCGTGGAGATCGGGAAAGAAGACCACTGTGCCAACATCTTGTCAAGAGGGATGGAATGATCAGTAAACCACGATTTGCTTGCAATTGCAAGGTATTTGACGCACGCAAATCAAACACAAAACAAACACATTGATTCACCCACTCAACACTGGTGAAGGCACGTTAGGGTTCGGCCACTTATCTTTTCAATTTTAATTTAATGGCAAAACAATATTGCAGATTAAGCGGAGCTGTTAGGTACTGAAATATTTCTCAAAGACTGTCCCGAGTTCGTACAACTAGTTGCATCTACTCTCAGCCAGTATAGGTGGAAGTACGGACCGTTTAAATGGCTACTTGTGTTGCTTGAGGACGATGCCTTCCGCGGTGTCCTCTAAACGACCCACTCTGCTAAGGGAAGTCGGACCGTAAAACGGCTACCCGAGACCCTCACTGAAAAGTAGCTAATTGTTTTTAAAAACAATAGTCTTTGTGAAATTCCTCAGTTTTGGCTCTACCCTAAGGTGTGCGATCTTGTACTTACGCAAACAATGAGTGGGTTTCTCTCCACCAAACAAAAGTTAATTTTAGGTCAGTTTATTTACAGTCACCTTGATTAGCAGTCCCAATTTTAGATTAAGGCTATCAATGTAGTTTATGTGAGCACAGAAATTCACGCCTAACGAGTAGTCCCAATTCCATTAATTCCTAAGTTGTAAAACTCGAGGAGGGAGAATCGAAAAAGCCAATGCAAGCGTAAATCAGTGATGCAAGCTTAAGAGAAGGACTTACAGTGAATCCTCGCGTTCTTCATGCGGGATGCAAGACAAGGAATTAAAATTTACACTAAATGATATGCACAGATGGAAAACGCCCTAAACAGAAAGTTCTATTAGCGGGAAGAATTGATTTCAGAATTTGGCTAATGTTGAACGATCTACAGTGTGTTTAATTAGTGAAAAGTGTGGCCTAAAAAAATACGAGCACAATCAAATAATTCTAATCTAGAGTATGTGCTCCTAAATTCTACGTCAAGCCACAGAGAGTCCAGTCTTAATTATTACAAGGGTTCAAAGAGAGGGACCCTGAGAATAATGCAGAAAATTAAATCTATACTAACTCTCTCACAAAATTTAAATTCGGTCTTCATAGCAGATCCTTGAATTAATATCGAAATCCAGCTCCCAGAAGTCTGCGAAGAGAGAATTTGCAGTTAGTAGCAGAAGTAAGAGAGAAATGCAAAATAAAATGCAGAAAAAAAATATGGCACAAAAATTAATTTTCACAAAAATCAATTACAAAAAATGATTTAAAACCCTAAAAATTCGCCATTCCCGGCAACGACGCCATTTGATGAGCGCGAAATTCACTTCTTTAATAGTCGATAAAGTGTAGTATAGGAAGTGAATTTCGGTCGATCAAAAACCACAAGCTTTGAATGTTGTGGAATATTTTTACTTGGTAAGTTTACCAAGGTCGAACACAGGGAACGGTGATTTTTAGTTGCTTGGTCTTAAATCAAATTAAATAATTAATTAATGCTCGATTAATTTGTGTGTAGCAAAATATACAATGCAATGATGCGAATGTGATGCAAAGGAATTAAACAGAATTTATGCTCAGGATCTGTGATTTTTCATGATTAAATCATCAATTAATAAAGTCAATTAATCCTCAAATATTATCACAGATCGAATAATATTGACACCCAGAAAGATCTATCAACTCCAAGTTGCAGGTAAAGATATTAATCAGTGAATATTCCTGTCAAAAATTTCATGTAAAAATGCTCTCGAAATTAATCATCGATCAACCCAATAGAAAGTTAATTAATTGATCCTCGATTTAACCCCTGTAAAGATTTAAATTATTGAGAATAATCAGCAATGATCCCAATGGGTCAATCAAATTGAAATCCTCGACCGAACTCCTGCAATAGATTTATCGTTAATTTTTCAAGCATCAATATGGCAAAAATTAACCTGTAAAAGTTAATGATGATCTTCAAATAATAATTGATAACAAACAGCCTGAAATCTGTCCACAATTGATGCTAAGTTGTAGAGCACGGAATTAGCTTCGAAACGACATATTATATGCTAAAATCGGAGTCCATATGACAAAGATATGATAAAATGAAGTTTCAGGGACTAAAATGTAAATAAAATAAAGTTTTCTTTGAAAATAGGTCCCTGGGAGGACTTATCTGTAATTATTAAAAAGTTGAGGGGCCTTTCTGAAATTTGCCATTGGAGGGGTATATATGCAATTTCATGAACTTCTAGGGGTGTCCCTGCAATTTTCCCAGCGGCGCACGTGCATGTTCGGTGGCGGAAGCTAAGGCTCGGAGTGGCCGAGCCTGAGGTTCGGGCTCGGACCTGAGGCTTGGGGGACCCAAAGGCTCGGGCGGATCGAGCCTGAGGTTCGGATGGTCCGAACCCGAGGCTCGGTGGCTGGCTCGGGGAAGCCCACGTGGCGGCTGGAGGACCGTCGGATCAAGGGCTTGGGCTCGATCCGACGGTCGCTGTAGAGGCGATGGTGGCTCGGGCGGGGCGGCCGAAGAGCGCCGCGCGAGGCGCTGGTGCCGCGGGGGCGGCGAAGGCGGAGCGGCGGTCGGAGGAGATGAAGCCACACCTCGGCCGACACACGGCGCGAGGCGTGGGTGGCGGAGGTTGGTGGCGGCACCCCCGCGCAGTGGAGGGCGTGAGCTGAGGCGATCGGGCGGAGCGGCGAGGCTGGGCCTCCGCGCTAGGCGGTGGGCGACGGCGAGGCGAGCCTGGGGCGGAGGTGTGGCGAGCTGAGACTTGCGGCGGAGGAGCCGAGGCGCAGGCGGAGCTCTTCGCGGGCTGGGGCGAGGATGGTGGTGGTCGGCGGCGATGGGAGCGGGGTGGCCGGCGTGCCTTCGCGCGGCGGAGCTACTGAGGGAGGCGGCGGTGAGCTATGTTCCTGCAATAATTAGACCAAAAATAGGGGGAGGGTCGCCAGAAGTTGAAGGAGCGGCGGAGACCTTCTCCAAATTGTCTCTCAAGCTCTTTGGCGGAGGAGCGAGCTGAACTACAAATCGAGGTTAGCATCTGCATGGTCGAGGACCGGCCTTGGATCGCGCCGACAGGTTCGAAGGTGGCGAGGAGGGCTGCTGTCACCAGCCCTGTCTTCGAGCTCGGTGTGATGGCAGATGCCGGTGAAGGCCGGCTATGGATGGTTTTATAGAAGAGATGACGTAACGTCCGACAAGGGAGGTGAATGGCCGTGGCGTGAGTAACGGCTGGAGGAGGAGTGGGGTTGATTGCCGTGCATGGTGGATCCGCAAGGGGGGTGAAGAGGGTTAAAGGCTGGGGAAGATGACCAGGGTCACGTGCCTAGCACGTGACCCGGGTGTGACCAGGATGGATGGCAGGAGGGAGAGAAGGTGGGGTGCCACGTGGCACGCCCAGGGGCTGCCACGTGGCACCAAAAAAATTTCAGATTTTTGGAGGGGAAATAGAGATAGAAGATGATCTCGGATCGAAAAATGTTCTTCATGAAAGTTGTTCGTCTTGTCGAGATCTACAACTTTCATGAAGGGCCTGGGAGCAAAAGAGGTCATCTGTGAGAAGTGGTATTTTTGGTGGCTCTCCATTGTATAGAAAACCGAATTTTTGGGATTTTGTATTTTTTGGTGGTTTTAAAGGGGATAAAAATTATAGAAAAAAATAGTATAAAATATAAGAAAATTAATTACACATTAATATAATTTTTTGGGATCTTTAATGGATAAGAAATTAGGAAAATAAAATAAAAGTAAGAAACACACAACTTTTGTACAGACCGACAACGGACACTTGAACTTGGTTAGTTTCTTTGATTTCAGTTTCGATCTGGATTTGGATTTTTGCATTTCTTATTAAAACTTTCATCAAAGGACACAAATGAAAAAGAAACAAAATTAAAAGGGTTATTTATGTACATAAAAACTCAGGTCAAAAATAGCAAAAAGTTAAAATGCGCAAAAGAGGCCCAAAACCTAACTTTCACATATGAGCTCCGAATTTTACGAAATTTGTCTTGTTTTGAAGGAATTTGAAAATGGAATACTTTAAAAGTGAGTAGACCAAAATCGGACACTGTATGTAGGAGATATGCTCATTTAAGTCTGTCAGATGTGAAATTGGACTTTGGGATTATTTGACACTTATTGAGGTTAGTAATTTTTTTTGTATTTTTTATTTAATAAAGTTAGTGATATCTACACAATGGAGGTAGTTTCGGGTCAATCGGAGTTAGGATGAATTAATTAAAAATAAGAGAAGTTAGCAGCTTTTTGGGCTAATTTACACATGGGATTTTAAATACAATTATGCATGATGAAATGCAGATATTAATCACACATGCATGATGGCTAATAATGCTCTACTAATGATTAATTACAGGTGAATGATGGGGAACATAAACTAAATGACCAATTTTCGCATGATGAATACGAGATTCATCAATGATGTACATAAGGGACAATGACTTGTGAATGGTACTGCAGTTAGTTATTAAGATCAAAGGATTTTAATACAACCTTAGTTTCTGAATACCGCTCATAGTTGTTAATTATAAATAAATTATTGGAGTATCCTTACTCTGATACCAATCTGTTGTGACCCTGATTCCTGGGTCGTCGGATCCTCCCATATCCGGATCTGGTTACTCAGCAATAATTTTTTCAACAATCACAACTAACATTCATAAACAGAATACGAATAAAATTACTCAGAAGAAAGTATTTTAACACTTTTCCATTCACAAAATAAAGTTCAAATGATACACTGTCCCACTATAATCATTTACATGTACATCAGCTTGAAAGGAAAATATACAAAAGATTTCTAACTACCTTAAAAAGTGAAGCTATTGTGGCTGGCTGGATGTCTAGTATGTAAGCTGGATGAATTTTTTTTAAGTCCTTGTAATGGCTCACCGATACCTGTTGGGTTTTTCATAAATCATAGGATAAAAATTAGCGAATGCTAAGTAACGAAGAAGAAATGCAAACAAATTGTGTAATTTTTCAAAACTTGATATCACAAAAATTTTATTCCTTCTCGTTAATTTAAGTCCTATTCTTTTCTATTACACATCAGGGATTAGTCCAGGGGAACCCCACCATTCTTGGACTCCGAAGCTGTGGACCCTTCGAGATTGGAGATTCTGTTGATCTTGGTAAGCTTATGTCACCGCACGTCGCCTCAACCAATCCTCCAATACTACCCTGACAATTTCCTTTTATTTTATTAAATAGGGTCTCAACTCTCAGCCTGGAAAACAAATGAGCACACCGCCCTCGAGGACTCGGTTACGTAAAACATCAGGCTAACATTTAATCATATAACCTAGCGACTTTAAATACATGTTATCGTGACCCAGCCGCTATTGAACCACCCGTGCCTCCACATGGCATGACCACATCTTCCGTCGTTCAACCCGACGATATTGGCTCCCGGTACCACGCGTTGCAAAACATTCATTTTGTGCGCACTTAACCTAACAGGGCAAGCGTGTACCACCTAGGTAGGGAAATGCCAATACGGGTTCCTTCCGACAAACCTACAGGTTGCATGCCCGACCTGTAGTTCTACTCCCAGTCATCCTTAACGTGACACACGATCCTTTTCAGGATCCAACTCAAGCCACATCAATTTCCATGATATAATTCTTTTGTTAAATCTTCGACTTGCATAATCAATAACACTTAGTATAGACTCACATATATATATTATTCATAACCATATATACTCGTATTTATGCCTATTTTAACTCCCAAACCCTAACTTTCAAAGCCACCGCATCAATTTGATGCTTAAACCTTATTTTAATGGAAATCACAAAGCAACTTTTCAGACTTTTTCAAAAATAGCCAAAATTAGGGTTCTTTATAGCACATAACATAAAATCAGAAATTTCAACGATCTCATATGAAAACCCAACAACAAAAGGAAGGATTTCGTTACCTAATCGAGCTCTCTCTCGTGTATGCAAGGCTTTATCGTATTTCGTTTTTAGAAAGGCTACTTTAAGGCTCCTGAAAAGATCGAATTTCATTTTCGTATCAAAAACGCTAAGAACGTGTCAAGAACGCGAAGAAAGAAAGAAGAACGTGAAGAACGTGAAGAACACGAAGAACATATTTTCTCGGAAAACTTCGGCAGAGTTTCCCCTTATATCGGAACATATTCCAAAATAAAAATGAAAAGAGTTTCCTCTATAAAATCAATCGTGAGGTAAACAACAACAAAACTAAAAGAATATTCTCAAACAACAAGAGATGAAGAATCGGTAGACACCACGCATCTTAGGTGAGTGAACGTGTGACGAATCACAGGGTCATTGACGTGCATAGCCGCCCGTACCTAAGTAGGGTATTACACAGATTTCTCCATCAAAATAATTATAAAATCATAATAGAAAGAACAGAAATATAAATGATGGAGAATCGATAGACACCATGCGTCTTAGATGTGTGAACGTGTGACGAATCACAGGGTCACTGACGTGCATAGCCGCCTGCACCTAAGTAGGGTGTTACACAGATTTCTCCTCGAACCACAACAGGAAAACAAATCGGAAAGAAAGATGAATCAAGAACAAAACTTAGAAGAACAAGAGGATGAATTGAAAGCCTAACATACGAAGCAAACTAAGAGAGGATCATACCTTTCTCCTCCTCGTTCTCCCGGCAGCGCTTCGCTAGCGCTCCTCCCTCACCTCCCACTCCTCCTCCCGACCTCTCGACCCTAGCCCTTGGGGTGGTGGTGGTAGTGGAAGTCATAGAGAATGAATGGGTGGGGGGTCTATTTATAGGCCCCCAAAAACCACTAACCATGGTTAGAAAAACATGGTTTAGGCCTTAACCATGGTTTAGCGGCCCATGATTTTGGCCCATGGTTTTAGCCAAAACTTATCCCAAACTTGGGGCTTAAGTTAGAACATTCTAGAGGATTCTAGATTCGCTAATGACACTTAATTAGCACTAATCGTGATTAACTTTCACTAATCGGATTTAACATTCGCGGCTTACGCTTATCTTTTGCTAACTATTGATCAGTTTACTAATGATCATTAGCGGTTTTCAATCCGTCATTAGTTTCTTTAATCATGCTTAATTAGTCTTAATGACATTCATTATGGGTTAATGACATCTTAGCCTTCCTTACTTCTCTTTCTTCAGAAAATCATAACAATTCGAAACGAAGTCTGATTCACCTGAAACAAATTTCGTTGGTTTTCTCTTGACGAGCCGGATCTTATTATATAGGATCCGAGATATGCCAAGTTCAAGGCTTTACAAAAGGAATCACAAAATCTACAAAAAATTACATTAGGATATAAACATCTACCTCATGCAATGTCCCTAGCATCAAATTGGATATTTTTTAAATAGAAAAGGGATCCTACTCCATGGAATAGGGAACTTACTTACTCCATTTTCTTCTTTTTAAATTTTTTTATTTTTTTGAAAAATACTTCCATGGATTTTCATAACTATATCCCTCTAATATGTCATTCAAATTTCGTAAGAAACAGAGACTCCTACGGCCTCCATCCAGACAGTCATTTTTTAACGGTTACAGATTTGCTGTATTTTTCATGTTCTGGATGGAGGCCGTAGAAGCCTCTGTTTCTGACGAAATTTGAATGACATATTAGAGAGATATAATTATGAAAATCTATGGAAGCATTTTTCAAAAAAAAAAAATAAAAAAATTTTAAATAAAGAAAGTGGAGTAGGTAAGTTACCTACTCCATGGAGTAGATCCCTTTCCTCTTATTTAAATTAGATATTGCGAAAAAATGCCAAAATTAGATCTAGTTAAATTTACTATTTTGAAATACTAATAGTATGCATAATCAAAGTAAAAGAGGATGATCAAAATACCCTTTTGGATAAGTGTCGTTGGGTTAGAATTCAAGGGCTACGATCTTTGGCCTTCCTTACCCATGGAAGGACCATGTACTACAGGAAGGGTCCCATATATATAGATAGAGAGAGAGGTTGGGGAGCTTGCACCAAGGTGCATGTAAGCTTACATTCATAGGTGCCAAACCACCCATTTTTTTGAAATGAAACCTTGGAGGATCTACTTAGAACTATTAGTGGAATACATACATTCAAATTTTGTGTAAAACAACATTCCTAACATATTCATCTATACAACTAAACTTCAGCAATTATGAGATCGTTAATTTTACAGCCTTAATGGATAGCTTAGGAGTCTCTAATTAAGTTGATTTTTTAATGACAATGTGGTGATATATGGTGATCTAAATGCCACATGATTTTATTTCAAAAAATAAAAAAATACGGGTGTTTACGGCACGATGCATGTAAGGTTACGTGCACATTGGTGCAATCTCCCCAACCTCATATATATATATATATATATATGCATATATAAATCCCTTCTGATAGGATGCATCCTTCCTGACTTCAGGAAGACCACCATCTTTTTAAAAGAAAACTCATGCACTTTAGTAGAATGCGTGTACAATTTATATTATAACTACAAATTATAAATACAAAACTGCCCCTTACAGTACAAACATTAAAGGGACTTTTACCCAGCAGACCTATAAACTTTGCCATTACCTCCAAAACCTTTGAAACGACCTAATTCCCCCTCAACTCTGTAAACTTGCCAACTCTGACCCCATGAATCCTACGGTTAATCTGTTTGAAGATAGTGGGGGTTCTTGGTGTAATTTATATGGACGATGGGGTATTTACGTTGTGCAAAAGGTCGCAGAGGTAATTTAAAAATTTTATAGGGTTTTTCGAGTAAAAGTCCCAACATGAAACTGCGTATTTTAATACAATATGCATACATATTCTACTAAAGTCATCATTTTTTTAAAAAAAGGGCTGGTCTTCCTGAACTTAGAAAGGATCAAGTCCCTTTGGAAGTAAATCATATATATATATATATATATATATATGTTAAATGGGGCTGCCCCTTGGGAGTAGCCAACTTGGCTACTCCCACCCCTATTTTTCCCTCATTTTTTTATTTCTTTGGAAAATAAAAATTTGTAAATTTATCATTATATCCCTCTAACATTCTATTAAAATTTCGTTAGAAACAGAGACTCCTACGACCTCCATCCAAACAGGGTCGATTTAAAAAATCCTGCGACCTTTAAAAAAATGACGTGTGGATGGAGGTCCTAGGAGTCTCTGTTTCTGACGAAATTTTAATAGATTATTAGAGGGATATAGTAATGAATATACAAATTTTATTTTCCAAAGAAATAAAGAAATGATGGAAAAATAGGGGTGAGAGTAGCCAAGTTGGCTACTCCCAGGGGGCACTACCCCCTGGGAGTAGCCAACATGGCTACTCCCACCCCTATTTTCCCTCATTTTTTTATTTTTTTAGAAAATAAAAATTTGTATATTCATCACTATATCCCTCTCACATTCTATTAAAATTTCGTCAGAAACAGAGACTCCTAAGCCCTCCATCCAGACGTCATTTTTTTTAACGGTCGCAGGATTTTTTAAATCGACCATGTTTGGATGGAGGCCGTAGGAGTCTTTGTTTCTGACGAAATTTTAATAGAATGTGAGAGGGATATAATGATGAATATACAAATTTTTATTTTCCAAAAAAATAAAAAAATGAGAGAAAAATAGGGGTGGGAGTAGCCAAGTTGGCTACTCCCTGGGGGCAACCCCATTTACCTCATATATATATATATATATATATATATATGGTTAAATGGGGCTGCCCCTAAAGGGGAGCTCCTCCTATACCATTTTTTCCTAGTTTTTATTTTTTTTTTTGAAAATTACTTATGTGGAATTTGATCACTATATCCCTATATTATGCCATTCAAGTTTCGTGTGAAACATAGATTCCTATGGCCTCCATCCAGACAATCATTTTTTAACGGTCACAGAATTGCTGAAATCAACCATGTCTAGGTGGAGGCCGTTGGAATCTCTGTTTTGCATGAAATTTAAATGACATAATATAGGGATGTATTGATGAAAATCCATAGAAGAAATTTTCAAAATAAAAAATAAAAAATAGAGAAAATGAGGACGGGGAGAGCTAACTGGGGCTAGCCCCATTTTGGGATTGATGGGGCTACCCCTGCGTCATTTTACCACAATTTTTTATTTTTTTTTACAAAATATCACCATCTATATTCATCTATATATCTCTCCAAGATATCTTTTGAATTTTGTCAGAACAAAGACTCATATGCCTTCCATTTAAAATAGGTTGATTAGAGGAATGCTTCGATTGTTAAAATTACTTGTTCTAGATGGAGGGCATATGAGTCTTCATTTCTGATGACATTTGAATAGCATATTGGAGGAATATATAGATGAATATACATGGTAACCTTTTGCAAAAAATATAAAAAAATACGCGGAAAATGGGGCGAGGGCAGACCTATTTTTTCCTATACATATGGGAAAAAGGGAGTATGCTCCCACCCTTTTTCCCTGTATTTTTTATTTTTCTGAAATAAAATCTAGTGGAATTTAGATCACCGTACGCCACTGCGGTGTCATTCAAAATTTGACTTAATTCGAGACTTCTATCCGCTCCATCAAGACTGTCAAATTTTAACGGTCTTAAAATTGTTGAAATCGACCCTCCTGATGTAAGTATTGAACGTTTGTATTGCACAAAATTGGAATCACATATTCCAGTTACTATTCTAAGTAAATCTTCCTAGGCTTCATTTAAAAATTTTTTAGGGAAAGAAAGGTGGGAGCATACTCTTATATGCTCCTAGGGAGCACGTACACACACAGGGAGCTGGGAGCCTAGACTCGAGGGTATAAGCAACTACCTACACCCAGCCTTTTTTCATTATTTTTGAGTTTTTTGAAGGAAACCTTGGGGGGATTTGCGTAATATATTAACGAAAATATGTATTTCAAATTTCATGCAAAATAAACATTCTTATCACGCTCATCTCGAAAGAGATAAATTTTAGCAATTCTGGGACCATTAAAATTTTGTAGTCATGATGGAGATGATAGAAATTCCAAATTAAGTTGAAATTGAACTGACATTATAGTGATATATGGTGATCTAATTCTCCATAATTTTTATTTCAAAATTTTTAAAAATAATGAAAAAAAGAGTCAGGTGTAGATAGTTATTGATGAATCTATGATTCATCGCCTTTATTCTTTCATTTTGGCTAAAATACTAGGTAAAATACAAGTAAATAACCACCAATTCTAATTAAATATCATTCTAACCACATTTATTAATATTCTATAATTAACACTTATTTTACCCAAAATAAAGAATAAAGATAAAAAGAAAAATAAAAGAAAAAGAAGACTGTAGATATAAAACATATACAGAGTGATATTAACCCCAAGACTAGGTTAATATTGACCGGGTCGATAAAAGAAATAAGCAGGGGGAAATAAGGATCCTAACTTATAAAGTTATTGAGTATATTTTACCCATTTACACTATGTAAATACTTCACCTCATTTATTTATCATCAAGACAATTCCAAACCAAAACACGCATTTTGTAAAAGTTGTCATAAAATACATATTATTTTATAAAAATATCAGAAAAATATTTCACCATAAAAATAATTAACCGCAATGGACCGAAAAAGCAGTAAAAAACAACTTCCAAGGTTCATAACTATTTATAGAAAACTCCAAGTGGACCAAACTCACTTTAAAATATGTTTTATACTTAATATTATTTGTTAAAAAATTATAGAAAAATATTAAAATAAAACCGGTGAGTTTCGACGTTTTGGACCCGTTTTATACGTGTACTATATGTAGAATCTTCTCGAATTTTTAATTAAATAACCGTAAACCCGATTAACATAATTTCTTCTCCTAAAATCTTCTAAAATTGTATAGAAAAATATAATAATATAATCAAGCTAAAAAACCAATAAAATTCGGAGATCCGAATCCGCTACCTAAATTTTCGGGGCCTCATAACTCGATCGTGTGAACTCAGAATCGAGCAAATTTGGTTACAAAATGACACTAAATTCGCTAAAATCGGAGTTAATACGGAAAACAAGGTTTTCAGGTCTGTATTGGTATATGATATAATATAGAGTAATTTATAATAGTATTATTATAATAATTTATTTATTTATTTAATTTATTCAATTTATTTATCTTATTATTAATTAGTCATTAATTTAATTTAATTTAATTAATTTATATTTATTTTTTATCTCTCATTTTTTCTCTCTTCTTTCCTTTCTCTCTCATACTTTACCACTTCCTTCGTTCTTCCCCGATTGAATTCCTTCTATTTCTTCCGCATTCTCCGTCGTCCTTCTTCCAGCTACTACAACCGCTCAACGGCCGGCCAACTCCCTCGCGATGCCTCCACCGTCGGTGGTGACCAGAAGCATCTTCTCCTATATATAGTCGCATAACCCGTTGGAGGTCTGAATCTGCCATTTCTAACCTCCTTTCACCGAGAGATCCGAGCGGGTGAGGTTTCTTGTGACAGGAGTTCCTCCTCCGTCATTGAGCGGGGTGGAGAGAGAGGAGGCATAATTATGCCGCACATTGAGCATCGCTTCGCCGTGGCCATAGCATCGAAGGTGCCGCCACCTCTGTGAGGCAACGATCTCTAGGAAGCTCCGTTCCCAGGCCTTAGTCGTCCTCTACATCCAGGTTCTACTCTCTGTTTCTTCTCATTCTATCCCATCCGATTCCTCTTCTGAATCATTCTCTTCTCCCCTGGATTTCTCTCTTCTCGTCTCAATTTCCCTCTATATTTTCCGTGATTTTGGGCCAAATCCAATCCTATTCTCCATTCTCATCATTCAATCCCATCTTATTATGTGATCTCCTACAGTAATCAGAGCTTGAGGTTTCATCCATCGTCTTCAGAGAAACCGTTCATTCATTCTTCTAGGTTTGATAATCATTAGCCGAGGTTTAGACCCCTCGAGCTTCCATTTCTTCTCCTGCAGGACTGAGTGGCGGATCTGATCAGGATCAATTGGAGACTAACTTTGAGCAACCTGCGCACACGGACCATCGAGCGACCGCATCTTCAACATTTGGAAGCAGCCTCAACTGATCGTCGAAGACTTCGCACGATCATAGATCCGCATCACCAGAGATCTGAAACCACGCATCATCTGATGTCAATCTTGGAGAATATATAACTTCTCTAGAGCATATGTGATTCAAAACATAATAGGGAAACATGAAGACTTCAATAAATGTGCATCACTGATGCACTTATCTCTTTCCATTACCAACATCTCTGTTAAAGGACATCAATTGGAGACTTCATTACACCAGAACTCAAGAGTCAAAAATGGTGATAATCCATGGAGAAATTAACTTCGGATTCAAATCCACCGGCGACCTTGAGAATTTCCTCCATATCTGCTTGATTTGAGAGCTACGCCCGAACACCTTCGAGCATCAACACATCCAACGGAGATTGCCTTTCCCAAAGCAACTACCGCAAGGTTTGTTGCGACTCACAGCCACCAGAACACTGGAATTAGGGAAGAATAACTAAAATTTCAGGTGGAACAATAGTCGTTGATCAACACTCTGATCGAATGGCGTACAATCAGCCACACGTCCCTTCCAAGTCGAGCTGCATAACCAGCCGCTCCACCGCTCAAGGCGTATCGTCTACCCAGATTTTTTGGGCTAATTATACTTTCATCTTCGGAATTTCTACTATTCGCATACAGATCCAAGGGGTTGAAGTCCCACGTGAAGAGCGCGTGACGAAATTAGGCTTTTTGCACGGAAGTCCCTCCAGTTTCCTACATTTACTCACGTACTCCCTCTTCCAGGAAATCACACAAATACCCTGCAAGTTTCGGAAAATCACAAAAGCATCCCTACCACTATATCTAACCTACGTATATAATACACAATAAACAAAATACCACATAAAAAATATACATAAAAATACATGAAAATATTGTATTTTGCTCTATATACAATAATAAATAAAAATTAAAAAAAATATTTTCTTTATTAATAAATCATTAACAAAAAAATACTAAAAGATATAACAAACTTTAAAAACACATAAAAAATATAATAACTCTCTAAAAAAACCTATAGAAATTACTTTTAGTATATTTTACTGAATTTTACATTTTAACCCAAAAACCAAATAAAAACCAAATATTAAAATCAATAAAAAAATACATAATTCATAAAAACTTCAAAAAAATTCATAACTAAATAAATAAAAATCTCCTAGAAATGCACAACATATCGTTTTAAAGATAATTCCATCTACTTTCTATTAAAAATAAAACTAAAAAATTCTCACTGTTTTCATCTTTAAAAAGTCAAAATATGTCACAATTTTTAAAAAAACTCAATTTTTTACTTAAAAATAAACCAAACTCCATAAAAATCTATGCAACCTTCTAAAATCCATAAAAATAGGAAAAATTAAAAACATAAAAATAACTAAAAAATTTAAATAAAGATAAAAACATTTTCTAAAGAGTTAAAAATATAAAATATCTAGAATTTACAAAAAATAATATAAAGTTCGTAAAAATCAAATATGAATCCCGAAAAATCTTTAAAAACTAAGATAAAAATTCAGAAACCGTTTACCTTAGTTGTTTTTATAGATTATCCCTAGTTTTCAACAGTTTGACTACATGTTTTCGACACTCCCATGCTTAATTACTATATACTTAAGTTTAGGAGTATAAATAAAATAAAAAGATTAATAAAAAATTAATCTTTTCTGGTAGAACTCATCCGATCGATATTTTACCGAAAATCGATTATTTCTGTCTCTTTTTGTAGGAATAAAGAAGTGATCGGGTCGCCTTTTTCAGATGGCGTCGTTGCTGGGGATGCAGCGCTAGGGTAGCCGTAGACCTAGGTTTAGGGTTTCTCTTTTCGCTATTTGATTTTCTAGCCTCACAGCCTTTTTGTTTATGATTTGTGCAGCACAAGTTAAGCCACACTGTTGAGAATCGTAAAGTTGATTAGTCTAGTTCTTATAATTAAAAAAAACTATTCGTAGGAAGGGGCCCTTTCAGGGTATCCCAACTTGTACTTCTCTCTCTCTCTCCCTCCCTCCCTCTCTCTCTCTCTCTCTCTCTCTCTCTCTTCTCGGGGTCTGTTTTACAAGGGTTGTATTCCTGGAGGAGTGGGGCAACCACCGCAGCTTTTTCGCTCGTGATTTTTCTCGACGATTTTCCATGGCTTTCCGAGATAGGTGCTTGTTAGGATCTCTTGATTTTTTTCCTTCTCTGCGCATAATAGATTAGATGCTTGCTTAGGTTACGACACCTAGGTGCTTGTATCTAGGGCCAAACCAAAAAAGACAAAAATACATTAGACGATTTCTCTGAAAACACTAAAAAAATGAAAACCAAAAATTAAAACATGGACTGCTAATTCTAGCGGACTTAAAATAAACATAAGGACTCCACTTGTCTTGGGATAGCAATCCCCAAAATTACATTGTAGATACACTCTCCAGATTCAATGAGTGAGAGACGACCCATAAGGTAGAGCCAGAGTCTGGGCTTCTTTCGAAGTACTACTTAGTTCATGCTTTTAATCACCTTATCTTCAGTAGGTACGCTCGGGTAGCTGCAAACGGTCCGAGTTTACTTAGCAGAGTGGGAGGTTTAGAGGACACTGCGTAAGGATCCCTCCTCAAGTAACACGGGCCACCGGAAACGGTCCTTACTTATTTCCATACTGGATGAGACTAAGTGATTTTCGATGAGAACTCGGGACAGTACGATGTAGAAGTTTCGGTCACCTATCTGATCTCACTAATCTATGAGAAGATTGTTTGCCAAATAACACTAAAATCGACAAGGTAAACAACCAAACTCTTATGGTCATCACCGTGGTTGCGTTGGTGAACTTGGGGTTTGTTTTACGTTTGATTACGGTGTGAGTCCAATCTTTCAAGATCTGATCAATTAAAGTCAACATGATGATGGGAAGGCGATCGCTTCGGTCGACTCTGACCGATCCTCTCTCTCATGAACCTACCCATTCATCCAGATCGGTTTGGGATGTCTCTCGTCCCAAACCGAAATCTACTTGAGTTGCTATTTTCAGACGTGACTCTAACCCTGGAGACTTGTCATCGATTTTTTCTCCTACTCATTCTCATTCATCATCACCTCACCTCTAGCTATAGAAGATTATCAGCGACTACATATTGATCTGGTAGAGCCTGACTTAAATTATTTCTCCTTTCTAGAAGACATGGCTGGCAAAGAACCACAGACCACCTCCGTAGTGATAGATCAGGTTACAATCAACTGCGGTCTACTTGTTTCACTTGAGACAATGCAGAATCATATTAGGGAGCAAGGTAGGCTTATGAATGATGTTAGAGCCGAGCTGACTTAGCTGAGAGCGCAACGAGACCGACCTGCAACTGCGAACCCAAGAGCTGATCATCCAAGAGCTGAGGATCATGAGAAATAAGATAAAGTAGAGAGACCGCCACTGGATCAGAACCGCACAATGCAACAGCTCTACAATCCTGGAGCTACTACGACCCATCGGTGGATCCATCTCCCTGTTATTAACGGGAACTTCGAGTTCCATCCTCAGACCATCCAACTGCTTCCCAAGTTTCACAGGCTTTCTACTAAGGAGTCGTACCTGCACCTTCAGGAGTTCAATCTTATCTGCAGTACGATGCATGATGCATATGTAAATGAGGACATGATCAAGTTGATTGCGTTTCCTTTCTCCCTCGTTGATCGAGTAGCCTACTGGTTGAAACACCTATGGAGATATGTTTCGATGTGGAAGGAGCTGAGAACCACATATCTGAACAAGTATTACCCCCTCAGTCGAACAAATGCTGATATAGCCATGATTAGCAATTTTACCATGACCGGGAACGAATAGTTCCACGAGGCATGAGACCGATTTAGAGAGCTCATTGATCGGTGTCCCCATCATGAACTTTCCAAGTTAACTCTTGTAAAAAGTTTCTTCAGTGGGTTGATACCAGAGTTACAGGGATTGGTGAATGCCGCTTGTGGTGGATCCTACGTCTCCATGCACGAAGATCGAGTTTGGGTCATTTATGAGAAAATGGCAGAGAACTACACCATGATGTCCCATACTCGGTCTGCAATCAGATGAACCCACCCACTTATCACATGCATTCCCGAGTGGCACAGATTGAAGGGAATCCATCTTTTGCTTTCTCAACTCCGATCGAATCCTCATCACTTGATATGGGGATCATTTGTCAGAAGTCGGATCGGATGAAAATAATTGAGAAGAAGTGCCAGAACTTAGATAAGCTCAATAAAATTGATGAGCTTGAGAGATGCCTAAGTGATCTGAAGACATAGATTATGTGCCTTCAAGAGATACAAGCAGACTCCAACAAGTCTTCGAGATCACAGTCTGATTCAGGTAGCCGAGACCAAGGCATACTTCTAAGGCCTCCAAAACATCACATATACCATGTACATTTTGAGTCGAATCATCATCCCTCGATGTACCGCAACTCCAGCTAGCACCATCATCTGACACTCAGATGGTTGTGTACCAGAGCGATCATCCATTGACTTCTATGCCCCCAGCTTACTTTGAGATGCCTGAGCCATTGACTGAGGTCAATGGGATATGGTACAACAAACCACAACAACCAGGGATCCGTCGCGATCACCCTGGTTTCCGTTGGTCAACAGGAGGTGCCTTTTTCCCAACAACCACACAGGTACCGATGGGGTAGAACAAAGAACAACAATAACATTCGGGTCCTCGTCATTTCCAGCAACCTCAATGGAGGTAGAGCACTTATCAGACTCAGCATCTGCAGCATTATCCTCCACAGCAGCAGCCAGCTCTGCAAAAGCCTCAGTATCACTGAGGTGACTGATCTGGGTCTCATGGGCCTTTCCATGATAACCCAGCACTAGAATACCTCGCTAACTTGATCACTGATCAGTAGGAATCTTTTAGGCAAGAAATGGATGAGTTCAAAACCCATGTCACCGATTTGGTCAAAGGGAAGTCCGCCTTACTTTCCTAGATAGAGCCTAATCCGAATAATCTGAAGTGAAAGTCAGAGAAGGTAGATTTGATCGAGCCCACCCTCCAAACACATGTGTTCTCCGATGACTATCTTTACTATGATGACGTTGATTTCATTTCTCTTAGGAGTGGTACGATGCAAGTAGGCGAAGACTCTACTAGGCTTGAGGAAGATAATTTGGATAACACAAGCGAGCCTGTTGAGGATGTTGATGGCGGTACTGAAGTCGCAACCTTTGACGATGGAGATGGTGGTGCTGAAGCCACTAAGTCTGAAGAGCAGCTAGAGGTGAACACAGATGTAGCTGCTTTACCGTTCTTTGTCTCTAGTGATGATGAGAGAAAATCACAAAAAAATGTACAAAAGAGAAGAACTCGAAAAAGAAATAAAAAGATAGTTGATCAATATCTTTTTCTCTCTGATGATTCACAGAAAGCAAGTCCCTGTCTTGCAAGAACAATTCCTTCTACTTCTTTTGATCCTCCGATTGTACAGGCTAACCAGGAGGATGTACATATTCCTTTTCCTAAAGCACTCTGCTTAGCAAAAGGTGATAAAAAAGAAAACAACAAAAAGATCCAAATGAATGATTTGACGAAAGAGATACTCGACAAGTTTACGATCCAACTCACTCTTTTGGAAGCCTTGGCACGCATCTCTCTTCTACAGAAAGGCCTTAAAGAACGAACCACCTTCCACAGAAAGAAGAGGTAGCGCAATCATTGTTCTGAGATCCATGTGCTGACCAAGGAAACCTGCCCTGCTATTTAGAATCGACTCCCAGCCAAGAGATCAGATACAAGAGCACCGTATATTAGATGTGAGATCCTCGATCAAACTTTTGATCGGACCCTATTGGATAGCGGATCTTCGATTAATCTCCTTCCATCTTCCTTACTCGACAAGTTCGAGTTCGGGCATCTTTGACCAAGATGAATGGTCTTGCAGTTTGCTGATAGATTGGTCAAGAGGGCTAAGGGTTTAATCGAAGACGTTATCGTCACCATTCAAGGTTTGAAATACCTCGTGGACTTCGTTGTGTTGGACATGGTGGTCCCTGAATGCGTGATCGATACCCTGATCATACTAGGACGACCTTTTCTGGCGACAACAAAGGCCGTTTCTGACTATGGTACAGGAAAGGTGTACTTTTAGCATCCATGGTGAAAGTATACATATAGAGACGATCCAAGACTAGAATTCTCGATCAACTGAATCAGAACGTGCATCTGATGTTGAACTCAAAGTCATCTGGATTGTGACTTTGTACAAACCGATGATGAGGCCGTCTGGACCGAAACAAGTACCCAATCTTTCATCACACCTTCAGCCAAAGTCGAGATTCAGATATATGAGGATGGGAGATTATAGAGCACAATCCTAGAGACGAATAGAGAGAATCTTGATGAAGATGATTGTGAGATTTTTTCAAATCATTCAGTCATTACATATCCCTCTGAGTTAGAAGAGAACACTCATAGATGTCAGTCACACGCAAATAATTTAGATTTTGATGATGCTGATTGGCAGTGTTTTGCCGAATTTCTATCGCTTCAAACTCCATCATCAGAGCCTACAACCGGTCTGGAAGCCGAATCTGATTAGAATATCCAACCATCTCTAGATCTTTCTGAGTTAGAGCAGGCAGAGCTCACACATATCAATCGAGAAGTCAATACTCAGGTCCTAATCAAACCCACTCTTCCTGTTCCTTCTCCCCCTAAACTTAAACCGTTACTTCAGAACATGAAATATCGATTCCTTGCTAGCGAATCTAAAATGTTTCCGATCATCATCTCTTCCAATCTGACCGAAGATCAGGAATCCTGTCTGATGATGATTCTTGAGAAGAACCGCAAGGCGATCGGGTGGTCAGTAGCTGATATTTATGTAACTAGTCCGGCTCTCTGCTCCCACCACATATTTCTCGAGGATGATGCCAAGCCATCTCATGAGTTTCAGTGCAAGGTGAACCCAAATCTTTGAGAGGTAGTTATGAAGGAAATATCCAAGTGGAGGAGTGTCGATTTTATCTATCCCATCTCCGACTCGAAATGGGTTAGTCCTTTGCATGTGGTACCCAAGAAGACATGTATCACTATAGTGATCAATGAGGACGGAGAGGAGATTGCTACCCGAGTACCGACTTCTTGGCGCATTTGTGTGGACTATAGATGTTTGAATCATGAGACCAAGAAGGACCACTTTCCGCTATCGTTCATTGATCAGATCATTGAATGGTTAGCCGGAAAGAGCCATTACTATTTTCTTGATGGGTACTCGGGATACAATCAAGTAGCCATTGCTTCAAAAGACCAAGAAAAGACTACATTTACTTGTCCGTTCGGAACGTATTCTTTCAAACAGATGCCCTTTGGACTATGTAATGCTTCGGCTACATTCCAAAGGTGCATGCTTTCGATATTTGCGGACATGGTGGGAGATATCTTGGAGGTCTTCATGGATGATTTCTCGATCTACGACGATAAGATTACTGCCTTTCTAGCCTAGACCGCATGCTTCAGAGGTGCACGAATGTTAACCTCGTACTTTCTTGGGAGAAGAGTCATTTCATGATGACTCAGGGGACGGTCCTTGGTCACATCATCTCCAACCGGGACATGGAGGTGGCCTCGGTCAAGGTGGATATCATTAAGAAACTCAATCCACCGTTCAATCTGAAGAAGCTACGATCTTTCCTCTGGCATGCCGGTTTTTACCGGCGTTTCATACGAGACTTCAAAAAATTGTCCGACCATTGTCTGATCTTCTTGCAAAAGACACCAAGTTTATAGTCGATGATAAGTGTCTTTCGACATTCGATACTCTCAAGAATATGGTTGTAGAGGCTCCTACCCTTCATCCACCCGATTGGTCTCTCCCATTCGAGATCATGATGGATGCCTCCGATTTTGCCGTTGGGGATGTGTTGGAACAAAGGAGGGATGGCCTTACCTATGCCATATACTACACTAGCAAGACTTTGGATTCCGCTCAGCGGAATTACACGGTTACAGAGAAAGAAATGCTAGCTGTAGTATTTACCTTAGATAAATTCAGATCCCATATCTTATGATCGAAGGTCACAATCTTCATTGATCACACCACCATCAAGTATCTAATGGATAAGAAGGATTCCAAGCCGCATCTGAACAGATTGATCCTTCTACTCCAGAAGTTCAATATTGTTATAAAGGATAAGCCTGGATTCAAGAATGTGGTTGCGAGTCACCACTCCCAGTTAGAAACACCTGAGACTGTTGAGTTTGATGCACCAATCACCTAGACCTTCCCCGACGAGGTGATTCTTGTTTTCACCTTGCTACCATGGTATGCTGACATTGTGAACTTTCTTGTTACTAAGAAAGTACCACAAGGTTGGTCCAGACAAAGACTTGAGACTTTTCTCGCAAAAGCCAAATCTTACCATTGGGAGGATCCGATCCTTTATCACGAAGGAGCGGATTCCGTCTGGCGTAAGTGTATTCCTCAGGAGGAATATTATGGTGTTGTCATGTATTGTCATCGATTAGAAGTTGGAGGACACCATTCAGGGAAGAGGATATCACAGAAGGTGCTTCAATTCGGCCTTTGGTGCCTACTCTGGTTGTGGATGCTCACGCATTTATGAAGAGATGTACTGACTGCCAGAACACTTGTGGACATAGAGACATGATGTCGATGCAACCGATTCACTTCTATGAAGTGTTTGATGCATGGGTATCGACTTTATGGGATCGTTTCTTAAAAGTCAGGGGTTCGAGTATATCCTTCCCGCTGTGGATTATGTGAGTCATTGGGTAGAGGCTATTCTCGCATGAGCCGCTGATGCGAACAAGGTTTGCAAGTTCCTGAGAAAGCATATCATTACGCGGTTTGGGGTCCCTCGTGTTCTGATATTAGATAGGGGTAGCCACTTCATCAACGATAAGGTAAGAGCACTTGTTAACGAGTTCGGTATAGACCATCGGGTTGCTACTCCGTATCACCCTCAGACGAATGGTTTAGCCAAGGTCTTTAATAGGGAGATCAAGACGATTTTGTAGAAGATTATTCGCCTAGACCGAAAGGATTGGTCATAGTTTTTGGACTCAGTTCTTTGTACCTATAGAACATCCTTCAAAACTTCATTGGGCACATCTCCCTTTCGTATCGTTTATGGAAAGCCATGCCACTTACATGTTGAGATCAAGCACAAATCCTTGTGGGCGGTGAAAGAAGTGATCTTTGACCAGATGATTTAGGAGATCAGAGACAAACTGAATTGTCAGCCCTGGAAGAGTTACATGACAAAGCCTTTACGAGTAGACTTCATTATGAAGAGCGGATGCAAGCGTGGCATGATTCTCATATCAGCCAAAAGCAGTTTGAGCTGAATCAGAAAGTATGGCTATTCGATGAGAGACTAAAGTTATTTCCAGGGAAACTTCAGAGTAAATGGAAAGGCCCCTATCTTGTACGAAAGGTGTACGACAATGGTAGCATCGATATATTTGAGTTGTCGTCTGATTCCACCTTTCGAGTCAACGATCAATAGTTGAAGCCCTTTCTCGATCATGAACCACAAACTGTTGAAGTTGCTCCCATCTATTTTGTATAAGATGATCTTTTCATCCTACACTTGCCATCTCATACCTGATTTTCAAAGATCACTTGTATATACTCTCGATTTTACTCTTTCTTACTGAAGGATATTGTGAATCCTTAAGCGCATCACGGAAGCGTGTTGATCGCATTGTATGCAATCGGAGCAACTAGTCGCACTAGATGCTAGATGCAGCGGAAATTAAAATTTTAAATCTAAAGATGAAACCACATGATCACGGGAACACTTCTCGGATCGTTTCATCAAACCACAAGTATAAGGAATACCTCTTGAAGCGTGGTTGTGATCATGAGATCCCAAAGTAGAGATCCTCCTGTCTCAAGTCCGATCCACGAAGAACACACTTGCGGGCGCGATGATGAGTCACGTTCCTTCCCTCAATCCTCAATGAAGATCCAAGCGATGGCTCCCCCGATTTCGTAAAACGAAAACCGTCGTCTTCCTTTAGAGTAAGCAACTCCAAAGAAGATGGAGATCCACGAGTCGTCGAAGGCGAAAGCCGAGAGTCTCTCCTTTCTCAACACAAAGTGGATGACCACTTGATGGAGAAGAGAAAGAGAGAGGGAGAGAATGAGAAAGAGAGAGAGAGAGTTGTAACCTTGCACAACTCTTGATCATGTACCTTTGGAAGGCTACCCTAGCCCTCCTTTTATATTAGTTTAGGATCCAATGGATCTCAATCCATGGGACACATAGATCCAACGACTAGGCTTGGTCTATGTAAGATCAATGGCTATAATTTTTGTTGGTTAAAACCAACAACATTTATTTATAATTAAATTAAATATATGTTGCAACATTATCAACACATTTTAATTTAACATAAATAAATTAGTTAAGAGATAAATCAAGATAATAAAATAGAGTCAATATAGCCTCCTAAAATCAAGGGGCGTCATCCATGACTTTTTCATGGGTGACGCCACCTCTAAATTTGGTGGCTCTATTTCTCCTTTTTATTATATTATTTTATCTCTCAATTATTGCAAAAATATCCACCAAATTAATTCCAAATTAATTTGTGAATATTTCAATCACGCCATTGAAATTTATGTGAATCATATTCACATCCCAAACTAATTAGTAAATGACATTTCCAGTTAATTAACAAATGTGAATCCAATCCATATTTAATAATTAACAAATGTTATTTACTAAAATTCTCTCTCTTGAATATATGTATATTATAAATCATATTTATAATACAAAAATATCATGGATAGTATTATCCACATTCTCTAATCCTTGATAATTAAATCCCATTTAATTATCTTGGATAATAATATGAATCATATTCATATTATGCTTGATAATTAAATCTCATTTAATCATCAAGTCCTTGCTTGGATATGAATTTCATCAAATGAATTATTCTTGAACCCTTTCAAGAATAATGTGCTTTCTCCGCATACTTGGAGATAAGGACAGGGCGATTGTATTGTTCCACGCATAGTGATGTGGATGTTGAGATCTCATCTCAAATCCAGATCTTACAGACCTCCCACAGATGCTTGATTAAATCAAGACCACAAATCTAATCTTCTCATTGAATCTGAACCTCATTCAGACCAATGTCCAACACTTGGACTAAGATCAGATTGCTTCTCTACTGGAAGGAGTCACTAAAATCCAGACCTGTTTCATCACTCCCTCGGAATGGAAGCGTCATGGATATACAATCGTTTATGATCACATCACCTTCAGGTATTCCCAATACCTGTACATCCTGCATACTGGAAGACCCATGGTCAACCCGAAGATCAAGATCTATTTTACACTGTCTTCTTCAGGGTTTGATCACCAAGTTTCTCATTTGATCATTGGGATTTGGTATCTATCATATACTTTCCAAAAGCATATATCATACCTAGGTCTTGATCAAATACTTTCCAAAAGTATATATCAAACCTACAAATTCAGTCAAGCTTCCAAAGCGAGACGACCGTGCACGGAATTTGATTCTTCCCAATATCTCATGAGTGAGCTCATGTCTTCCGGTTCAGTAGTGAACCTGTATGATCCCTTTGAGAGATCGTATTTACTCATATGCCCTTACATGCACACCAGCGCGCCGGTGTATAGACCTTGGTTAGGTCATCAACCTATTGGTCTGCCAAATGTACACACTCAGACATATAGTAACACATCTGTCTCCGGTCAGAGGATGCGTGCCTATGCTGTGACAGCATTCAACATAGGACTTAGGTTATCTCGATCTCGTTAAGTCAACCCATTGACCTAACTAATCTGACACCTCCAAATCTCTATTCCTATGCAGAGGACCTACATCAAGTGGTCGGTCAGATATCAGCCTATGTGAGAAAGGATTGCCATCTCCTACTCAGGCTGGAGATCACATCTTAACAATCATTTGACGGTGCTTGATGAGTCCTCAATCTAACTCTTTAGATATTCATCCAAGCACCAGCCTCTATGATACAATTATTGAATCAACAGCTGTTTGATCATTAAGACAACCATGGTACATAACCCTAATTGTACAGAGGGACCTATTATGCAAATTATTTATTCTTCATTTCAGATCAGGGAATGATATTCGCAATAACATTTATTGCATAATGGCTCGCCATGGGCTCACATGTCCAACACTTACTTCCGTTTGTCTTACACCCTTAGGTTCATCTAGAATTTTGCTATACTTAGGATGTGCTTTATCCTAAGTATAGGGGGGGGGGGTGTAGATACCATGTTGTTCATTCGTCCTATTCAATTACCCCTGTCTTTGCTTATACTTAGGGTGCGCTTTACCTTAAGTATAAGGGGAGTAATCTCGCTCATTTCCCCTTTTGATCGTTGTCGATTTTTGTATCATCTGTTCCCTCGTTTGTCCCTCACTTTTTAATTTCCGTTTTTATACTTAGGGATATTTTGCCCTAAGTATATGGGGACAAGCTGAGCCGTTGAGTTGTGTACATTCTCATGATCTCGATCATCTTTGGTTTTGAATCTTCTATCCTTAGGATTACTTGATCCTAAGTATAGAAGATATGATCGACTTTTATTCATTCGTTATTCTTTTCAGTCATTGTAGTATAGAATCCTTTTCACCGATCTATACTTATCCCGAGTTATGTCTTCCTTTGCTGCTTCTTTGATCACTTTGAGGACATAGTTCACGCTAAGTATAGGGGGTGTCGTATATATATATATACTATATATACTTTAGAAGCCTTAACTCGTATTTTGTTGTATTTGTAATAATAAGGCTTCCTAAAAGTATGGGTTTATATTTTGAGTTTTTAAAAGCCGCAAGAAAACCGTAAATATGGCTTATATAAAAATGGCTTAAAAATGTATATAAAAAATGTTTTAAAATTCTCTGATAAAATCCTTAAAAAATTATAAATAAAATTCTTGTAAAATTCTGTATAAAAGCCATGTAATCTGGTATATAAAACTCGTATAAAATTCTTTGTAAAATGTACATAAATCTATGTAAAATTTGTATAAATTAAATTAATCCAGTAAATTTTTTAAAAAGATCCCTAAAATTGAAAAGTTTTGAAATTCAATAAAAATTTGCAAAATTCTTTAAAAACCAAATAAAACACTTAATCCAAAAAATCTACCTCATAAAAAATTTGTTGTATTCATTAGCATTTTTCTAAACAAGTTCGATTCTTAAACCGAATGGATGTAAGTCTGAGAGATGGAGCTTGATTCATGACTTAATCCAGAAAATTCTAAAGGGACTTTATTAGGAACTGGAATTGAGACTCTTGAGGTCTTTTAGACTTAATTCTTTGGGTTCCATGAGACCGTGTTCGGAATTCAACTTCAAAGTGCCTAAGTAGGACATCTGGTGTCATCCGTTTAAACTCTTCTTCATTTGAACCAATTTTGAACTCATGCACTCTGCACTTAGCTCGACCTGGAAGGGGTTGCAAAGGGCAACCCATTTCAGTGGTGTGCTTCCATCCTTATCTGGCGGTGATGAGATCTTAAGACGGGAGAGATTAGGGTTGAAATAAAGCCCCGGATGAGGGAAGGATCTGCTAGTACAATTTTTTCTAATACCCCAAAAAATAGATGGAATGAAAAGATGCTATATCCGTCGGGGCATACAAGACCTATGCAGTGTAACAATCATCTCTACCAAAAAGAAGCCGAATACACAAAATACCAAAAATGACCACAATGGTTCGAACTTCAGAAAAACATGCATGTCTTCTTGGAGACTTGGCTAAACTGGCCGATCTTCACAGGAGATATGATTACACCGATCACACTCCAGTTTTCTTCTAATCCTTCTATCTTTTTTCTATACTCGATTGTGGACATAGCACGACTTGACCTTAGAAGGAGATACCTCCCTCCTCGAGGATTGAGCTATTGGGTGAGGCTTAAATGGATTGTATAACTGGGATGGGCAGTTTCTTCGCTTCTTTACACAGGAAAAGCTAAAACCTTTCACACACAGTCAAATTGCTTTCAAAGATGAAAAGTTTACGTGTTGGATAGGTGGATCTGAGCTGGCTGTTAAGGTAAAAATGGATAAGGATTTGTGGAACTTGAGGGCTATCAAGATTTAAATCCTAATTCTAATAGAGTCCCGACACATTAATAATCCAAAGGTCTGAATCAAGGCTCCAGATTTTGGGTAAAGTGAGATTCGATTTAAAGAAACAAGCATGTTCTAAGTTCTTTTATTTTCCTTTTCCTTTTCTTTTTGCTTGCACTTATTTATAGAATAAGTGTTTGCTAAGGGACTAGCAAAGGTAAAGTATAGGGGATTGATGAATCCGTGATTCATCGTCTTTATTCTTTCATTTTGGCTAAAATTCTTGGTAAAATATAGGTAAATAACCACTAATTCCAATATATTATCATTCTAACCATATTAATATTCTATAATTAACGCTTATTTTACCCAAAATAAAGAATAAATATAAAAAGAAAAATAAAAGAAAAAGAAGAATGTAGATATAAAATATATACATATTGATCCTAACCTCGAGACCATGTCAATATTGACCGAATCAACAAAAAAATAAGTAGGGCTAGATAAGGATCCTAACTTATAAAAATATTGAGAAAATAAAGACCAAAAATATAATTTACACATTGACGAACCGCAAAATCGGCCCTTTAAGAGAGTGTTTTTGGCACTCGGAATCATCATCATAGTCGGGCCGATTTTGGTCATCAAAGAGACCACCTCATTGATACATATCAGATAAGAATGCGATGGTCATGATTTTTATTTTACTTGGCAAGAAACCAAGGTCGAACTCAGGGACACGAGCCTTTCTAGTGTTAATCAGATTTAAGTTTATTTAATTAAATGTTGAGTTAAAGGCATATAGGTCAAATCATGCAGGTACACAACGATGCAATAACAATAAAGTAAACATGCATTTTTTTATCAATGTTTATCATGCAAACAGATGCAATGAACAAATGCCCTAGGTTAAAAGGATGAGCCAACTGAATCACAAGTTAATTTCAGATTAAAATGGAGCACTAACTCGTCTGACATAATTTACAAGGTTAATCAAAAAGGCATAAAATACACTAGAGTTAATAAGAAAAAAATACATTAAGATCACAGTGTCAAATCAAGAGAACAAATATGCCATTAAAAAGTACGTCAAACAAGCGTGAAAATGAAACTGAAATCAACTCGATTGGCTCAAGATATGCAACAAAGAAAGCAAGGGAATAACTGAAAGAAAACATGAAAAATAACTACAAAAAGGTCCTTGGAAAGGACTGAAATGCAATAAAAATAATGTACGGGGCCTTCCCTGTAACTTATCCATATGCGCGGGGACCTTTTTGCAAATTTGAAGAATTACTGGGCTCCTCTACAAATTACCCAGAGTAGCACGTGCGATGCACGTGCTATCCAGGCTTGGAATCAGGCTCGGTAGAGGCTCGGCGTAGCTTCGACTAGGCTTGGCTGAGGCTCGGACTCGCTGCAGGCTCGGGGTAGGTTTGGACGTCCCAAGCCTGGAGGCTTGGAGGCTGAGGCTCGGTGAAGGCCCTGGCGTCGCCACGTGGCCAAAGCGGAACCCTCTGATCACACGGATCGAAGGGCTCTCAAAATCGTATGCGTGGTTGCTTCTTAACCATCAGATCTTTTGAGGATCCAATGGCTCCTGTACTCTCCTGGTTGGACGACGTGGCTGCACATAGGCCATTGGATCTAGACGATCCAACGGTTGCTGGAGAAGATGACGCGGCCTTGTCTGGACCGTCAGATGCAGACCATCCGACGACAGCTGTTTCTTCTTCATCCTCCGAATACATATATATATTTATATACATGTATATATATACATACATACATACATATATATATATATATCTATACATATATATATATATGTGTATATATATATATATATATATATATATATATATATATATATGGGACTTTCAAATGTGGTGGGGGCTTTTCTGAAATTGTAAAGACCACTGTGAATTTAGTAAAAACTTTGTAATAGTTTTGTAAAAGTACAATATGCACAATGTAAAAAAATGAATTTTGTAAAATATAACATCTAAATTTAAATTAACATTTTTATCCTATTTAATAATATTTTCATAATTTTATTTCACTATACATGTTGTGTTAATATTTATTGTTAAATGTATGAAACATGAAATTATAAAATATATTGGAAATATGCCTAAATTAAGGGTGGCTTACCATATATATGGTGAGACCCCGCCTCATTTGAAGTTTCTCCTACACACACACGTTCCTTTCTTGGATGCATGGAAAGTCAACCATCTTATCCATCTGTAAGAAATGTTTTGTAAATGTTGAAAATCCCATTATGGTCATTTTGACATATTTTATATTTAGAATGCAACAAATATCTCCCCAATAATCTCGCCTCTCTCCCTCCCTCCCTCTCTCTCTCTCTCTCGATCGATGTGGGCAAGCGAGGAGGAGGCTTCTGCACATCGGTGATGGCATGCAATGACAATGGAGGGAGAGCATTGGGCGGTGGATGCAGCGTTCTTTTCTATGGTAGTCAGCGACGATATGCTACTCGTGCACCTATGATGGTTGCTTCCCACGACGGTATGGTATTTCCTTCAGATCTGGAGAAAAAAGATGGGTTCTCCAATGTTATTTCAGTGGAGGTGGCATTGCGTGGAGGCTGCTGCTGCTTGTAGAGGAGATGGATCATGTAGGAGAAGGTTGAATGAGAGTGCAGATGGAGGAGAAAGGTGTAGGTGGGCGCAACCAGTTTTTGCAATATGCGATAGTTTTTTAAAATCTTTTATTTTTTACCATATCAGATCTTTTTTTACAAATTGGAAATTGTTTTAACAATCTTAGATTTTTTTATGTTTACTATATCTTTTATAAATTTCTAATATTGTCAGATCTTTTTTTATCTCAGATATTTTCTTTACAATATCAAATCATTTTTTACTAATGTCAATTTATTTTTACAATATTAGATTATGTTTTTACATTAATCATTTTTCTTATCCATTTCTAAAAATCTCGGAATGTTTTTTTTACAATCTCAGATCGTTTTTTACAATCTCATATTGTTTATTGCAAATCTCAAGTCACTTTTTGCAATTTTAGATTGTCTTTTTATATTTATCATTTTTTAATATTTCTAACGATATATTTTTATTACAGAACACAATATTTTTTACAAACCTCATTTTTTTTCATTTTTATCTTTCTGTGTAACAATTGTTGAATTAGTAACTATCTATTTTTGGCAGATCTCCACACGAATATTACAAACAAGTACGGAGTTTTATAGAGGCATTACTTAAATTGCAATTACAACAATAAACATATTATTAACTTTGATTTTATTTTACAAAGCAACTTATAATGACAATGAATATTTTATAAAGATTTCTGCCATTCTATATAGCGTGAAAATGTTACCATGTTGGTGAAATCTCATCGTATAAATAACAATAAAAAATGTCAATTCATGCGGGCTAAAATGGGAAATAAAAGGATTAAATGAAATTTAAATTCAAAACAAAATTCAAATTCAAAATGAAAATACATGGACTAAAATTCCTTTTTGGATAAAGAACCGTTAGATTGAGATGTAATGGATGAGATGGTTGGCTTTTTATACATCTAGGAAAGACCCACCTCATTGGAAGGACCTAATAGACACACAAAGAGAGAGAGAGAGGAATATGCTTCTTAGAGCACGTAACTTAAATGCTCCCTTGGAAAGAGTATATAATCAACTCAATCAAATCAACCTGATCCTACATTTGAATTTAGTTCATAAATATGATTATTGATTTAGTTAATCAAATTCATAAAATAATTTTATGTTTAATGATGCTTGGATATTTCAATCCAACTATCATGTTAGTTTATTAATAGACAACGACCTAAATATAAATATCTTATTATTCAATAAATGAAAATACTTGGAGATATTAATAGGAATATTATATATCTATGCATGTATCTTATAATCATACTTAATTTATTATTATGGATAATGATTGCTAATGCGGTTAAAATATATTTTGACATTAAAACCTATAACTAAAAATGTGAATACTTTTGGGTTAATCTCTAACTTATTTAGAAATTTATCAAGTATATTAAATTGATATTTAATCCAATTAGATTTCCTTCAGATTCTTTTCACGCAACCATTAAAATTTAGGGTTTTTATCAGTTGTATCCTTCCGATATATTGCAATATCAGGTATGCCCCTCCCTTTTCAGGAATATCACTTGTACCCCCGACTTCTTGCCATTCTATCACTTGTGCCCCTCCGTTAGTCTAACTATCAATGAGTTGAACTTAACCATAAATTTTTCAAATCATGGTGTAGTTAAGAGAGGCGTAATTGTCTAGACTTCATCATCATCATCTTCTTAATCCACTGTTCTTCTTCCTTTCTCTCCATAGTTTTTCTCTCTTAATTACACCTTCATGTATCCATTAAATCACTACAATTTTTACATTGTTATAGATATATCACTCATTGTGGATCAAATGATGAATTTTATTGAATTTTTCTGTGAGTTTTTATGAATCAATTAATCCAAAATTTATACTAACTAAACAAATAACGAAAGTTCTCTTGTTTCAACCTCCAGCTTCCTCCTCCCCTCCCCTTCCTCCTTCGCCCCTTCCTCTTCCTTTGTCAGCACCTTCTTCATCCTCATTCGGTCCCGCTTCATCAAGAAACCTTTCCGCTCCTCCAGCAGCACGTCCCATGCGATCATCCGGAGCAGCGATCTCCTCCCTGCGGATGCAACGATAAGATGCCCCTTGGTAGAGGAGGAGGCGATGATGCTCAACACAATGTGAGGAAGAGCTGGTGTGGAGAGGGAGGTGTGGGTAGAGGGGAGGTGCCGGGTAGAGGAGCTCGGGCGGAAGGAGTGGTGTAGGGGCAGTACGAGGAATTAGGTGAGGAGGAGAGGTACAGGACAAAGGGGAGGTGCGAGGACATAGATGAGGTTGGTTAGAAGGGGCAGAGGAAGGGTAGAATGTTGGGGAGGAGGTGGGGAAGAAATGGGTGGCGGTGGGAGGTCAGGTTGCGTATGGAGGAGTAGGGGCCGTAGGTGGGGCGAAAGTCAGGCTGGGGATGCGGGGGGAGGTCTGAATGGGGATGAAGAGGGTCTGAAGGTGAGGAAGCAAGGGGCAGTGGTGGCGGGGGGGGGGTGCGGGTGGTCGGGAGGAGCCGGTGGAGGAGTAGGAGGTTGGGAGGAGGAAGAAAAGGGGAGGAAGAGGAAGAGGATGGAGGAGGAGGAAGAAGGGGTTGGACATTTCAGTCTATTTTTTAAAATAAATTCATGTTATGTCCTCAAAGTTAACTCCCGTTTGCATTGGAGATGGACGACAACTAACTCGAGGAGTACAAGTTATAGAATGTCAAGAAGTCGGAGGTACAACTGATATTCCCGAAAAGGGAGGGGCATAATTGATATTGTAATATCGCGAAGGGGCACAACGGATAAAACCCCTAAAATTTATCTTGTTTTACCATTCTCCTGAATGAAGGAATCATGAAATACAACCTTTTAAAATTGCAATGGCCTTAAGTATACCCACTACTAGTGTATCCTATATAATAAAGTTCTATATTTTAAAAACATGTGTTCCCACATTCTCTTGTTCCTTTTAAGGTTAGCGGAGGATATCTCGTTTGACTATAATGAAGCAAAATAAATCATATATTTTCCAAAAGTGTAGATTGATATTCTCATATTGTTATTCCTTTTGAAAAAAGAATGATAATCAAGGGAATTGCTTTTATTACAATATCTCATGAATGAGATTTTTCTCAATTTTATTATATATAACTATGTATGATTTCTATTTAGAGGTCATATATCTTATGTTTACTTTTTTGTATGTAGTCTGCAGGCATATAGTTTTCAATAAGATCATCAACCTAACTGTTTACCAGATACACATATTCAAACACGTAGTTAAATATTTATCGCAAATCAAAGAATGAATGTGATGTCATGACAATTTATGATAGAATACTTCGTATATCTTGATCTTATCACATGAACACTTTAACTCTAGTAATTAAACAAGTTGAAATATCTAGTCCTATATAAAGGACTCACGTTAAAGAATCAACATAATATCAATATATAGATAATATCAATGTATCCATGGTACATAATTCAAATAGTATAAATGGACCCGAGTAGTAATGTAACCTCAAAAGTTCATTATTTAGGTATGTGATAATATTAAGGACAATTACATAATTGTACAATGGATTATTAAGGACTCACATATCTATGAGTCTCCAACTAGCTTGTAATACCAATCTTGAGCCTCTTGATAATCAATATATATTAAATATCAATCATTCGAATCTAAATCTCAACTAACTTAGTGGATCAGTCATTTGTCTCCTTAAACAATGCAAAGTTCTATTACAGAATTTGCATACAACAATGTAACAACTTATGCATAATGATGAGAGGTTTGACCTCTCATATCACCGAAATGTGGAGATACAAATTAGATTCGACAAATGATGAATTCATGATTCATTGCCTTTATTTTTTCATCATGGCTAAAATCCTTTATAAAATACATGTAAATAATCACTAATTTCAACTAATTATCATTCTAACCACAAATATTAATATTATATAATTAAAATTTATATTACCTAAAATAAAAGAATAAAAATAAAAAGAAAAATAAAAGAAAAGTAGGTTAGAGATATGTAATATATACAGACTGATCTTAACCCCGAGACCAGGTCAATATTGACGTGGTCGACAAAATAAAAAAAAATAGGGGGAGATAAGGATCAAAACACCAAGAAAATCAAGATAAAAAATATAATTTACCCATTTCATAATGTAAATATTTTACCTATTTTATTCATCACTTATATCATCTCAAATGAAATCACTTCGTTTGTAAATGTTGTTTATAAAAATATATTATCTTATAAAAATATCAAAAAAATATCTCAACTGAAAAATAATTATCCGCAATGAACCATAAAAGCCGTAAAAAGCCGACTTCCAAAATTCATATTTATTTATAGAAAACTTCAAGCGGGCCAATCTCGCTTTTAAACTTTATTTTATACTCAATACTATTTATTACAAATATCAAAAAATATTCGAATAAAACGAGTGAGTTTTGTCGTTTGAGTCATGTTGTCTATATGTACTTCCCAGATTTTTAATTAAATAATTGTAAACCTGATTAACTTCATTTTTCAAAAAATTTTCAAAAATTATATAGAAAAAAAATAAAAAAAATACAATTTAACTCAAAATGCCAATAAATCTGAAGCCTCGAAGCCGCTACCTAAATTTTCTGGACCTCATAACTTAGCCATATGAACTTCGAATGAGGAAAACTAAGTCTTAAAATTCGTATTATTTAATTATCTACAAAATGACAATGGCTTTACTAAAATCGTAGTTAATATGAATAGCACGTGTTTCAGGACCGTATTGGTACATTGTACAATGTATCGTAACATATATTACTGTTTAATATATTAATACACTATTCATAAATTAAAATAAATTATAATAATTTATTTATTTATCTATTTATTTATGTAATTATTTACTTATATATGTAATTAATTAATGACTTAATTAACTATAAATATGTAATTAATTATTTAATCATATTCTTAGGTAATTTATAAATCTAATCATTAACTTAACTAATTATTAATTATACTAATTAATTATTTGATCATTTAATGTTATTTAATTCTTTTTCTCTCTCTTACTTTACTCTTTCTTCCCCATTCTCTTCTTTCCCCCTCACATCACATGCTTCCTTCGACCTTGAGAATTTCCTCCACATCCGCTTGATTTGAGAGCTCCGCCCGAACACCTTCGAGCATCAACACATCCAACAGAGATTGCCTTTCCCAAAGCAACTACCGCAAGGTCTGTTGCGACTCATAGCTGCCAAAGCACTGGAATTAGGGAAGAACAACTAAAATCGCAGATGAAAGAACAATCGTTGATCAACGCTATAATCAAAAGGTGTACAATCAGCCACACACACCCCTTCCAAGTCGAGTCGCGTAACCAGCCGCCCAACCGCTTAAGGCGTATCGTCTACCCAGATTTTTTTCTAGGCTAATTATACTTTCATCCTCAGAATTTCTACTATTTGCATACAAATCCAAGGGCTGAAGTGCCAAGTGAAAAGTACATGACAAAATTGCACTTTTTGCGTAGAAGTCCTTCCAATTTCCTGCATTTACACACATACTCCTTCTTCCAGGAAATCATACAAATACCCTGCAAGTTTTAGAAAATCACAAAAGGACCCCTACCACTATATCTAAACTATACAGTATCCAATACACATATAATACATAATAAACAAATATTACATATAAAAATATAAATAAAAAACACGTCTAAATATTTTATTTAACTCTATATACAATAATAAATAAAGTTTTTAAAAAATAGAAACATATATTTCTTTTTTTAATAAATCATTAACAAAAAATATAACAAACTTTAAAAACACATAAAAAATAAAACAACTCTCTAAAAAAACTTATAATTATTACTCTTAGTATATTTTACTGAATTTCACATTTTAACCCAAAAACTAAATAAAAACCAAATGTTAAAATCAATTAAAAGTACAAAATTTATAAAAACAAAAAAAATCATAACTAAATAAATAACAATCTCCTAGAAACCACAACATATCGTTTTAAAGATATTTTCATCTACTTTATACTAAAAATAAAATAAAAATATTTTCTTATTGTTTTCATCTTTAAAAATTCAAAATAGGTCACAATTTTCAATAAAAACTCAACTTTAATCTTAAAAATTAAACACAATTCCATGTAAATCCACAAAACCTTATAAAATCCATAAAAACAGAAAAACAAAATAAAAACACAAAAATAATAAAATAATAAATTAAATAAAAATTAAAACATTTTCTAAATAATAATAAAAAATACAAAATACCTAAATTTACAAAAAATATAAAATATTAAAAATCAAATAAAAATTCAATAAAATCTTTAAAAAAATAAAATAAAAATTAAGAAACCGTTTACTCTAATTATTTTTATAGGTTATCCCTAGTTTCCAATAGTATGCCTCATTGATTTCGACACTCCCATCCTTAACCGCTATACACTTAAGTTTAGGAGTATAAATAAAAAAAGATTAACCAAAAAATAATCTTTTCTGGTAAAACTCACCCAGTCGATACAACGATCGATTTTTTTCTCTTTTTGCATGAATAAAGAAGTGATTTTTCAGTTACCTACTTCCTCGGCTGTAGGCTCCCTTTTTCCACACACACAAATAATACATACATAAATACATACATACATACATACATACATACATATATATATACATACATACATACATACATACATACATACATACATACATACATATATATATATATATATATATATATATATATATATATATATATATATATATGGGACCTTTCAAATGTGGTGGTACCGTGAATTTAGTAAAAACTCTGTAATAGTTTTGTAAAAGTATAAACCACACAATGTTAAAAAATGAATTTTGTAAAATATAGCATCCAAATTTAAATTAACATTTTCTATCCTATATAATAATATTTTTATAATTTTATTTCACTATACATGTTGTGTTAATATTTATTGATATATGTATGAAACATGAAATTGTAAAATATATCAGAAAGATGCCTAAATTAAGGGTGGCTCACCATATATATGGTGAGACCCTGCCTCATTTGAAGTTTCTCCTACACACACACGTTCCTTTCCTGGATGCGTGGAAAGTCAACCATCTTATCCATCTGTAAGCAATGCTTTGTAAATGCTGAAAATCCCATTATGGTCATTTTGACATATTCTATATTTAGAATGCAACAAATAACTCCCCAATATCATCTCCTCTCTCCCTCTCTCTCTCTCTCTCTCTCTCTCGATGTGGGCAAACGAGGAGGAGGATTCTGCACATCGGTGATGGCATGCAACGACAATGGAGGGAGAGCATTGTGCGGTGGATGCGGCGTGCTTTTCTACGGTGGTCAGTGATGACATGCTACTCATGGACCTATGATGGTTGCTTCCCACAACGATATGGTATTTCCTTCTGATCTGAAGAAAGAAGATGAGTTCTCCAATGTTATTTCAGTGAAGGTGGCGTTTCGTGGAGGCTGTTGCTGTTCGTAGAGGAGGTGGATCATGGAGGAGAAGGTTGAAGGAGAGTGCAGATGGAAGAGAAGGGTGTAGGTGGGCACAACCAGTTTTGCAATATGTGATAGTTTTTTAAAATCTTTTATTTTTTACAATATCAGATCTTTTTTTACAAATTGGAAATTGTTTTTACAATCTTAGATTTTTTACTTTTACTATATCTTTTATAAATTTCTAATATCAGAGCTTTTTTTATCTCAGATATTTTCTTTACAATATCAAATCATTTTTTACTAATGTCAATTCATTTTTACAATATTAGATTATTTTTTTACATTAATCATTTCTCTCATCAATTTATAAAAATCTTAGAATGTTTTTTACAATCTCAGATCATTTTTTACAATCTCATATCGTTTATTACGAATCTCAGGTCACTTATTGCAATTTTAGATTGTCTTTTTATATTTATCGTTTTTTAATATTTCTAACGATATATTTTTATTACAGAACACAATATTTTTTACAAACCTCATTTTTTTATTTTTATCTTTCTGTTTAATAATTGTTGAATTACTAACTATCTATTTTTTGCAGATCTCCACACGATTATTACAAACAAGTATGATGTTTTATAGAGGCATTACTTAAATTGCAATTACAACAATAAACGTATTATTAACTTTGATTTTATTTTACAAAGCAGCTTATAATGACAATGAGTATTTTACAAAGATTTCTGCCATTCTATATAACGCGAAAAGGTTACCATGTTGGCGAAATCTCTTCGTATAAATAACAATAAAAAATGTCAATTCAAGCAGGCTAAAAAGGGAAATAAAAGGATTAAATAAAATTTAAATTCAAAACAAAATTCAAATTCAAAATGACAATACATGGACTAAAATTCCTTTTTGGATAAAGAACCGTTAGATTGAGATGTAATGGATGAGATGGTTGGCTTTTCATACATCCAGGAAAGACCCACCTCATTGGAAGGACCCGATAGATACACAAAGAGGGAGAGGAATATGCTTCTTAGAGCACGTAACTTAAATGCTCCTTAGAAAGAGTATATTATCAACTCAATCAAATCAACCTGATCCTACATTTGAATTTAGTTCATAAATATGATTATTGATTTAGTTAATCAAATTCATAAAATAATTTTATGTTTAATGATGCTTGGATATTTCAATCCAACTATCATGTTAGTTTATTAATAGACAACGATATCCTAAATATAAATATCCTATTATTCAATAAATGAAAATACTTGGAGATATTAATAGAAATATTATATATCCATGCATGTATCTTATAATCATACTTAATTTATTTATATGGATAATGATTGCTAATGTGGTTAAAATATATTTGACATTAAAACCTATAACTAAAAAAGTGAATACTTTTGGGTTAATCTCTAACTTATTTGGAAATTATTAAGTATATTAAATTGATATTTAATCCAATTAGATTTCCTTCGGATTCTTTTCATGCAACCATTAAAATTTAGGGTTTTTATCAGTTGTATCCCTCCGATATATTTCAATATCAGGTATTACCCTCCCTTTTTCAGGAATATCAGTTGTACCCCTGACTTCTTGCCATTCTATCACTTGTGCATCTCCGTTAGTCTAACTATCAATGAGTTGAACTTAACCATAAAATTTTCAAATCATGGTGCAGTTAAGAGAGGCATAATTGTCTAGACTTCATCATCATCTTCTTACTCCATTGTTCTTCTTCCTTTCTCCATAATTTTTCTCTCTTAATTACACCTTCATGTATCCATTAAATCACTAAAATTTTTACAGATATATCACTCATTGCGGATCAAATGGTGAATTTTATTGAATTTTTCTGTGAGTTTTTATGAATCAATTAATCCAAAATTTATACTAACTAAACTAATAATGAAAGTTCTCTTGTTTCAACCTCCGGCTTCCTCCTCCGCCCCTTCCTCCTCCTCTGCCAGCACCTTCTTCATCATCCTTCGATCTCACTTCATCGAGAAACCTTGCCGCTCCTCCAACAACACGTCCCTTGCGATCATCCAGAGCAGCAGCCTCATCCCTGCAGATGCAGCGATAAGATGCCCCTTGGTAGAGGAGGAAGCGATGATGCTCAACACAATGTGAGAAAGAGCTGGTGCGGAGAGGGAGGTGGGGATAGATGGGAGGTGCCGGGTAGAGGAGCTCGGGCGGAGGGAGAGGTGCAGGGGCAGTAGGAGGAACTAAGTGAGGAGGAGAGGTACGTGACGAATGGGAGGTGCGAGGACATAGATGATGTCAGTTAGAAAGGGCAGAGAAAGGGTCGAAGGTGGGGGAGGAGGTGGGGAAGAAATGGGTGGCGGTGGGAGGTCAGGTGTGGTATGGAGGAGTAGGGGCCATAGGTGGGGGTGAAAGTCAGGCTGGGGATGGCGGGGGGAGGTCTGAATGGGGATGAAGAGCGGCTGAAGGTGGGGAAGTAATGGGTGGTGGTGGGGGTGGGGGTGGTCGGGAGGAGCCGGTGGAGGAGTAGGAGGTTGGGAGGAGGAAGAAAAGGGGAGGAAGAGGATGGAGGAGGAGGAAGAAGGGGATGGACATTTTAGTCTATTTTTTAAAACAAATTCATGTTATGTCCTCAAAGTTAACGCCCGTTAGCATTGGAGATGGACGACAACTAACTCGAGGAGTACAAGTTATAGAATGTCAAGAAGTCGGGGGTACAACTGATATTCCCAAAAAGGGAGGGGCATAATTTATATTGCAATATCGCGGAGGGGCACAACTGATAAAAATCCTAAAATTTATCTTGTTTTACCATTCTCCTGAATGAAGAAATCAAGAAATACAACCTTTTAAAATTGCAATGACCTTAAGTATACCCACTTCTAGTGTATCCTATATAATAAAGATCTATATTTAAAAACATGTGTTCCCACATTTTCTAGATCCTTTTAAGGTTAGCGGAGATATCTCGTTTGACTATAATGAAGCAATATAAATCATATATTTTCCAAAAGTGTATATTGATATTCTCATATTGTTATTCCTTTTGAAAAAGAATAATCATCAAGGGAATTGCTTTTACAATATCTCATGAATGAGATTTTTCTTAGTTTTATTATATATATAACTCTGTATGATTTCTATTTAGAGGTTATATATCTTATGTTTCCTTTTTTGTATGTAGTCTGCAGGCATATAGTTTTCAATAAGGTCATCAACCTAATTGTTTACCATGTGCACATATTCAAACACGTAGTTATATATTTATCGCAAGTCAAAGAATGAATGTGATGTCATGACAATTTATGATAGAATACATCATATATCTCGATCTTATCACAAGAACACTTTAACTCAAGTAATTAAACAAGTTGAAATATCTAGTCCTATATAAAGGACTCATGTTAAAGCATTAACATAATATCAATATTAAGAGAAGATTGACATCTTTTTTTATATTGAAGATCTGCATTCAGGATATCATTATATAATGTTAGCCATATCCTTGGTCTAGCCTTTGATCATTAATCATTAATTAACATAATCAATATATCCATGGTACATAATTCAAATACTATAAATGGACCCGAGTAGTAATGTAACCTCAAAAGTTCATTATTTAGGTATGTGATAATATTAAGGACAATTACATAATTGTACAATGGATTATTAGGGACTCACATATCTAATAGTCTCTAACTAGCTTGTAATACCAATCTTGAGCCTCTTGATAAATCAATATACAATAAATGTCAATCATTCGAATCTAAATCTCAACTAACTTAGTGGATCAGTCATTTGTCACCTTAAACAATGCAAAGTTCTATTACAAAATTTGCATACAACAATGTAACAACTTATGCATAATGATGAGAGGTTTGACCTCACATATCACCGAAATATGGAGATACAAATTAGATTTGACAAATGATGAATTCATGATTCATCGCCTTTATTTTTTTCATTTTGGCTAAACTCCTTTATAAAATACATGTAAATAATCACTAATTTCAGCTAATTATCATTCTAACCACAAATATTAATATTATATAATTAACACTTATTTTACCCAAAATAAAAGATAAAAAATAAAAAGAAAAATAAAAGAAAAGTAGGTTGAATATATGTAATATATATAGACTGATCTTAACCCCGAGACCAGGTCAATATTGACGTGGTCGACAAAATAAAAAAAACAGAGGGAGATAAAGAATCAAAACACCAAGAAAATCAAGATAAAAAATATAATTTACCCATTTCATAATGTAATTATTTTACCTATTTTATTCATCGCTTATATAATCTCAAATCAAATCACTTATTTTGTAAAAGTTGTTTATAAAAATATATATATTTTATAAAAATATTGGAAAAATATTTCGACTGAAAAATAATTATCCGCAATGGACCGTAAAAGCCGTAAAAAGCCGACTTCCAAGGTTCATATTTATTTATAGAAAACTTCAAGCGGGCCAAACTGGATTTTAAACTTTGTTTTACACTCAATACGTTTTATTAAAAATATCAAAAAATATTCGAATAAAACGAGTGAGTTTTGACGTTTGAGTCATGTTGTCTATATGTACTATATGTAGTAATTTCCCAGATTTTTAATTAAATAATCGTAAATTTGATTAACTTAATTTTTTAAAAAATATTCTAAAATATATAGAAAAATATAAAAAATATAATTTAACTCAAAATGCCAATAAATCTGAAGACTCGAAGCCGCTACCTAAATTTTCTGGACCTCATAAATTAGCCGTATGAACTTCGAATTAGGAAAACCAAGTCTTAAAATTCGTATTTTTTAATTATCTACAAAATGACATTGGCTTTGCTAAAATCGTAGTTAATATGAAAAGCACGAGTTTTAGGACCTCATTGGTACATTGTACAATGTATCGTAACATATATTATTACTTAATATATTAATACACTATTTATAAATTAAAATAAATGATAATAATTTATTTATTTATCTATTTATATATTTATGTAATTATTTACTTATATACGCAATTAATTAATTACTTAATTACCTATAAATATGTAATTAATTATTTAATCACATTCTTAGGTAATTTATAAATCTAATCATTAACTTAACTAATTATTAATTATACTAATTAATTATTTTATTATTTAATGTTATTTAATTCTTTTTTCGCTCTCTTACTTTACTCTTTCTTCCCCATTCTCTTCCCGGACTTACGTTGTGATGCCTGAGCCATTGACAGAGGTCAATGGGATTTGGTATTACCAACTGCAGCAATCAAGAATCTGTCATGATCATCTTGGTTTCCGTTGGAATACTGGAGGTTCCTATTCCCAACAGCCACAGCAAGCATCTGGCAGAACAAAGACCGACAATATCATTCCGGTCCTTGTCAGTTTCAGCAGACTCAGTGGAGGCAAAACTCCTATCCTGCTGTGTATCAGCAACCCCCTCAACAACAGTCAGCTCTATAACAGTCTCACTATCATCAAGGCAACTCATCCGGGTATCATGTTCCCTTCCATGATAACCTAGCTTTAGAGTATCTCGGTAACTTAATTACTGACCAACATGTCATATTTAGGCGAGAAATGGATGAGTTCAAGACTCATGTTACCAATTTAGTCAAGGGGAAATCTTCCCTACCTGCTAAGATAGAGACGAATTCGAATATCTGAAGAGAAAGTTAGAGCAGATAGACTTGACCATGTCCACCCTCCAGTCACAGGTACTTTCAGAGGGCTCTCTTTAACGTGATAACGCTAAGTTCATATCTCTTGGGAGTGGTAGGATGCCAGTAGGCAGAGACTCTATTAGGCTCGAAGAGGACACTCTGGATGATACATGCGAGCCTGTAGAAGATATTGATGGAGGTACTAAAGCTGCATCCTTTAATGATGTGGATGGTAGTGCTGAAGCCGCCAAATCTAAAGGAATGCAGCCAGAGCCGAATGAGGAATTAGCTACTTTACCTATCTTTGTAAATAGTGATGATGGTAGAAAATCTCATAAAAATGTACAAAAGAAAAGAAATCGAAAGAGAAATAAAAATAAGACATTTAATAAATCTCGAGACCATGGATCTTCCTCTAATGATTCACAAAATGCCAATCCCCGTTTTACAAAAATATGTTCTTCTTCTTCTGATCCTCCTCCTATACAGACTGACAAGGAGGATGTACATATTCCTCTTCCTCAAGCACTCTGCTTAGGGAAAGGCGATAAAAAAGAAAATCCCAAAAAGACTCAAATGCTTGATCTGAAGAAAGAGATGCTGGATAAATTCACCATTCATCACCCTCTTTCGGAAGCCTTGGCACACATCCATCTTCTACAGAAAGGTCTCAAAGAGCGAACCACTATTCATAGAAAGAAGAAGCAACGTAATCATTGTTCTGAAATCCATGTGTTGACAAAGGAGACTTGTCACACCATCCAGAATCATCTCCCAACCATACGATCAGACACATGAGCACCGTATGTCAGATGCGAGATCCTCGATCAAATTTTTGATCACACTATTTTAGATAACAGATCACGGATTAATCTTCTTCCCTCTTCCTTACTTGATAAGTTTGAGTTCGAACCTCTTCGATCAAGCAGAATGGTCCTGTAGTTTGCAGATAGATCGGTCAAGAGGCCAAAGTAATTAATGGAAGACGTTATCGTCACCATTCATGGTTTGCAATTCCCCGTAGACTTCGTCGTGTTGGACATGATGTTCCCTGAATGTATAACTGATACCCCAATCATATTAGGACTACGTTTTCTGGTGACAGCCAAGGCCATTTCCGATTATGGTATAGGGAAGGTGTACTTTTCCGTCCAAGGTGAGAGTATACATATAGAAACGATCCAAGATCTCAGAGCCAAATAAGAAGAGTTAGAGCAAGCATATGAAGACAGAGCCTACAATCATCAGGATTGTGACTTTGTGCAGACAGATGATGTGGCCGTCTAGGCCAAACCGAGTAGATGGTCTTTCGTCACATTTTTAGGGGAGTCTGAGTATCAGATAATAGATGATGGAAGATTGGATATCACAGTCCTAGAGCAAGTACAATTAGAGGCTGAGGTAGATGAGTCTGTTGATGATCTTTTTGAGTTCCAATCTTGTTGCTCAGATCTTGATCCCTCCGATGCAGACATGGACTTTGATTGGAAGATGTTTGATGAGTATGTTCCACATGTCATTTTCTATAAGCCTATAACTAGACTGGAGACCAAGCCAGCACAATAGAGTCAGCAATCATACAAGCAATCTCTATATTTTTTGAGTCAGAGCAGGCGGAGCTTACACATACCGACCTAGTAGCCTACACCCATGCCCTAGTCAAACCAGCTCTTCCTATTCCTTGTCCCCTAAGCTCAAACTGTTACCTCAGTCGATGAAATATCAATTCCTTGCTGGCAAATCTAAAATGTTTCTGGTCATCATCCCTTCCAATATGACCGAAGATCAGGAATCTCGTTTGATGGAGATTCTTGAGAATAATCGCAAGACAATCGAGTGGTCAGTAGAGGTTCTCCATGGGATTAGTCCGGCTCTGTTCTCCCACCACATCTTTCTCGAGGATGATGCCAAGCCATCTCATGAGTTTCAATGCAGGATGAATCCAAATCTTCGAGAGGTGGTTATGAAGGAAATATCCAAGTGTTGGAGCGTTGATTTTATCTATCCCATCTCTGACTTGAAATGGATTAGTCCTTTACATGTGGTACCCAAGAAGATGGTATCACTATAGTTATTAATAAGGATGGTGAGGGACCACTACCCGAGTACGGACTTCTTGACGCGTACGTGTGGACTACAGACGTTTTAATCAGGTGACCAAGAAGGTACTTCTCACTATTGTTTATTGATCAGATTATTAAGAGATTAGTCGTGAAGAGCCATTATAGCTTTCATGATGGGTACTCAGGATAATTAGGTGGCCATTGCACCTGAAGACCAGGAAAAGACGACATTTACCTGTCTGTTCAGAATATATGCTTTCCGACGAATGCCCTCTGGATTATGTAATGCTCCGGCTACATTCCAGAGGTGCATGCTCTAGATTTTCATGAACATGGTAGGTGACTTTTTAGAGGTCTTCATGGATGATTTTTTGGTCTACGGCGATGATTTCGACTCCTGTCTTTCTATCTTAGACCGAGTACTTCAGAGGTGCAATGAGGTAAGCCTCATTATTTCTTGAGAGAAGAGTCATTTCGTGATGACTCAGGGGATGGTTCTTGGTCACATCATCTCCAACAGAGGCATGGAGGATGATCCGACCAAGGTGGATATCATCAAGAAGCTCGATCACCCATCTAACTTGAAGCAGTTACGATATTTTATGGGACATGTTGATTTTCTACTTACAGTTCATTCAGGTCTTCAGTAAAATTGCCCGACCGTTATCTGATCCTGTCGTGAAAGACACCGAGTTTATCATATATGATAAGTGTCTTTCAATTTTCGAGACTCTCAAGAATATGGTTGTAGAGGCTCATGTCCTTCAGCCACACAATTGGTCTCTTCCATTCGAGATCATGACGGATGCCTCCGATTTTGCCGTAGGGGCTATGTTAGGACAGAGGAGGGATGCCCTGCTTTATGCCATACACTACACTAGAAAGACTTTGGATTCTGCGCAGCAGAATTACACTGTTACAGAGAAAGAAATGCTAGCTGTAGTATTTGCCTTAGATAAATTTAGATCCCACATCTTAGGATCAAATGTCACGATTGTCACTGATCATACTGCTATCCGATATCTAATGGACAAGAAGGATTCGAAGCTACATCTGACCAGATGAATCCTTCTACTCCAAGAATTCCCCATCGAAATCAAGGATAAACATGGAATCAAGAATGTGGTGGCAGATTACCTCTCCCGACTAGAACTCCCCTAGACTTATGAGTTTGATGCACCCATCATAGAGACTTTTCCAAATGAGGAGATTCTTGCTGTCTCCTTGTTCCCGTGGTATGCCGACATTGTAAACTTTCTTGTTGCCAAGAAAGTCCTGCAAGGTTGGTCTATGAAAGACTCGAGACTTTCCACGTGAAAGCCAAGTCTTACCTTTGGGAGAATCCGATCCTTTATCATGAAGGAGCGGATTCAGTCCAGTGTCGGTGTATTCCTCAAGAGGAATACCAGAGTGTCCTTACTTACTACCATAAATTTGAAGCTGGAGGACACCATTCAGGGAAGAGGACATCACAGAAGGTGCTTTAGTTCGGTCTTCAATTGCCTACTCTTGTTGCGGATGCCCACACATTCATAAGGAGATGTACTGACCGTCAGAAAATGGGCACTTGCGGACATAAAGATATGATGCTGATGTAGCCAATTCACATTTATGAGGTTTTCGATGCATGAGGCATCAACTTTATGGGCTCGTTTTCTAAGAGTCAAGGATTTGAGTATATTATTCTGGTTGTGGATTACGTAAGTCATTGGATAGAGGCTATTCCTGCCCGAAACACAAACGCAAACACGATTTGCAAGTTTCTAAGGAAACACATCATTACACGGTTCTGTGTCCCTTGAATTCTGATCTCAGATGGGGTTACCCATTTTATCAACAATAAGGTAAGGTCTCTTGCTAACGAGTTCAGCATAGATCATCAGGTTGCAACTCCGTGTCATCCTCAAATGAATGGTCCGACCGAGGTCTTGAATAGGGAGATTAAGACAATCTTGCATATGGTTATTCACCCAGACTGAAAGGATTGGTCACATCTTTTGGACTAAGTTCTTTGGGCCTATAGAACATCCTTCAAAACTCCATTAGGTACATCTCCCTTTCGACTCGTTTATGGCAAGTCATGCCATTTACCTATTGAGATCAAGCACATATCCTTGTGGGCAATAAAAGAAGTGATATTTTGCCTAGATGTTTCAGGAGATCAAAAGCACACTAAACTGGACCCTCTGGAAGAATTAAGAGATGAAGCCTTCACGAGTAGCCTTCACTACAAAGAGCGGATGAAAGAGTGGCATTATTCTCACATCAGCCACACACAGTTTGAGCCTGATCAGAAAGTATGGCTATTTGATGCGAGACTGAAATTATTTTCAAGGAAACTTTAAAGCAAATGGAAAGGTCCATATCTTGTCAGAAATGTGTATGACAATGGTAGCATCAATATATCTGAGTTGTCTTCTGAATCCACTTTTCGTGTCAATAGTCAGCGTTTGAAACCATTTTCGATCGTGATCCGTCGACCATTGAAGTTGTCCCGATCTATTTTGTGTGAGATGATCTCTTCACTCTTACACTGTGCATCTCATACCTGACTTTTAAGAATACTGTACATATTTTCGATTTTATTCTTTCCTTATTCCGTTTGTCTTACACCCTTAGGTTCATCTAGAATTTTTCTATACTTAGAATGTGCTTTATCCTAAGTATAGGGGGCGCAGAAACCATTGTGTTCATATCATTCTGTTCTATTACCCATGTCGTTGCTTATACTTGGGGTGCGCTTTTCCCTAAGTATGGGGGGGGGGGTAATATCACTCATATCGTCTTTTGATTGTCGTCGGTTTTTGTATCGTCTGTTCTCTTGCTTGTCCCTCACCTTTTGATTTTCTTCTCTATACTTTCGGATATTTACCCTAAGTATGGGGGGACAAGCCAAGCTATTGAGTATGTACATTCTATTGACTTCGATCATCTTCGGTTTTGAGTCTGCTATCCTTAGGATCACTTGATTCTAAGTATAGAGGAGATGATCGACTTTTATTTGTTTATTTGTTATTCTTTGAGTCATTGTAGTATAGATTCCTTTCACCTATCTATACTTAGCCTGAGTTATATCTTACTTTACCACTTCTTTAGTAACTATGAGGACATAGTTCACGCTAAGTATAGGGGGTGTCGTATATATGTTATATATACTTTATAGCCATAACTCGTACTTTATTGTATTTTTAAAATATGGCTCTCTAAAATTATGGGTGTATATTTTGGGTTTTTAAAAGTCACAAGAAAACCGTAAATATGACTTACAAAAATCAGCTTAAAAATTGTATTAAAAATGTTATAAATTTTGAATAAGATCCTTTAAAAATGGAAATACAATTCTAGTAAAATCTTGTATAAAAGCTGTATAATCTTGTAAATAAAATTTGTATAAAATTCTTTGTAAAAATATACAAAATTCGTGTAAAATTTGTGCAAATGGAATTGATCCACTAACTCTTTCAAAACAACCCCTAAAAATTGAAAAGTTTTAAAATTCAATAAAAATTTGCTAAAGTCTTTAAAAGACATATAAAAAGTTTAAAACGAAAAATCTACTTCATAAAAAAATTGTTGCATTCATGAGCATTCTTCAGGAAAAGTTTGATTCTTGACCGAATTGATTTAAGTTCGAGAGATGGAGATTGGTTTAGGCCTAAATCCACTTAAATCCAAAGGAACTCTATTAGAAACTGGAATTAAGTCTCTTCAGGTTTTTTAGGCCTAATTCTTTGGGTTCCATGAGACCATGTTCGGAATTCAACTTGAAAGTGCCAAAGTAGGACACCTAGTGTCATCCGTTTAATTCTTCTATTTGAACTAATTTTGAATTCATGCACTCTACACTTAGCTCGACTTGCATGAGATTTCGAAAGGCAATCCATTTCGGTGGTGCGTTTCCATCCTTATATGGCGGTGGTGTTGTCTTAAGACCGGAGAGATTGGGGTTGAAATAAAGCTCCGGTTGAGGGAAGGATCTGCGGGTACAATTTTTGCCAACACCCCAAAGAATGGACGGAATGAAAAGATGCTATATCTATCGGGGCATACAAGACCTATGCAGTGCAACAATCATTACTATCAAAAAGAAGCCAAATACATAAAATACCAAAACAGATACAATGGTGGGAGCTTCAGAAAAGCCTGCATGTCTTAGTGAAGACTTGGCTAAACTTGCTAGACTTCACAGGAGATGTGATTACATTGATCACACTCTAGTTCTCTTCCCATTCTTTTTACTTATTTCTATACTCGATTGTGGATGCAACACGACCTAACCTTACAAGGAAATACTCCCCTCCTCGAAGATTGAGTTGTTGGACGAGGGCCCAATGGGAGTGTGGTACTAAGATGGGCAGTTTCTTCACTTCTTCAAGCAGGAAGAGCTAAAACCTTTCACACATAGTACAAGTTGCTTTCAAAGCTAAAAAGTTTGCGTGATGGAGAGATGGATATGAGCCAGTTGTTGAGGTGAACCTCGATAAGGATTTGTGGAATTTGAGGGTTGTTGAAACTTAAATCCTAATTCTAAGAGTCCCGACAAACTATTAATCCAAAAGTCTGAATCCAAGCTCTAGATTTTGGGTGAAGTGATATTCAGTTTAAAGAAATAATCATGTTCTAAGTTCTTTTATTTTCCTTTTTCTTTTTCTTTTTGCTTACACTTATTTATAGAACAAGTGTTTGCTAAGGGACTAGCAATGGTAAAGTACGTGGAATAATGAATCCATGATTCATCGCCTTTATTTTTTATTTTGGTTAAAATACTTGGTAAAATACATGTAAATAATCACTAATTCCATCTAATTATCATTCTAACCACAAATATTAACATTATATAATTAACACTTATTTTGCCCAAAATAAAAGAATAAAAAAGAAAAATAAAAGTAAAGATGGTTGGAGATATGTAATATATACATACTGATCTTAACCATGAGACCAGGTTGATATTGACTTAGTTGACAAAATAAAAAAATTAGAGGAGATAAGGATCAAAACACCAAGAAAATCAAGATCAAAAATATAATTTACCCATTTTTCACAATGTAAATATTTCCCTATTTTATTCTATATCATATCAAATCAAATCACTTCTTTGTAAATTTTTTCATAACAATATATATTATTTTATAAAAAATATTAAAAAGTATTTCGACATAAAAATAATTAATCGTAATGAACCGTAAAAGTCGTAAAAACCAACTTCTAAGGTTCATAACTATTTATAGAAAATTCCAAGCAGGCCAAACTCAATTTGAAACTTCATTTTATAATCAATACTATTTGTTAAAAATATCAAAAAAATATTTGAATAAAATGAGTGAGTTTTGACGTTTCAGTCCCATTATCTATGTGTACTATATGTAGAAACTTCTCACATTTTTAATTAAATAACCGTAAATTAGATTAAGTTAATTTATTTTCTAAAAATATTCTAACATTACGTAGAAAAATATAAAAATATAACTTAAGTCAAAATGCTAATAAACTTGAAGCCTCGAAGCTGCTACCTAAATTTTTTGGACCTCTCAGCCAAGATGGTTGCAGATGAGGGTAGTGGTCAGCAGCACTGGAAGCAGATCGAGGTTACAACTGACACACATCTATGAGGTGGAAGTTGGCTTGGACTATGACTGAGGGTGTTGGAGTGGCGATGGTCAATCAGCTGGCAACTCGAAGAGGCGGATGGGAGACCTTGTGAAGGGTGGTCGAAGTCGAGGCAGAGAGGGCATGTGCCCCGAGGATGCCTTTGATCACTAGAGTTGGGGCTCCTGATGTAGGTTATGGCATCGGGCAGTTCGAGACCAGTGGTGGGTGAAGATGAATGGCGATCGGTAGTAGGCGCTCGTTGTAGGGGTCATAGCCTAGTATCTTCAGGTATCGGTACAATCCATGGGGGATCTGAGGTGTTCGGTGGAAGAGGATGATGATAGTGAGCGATGATGCTCATGGGCAGAGCAGTCGTGATGCAAGGCATGAAAGTGGAAAGGCAGAGACAGTAGAGATGGGGCATGCAGATGGAGTAATAAAATAAATAATAGAGGAAATGAGACAGAGGAAGACGGATTCACATGAGATGGGGTTTCTCTAGAGAAGCGAGTGCTCCCGGAGGTCTCTCAGATCATCACCTCACGTGAGGTCTGCTAGTACGTCATGAGGTTTGAGAACCTCCAATAAGTAGAGGTGTAGCATGGAGGCTTCTCCATGGATCACACCTGGCGATTGTTGGAGGCGGGTTGTGATGCTACTATCACTTGCTTCATCATGTGGCTGCCTCTTTCTCTCGACGAACTTCAGAGATATGGCAGATAAGGTGCAACAGGGGGCGACTGCCCCTTTATGGGCAATTGGGGGAGGAGAGGGAAGATACGAGATGGACGGAGGTCGGTGGATTATGCGGGGGGTCCTACAGAACTAGTGGGTGAGTCGTGGGAGATGGGACAGTTGGAAGTTGCGTCACCATCGCAAAGGGCGGAGAATGCGGATGATAAGAGAGAGTGCCGGTTTGTGAAGGGTAGAGGTGGTTGGAGAGCAAAGATGAAGGGTGGCCGGCGATAGGGGCTCACTGTAGGGTGCATAGACTGGTGTCTCAAGGTGTTAGTGCGTTCCATGGGGCTTTGAGGTGTTCGGTGGAAGAGGATGATGATATCGAGAGACGATGATCATGGGTAGAGCGACCATAGAGTGGGGTGTAAATGTGGCAAGACAGAGATGGTGGAGATTTGGGATGTAGATGGAGTAAGAAAAGAAAGAAGAGAGAAAGGAGATAGAGGAAGAGGGATTCACATCGGATGAAGTTTCACCAAAGAAGCGAGATCTCCTAGAGATATCTCACATCATCGCCTTGCCTGACGTCTGGCAGTGCATCGCGAGGCTCGAGAACCTCCAGAAGCAGAGCTGTAGCATGGATTCTTCTATGTGGATCATTCCTAGTGGTCGTCATCAGCGAATTCTGATGCTACTATCACTTGCTTCAACATGTGGTTGTCTCTTTCTCTCGACAAAGTTTGGCAGTTATGACAGATAAGGAGCAATAGGAGCAGCAACTGCCCCTTTATGGGTAGTAGGGGGTGGCGGTGAAGGTGTGAGATCGATGGAAGTTGGTGGACGATACGAGGGGTCCTACATAACTAGTGGGTGAATCGTGGGAGGTGGGAGGGTTGGTAGTTGCATCACCGCCACAACGGGTGGAGAATGTGGAGGATGAGAGAGAGGGTGTCTGGTCGTGTAAGGTGGAGGTGGCTGGCGACCATACGCCTGAAGGCGCGGAGATATGGGTCATACAGAGGAGATGGGTGATGCAAAAGAGATGGGGGGTGCATGCGGTGGTTGCACAACTACCACGCGGGGGAAACAAGTGGAAGATGCAAGCAGCAAGTAGAGAGATGACAAAGAGAGCCACATGGCGCAACTTGAGATTTCCACGTGGTGATGAAATATAAGAATTAAAAATAAAAATAAAATCTATAGCAAGAATATAAATAATTAAATACTAAAAAAATAAAATAGAAATAAATAAATAAAAATAATAATTGAAATAATTAATAAATAGATTAAATAAATATGAATAAATAAATAAATGAAATCAAATTAATTAATTAAAGGAAATAAAAATAAAATAAAATAAAAATGAGGTGACATGTGGTATCTCCAAGAGCTACCACATATCGCTCCTTGAAAAATAACAAATTAAATCCAAAGGAAAAAATTAATAGCAACAGAAGTCAAATAAAAGTGATCAACAAAAAAGTTGTTAGTCTCGATAAGTTCCACAACTTTCGTGAAGTACCGAAAACCAAAAAAACCATTTGTACAAAAAGTATTTTTGGTGGTACTTTAGATATGTAAAATACCTAATTTTCGTATTTTGCGATTTTTCAGCATTTTTAAAAAAGATAAAATCAAAATAAAATCAGACAAAATGGAAAATCAATATTTACAACTTAGTCTACTTTTTATATTTTTAAAAATTAAAGAAGATACAAAAATAAAATAAAGGGGACATATGTACATACTTTATTTACAGACTCAGATTGATTTATTTTCTTTGATTTTTGGCAAAATTTTTATTTGGATTTTTACACATTTTATTAAGATAATAATCAAAGAAAATAAATACAGAAGAAAGAAATCAAAATGGGTTATTTTTATAAATGAAATAATAAGGTCAATTTAGTCAATATGTATAATATACAATAGGGGCCCAAAACCCAAGTTTCATATGGACTCCGATTCTTTTGAATTTGGTCTTGTTTTTTAGATAGTTGAATGTACATTAATTCAAAAGTGAGTGGGGGTCCATAGGAGACTCAAGAGAGATATTCACATTTGAAAGCTTTTAATCTCAAATTAGGGATTGGTTTTTATTGGGTAATTTTTATGAGTTAGTATTTTTTGTATTTTTCTTTTATTAACGTTAGTAAGACGTATACTATAGAGTAGATTTTATTTGATTATTAGTTTTTGAAAAATAGATAAATATTGGAGAAAATATGGTATTATAATGTGATATTTACAAGGGAATTTATGCTTCTTATCTTATACAAATATGAATGCTAAAATGCAGATATTATGTACAAGTGCATGAATGATATTAATGCAAAATAAATGAATAATTATAGCTAATCACTCTAAAAAGAGCCCTATTTTCAAATTTTAGAGTGATGAATTATTAATTCATCAACCCTATACTTAAACATTGTTCGTCCCTGAGCAACTAAAATGAAATTAAAAGGTGAAAATGGAGCTTGACTCAACCTTTGGATTATTAGTTTAGCTGAAACTTATTGGGAATTAGATTTAAGACCTAACAAACTTTAAGTTCTACAAGTTTCTATTCATGTCACCTCAATAGTTAGGTCAGAACAAGTCCTCATACACAAATTTTGATGAATATGAATCTTACATGTACTATGTAAGTGAAATATAGCTCTCCAAATCAGAAGTGACAAAGAACAACCTTCTCTTATAAAGGTGACCCTAATTCCCCAATCTAGCTAATCTTTCATCGAGGAACAAGGTATTTCTTTCGATGTTTAAGTATTGCTATGTCCACAATCGAAGGGAAAAAGATAGAAGAATAAGGAGAAAAGTGGAGTGTGGCCAATGTTGCCACATCTCCTTGTGAAGACAACCAGTTTAGTCAAGTCTCCATGAAGATCTACATTTTATTTGAAGCTAGACCATTATGATCAATATTCATCACTTTATTCTTTTTTTTATTTGAATACATCTGCTTCTATTTTGTGGAAAGAATTGTTACACTACATTGACTTATTGTGTCCCTACAGATATAGAATATTTCTTTTCGCACATGTTTAGGTGTCTTAAAAAAAATTGTGCCAGCATACCATCCCTCATTTGAAGCTTTATTTCAACCCACAACTCCCGTCTTTAGATGTTCATGCCGCTAGATTAGGTTGGGGCGCACTAGCCACTCAAATTGACTATAATGTTTCCATTCATGTGCATCTCTTGCTAGAGGATTCCACCCCTCACCGCCTCATTAAGGAAGATCTACGTGCAAGGTGCTTGTCCAATTTAGGTCAATGTCTAAAAGAATGATGCATGTGTGAAATATTCTACTTAGACCAATCAAGATGACATGTGAACATAGTCGTGTAGACTCAAAGGATGAAGTCGCTCGACCTGAAAAGTCTTAACTCCAGTTCCTATAAGTTTCCTCTGATATTAAGTAGATTAAGGCCAAATCAAGTCCATTCTCAGTTTATATTCATAACTAAATTACATGTCATGTGAACATAGTCGTGTAGAGAGAAAGTGGAGTAGGGAAAGAGATGCTTGGAGATGTTGGGAGTAGTGACGATTCGTGTGTTCCCTAAGAGTGGATCAAGAGATTCTAGGACACACATGAATGAGATCTCTTCAATACGGTCTAACTACTCATTTACTCCTATAAAATGCTTCACCATTTGTCCATTTATGAGAAATAGTTGTGTACCATCTGTAAGCTATGAAATCCCTACACTATCGTTCATATGCACTTCCTTGACTATGAAGGGTCCTGTCCACTTGGACTTCAACTTGCCTTGGAAAATCTTCAACCTGGTATTGAATAACCATATCTTTTTCCGTAGGACAAAGTTCTTGCATTTTATATGCTGATCGTGCAGACACTTGATTCTGTCCATATAGATCACACTATTATCATATGCCTTGTTTCTTATTCTAAAAGCTCATTTAGTTCCATCTTTCTACTCTGTTGTCCTTCATGTTTGTTCCAGTTCACCTTCTTTAATGCCCATTCAGATGTGTGTATCAACTAAAGAGGTAGATGACACAGCTTTCCATAAACCATTCGGAATGGGGAGGCTACAAGCAATCTCTCATAAGTAGTCTGGTATGCCCATAGAACATGGTCCAAGAGCTGGGACCAATTCTTCTTGTTCGACAGACTAGCTTCTGCAAATACCCTTCACCTCCTTTTTGGACTCCTCAATAATGCCATTCGATTGTGGGAGGTATGTACTAAAGATACGGTACTCGATGTCGTATTACTATGTTAACCTTTTCATTTCTTTGTTAACAAAGTGGATACCCCCATCAGAGATAATGACTTTGGAGACCTCGAACCATGAAATGATGTGATCTTTCACGAACTTGCAGGCAATTTTGCTGTCTGTAGCTTGGGAAGGGATAACTTCCACCCACCTAGAGAGATAATCAACATCCAGTAGAATGTGCTCATAGCCATGGCCGTTAGGGAACGAGCCCATGAAATACATGCCTCATGCATTGAAAACATCAACCATAATGGTAGGATGCATGGGCATTTCATCTTTGGGACCAATGGTCACTCCCATTCTCTAACATACTGGACACGACCTAACAAATGCATATGCATCAGGGAATAGGGTCGGCCATGACAAACCACAGTAAAGCACTTTCCAGGCGGTCCTCTTCCTAGCGTGATGTCCTCCTACCTTCAATGAATGGTAGTGGGTGAGGTCATTCATGAATTCCTTCTGAGGAATACACCTCCACCATACATAATCTAGACTTTCGAAAAAATGGAATGGATCCTCCCAATGGTATTTCCTATATTTTTACTTAAGTCAGTCAATGCTACTCTTGGGCCAATCTCAAGGAAGTGTCTAAGACACTACGAAATTCACCATATTGGCATACCATGGAAGAGAGTCGACAGAGCAGATTGACTCACCATTGAAGGAATCGTTGATGGGATCAGTCTCAGGGGAACTATGTAACCCAATGCAGGAAAGGTGATCTGCCACCACATTATTCTCTCCTAACTTATCATTGATATGAAAATCAAACTCTTGGAGAAACAGAATCCACCTAAGAAGATGCACCTTCATGTCCTTCTTTTCCATGAGGTATTTGATGATCGTGTGGTATGTGAACATAGTAACCTTGGACTCTAAAAGATGTGACATGAATTTATCCATGGCAAGCATTTCCTTCTCTATGATGGTGTAATTCCATTGAGCCTGATCGAGTACTTTTCTTGCGTAGTGGACAACATAAGGAATCCCTTCTCTCCTTTGTCCTATTACGACCCCAACTACAAAGTTAGATGTTCATGTCATGATCTCAAAGGGTTGAGACCACTGTGGGGCATATAGGATAGTAACATCCATGATCTTCCTCTTTATGAGCTTGAAGGACTCAAGACATTTGTGATCTACAATGAACTCCGCGTCTTTTCCAAAGAGCTCCGTAACTGATCAGGTAATCTTTGAAAATCCTTAAAGAATCTGCAGTAGAAACAAACGTTCCTGAGGAACGACTGCATTTGTTTGATGTTGGTTGGTGGTTGAAGTTTCTTGATCACATCCACCTTGACAGTGTCAAACTCCATTCATCTCTTAGATATGACATGCCCCAATGTAATACCCTCTTGAATCATAAAATGACTCTTCTCCTAAGAAAGAACCAGATTTACCTCTCTGCACTTCTTGAGGACTCGATCCAAATGAGATAGACAAGCATCAAATGAGTCATTGTGGATCGAGAAATTATCCATAAAGACCTCAAGGAAATCACCCACCATCTCATCAAATACTGCAATCATGCATCACTGGAAAGTTCCCAATGCATCGCATAGACCAAAGAGCATGCTCCTTAAAGTGTACGTACTGAATGGACATGTAAATATGATCTTTTCATGGTCCTCGGAAGTGATGGCCACTTAGTTGTATCTTGAGTACCCATCTAGAAAATAAAAGAATATTTCCCCCCTAGTCTCTTCAAGATCTGATCTATGATTGGTAAGGGGAAATGATCTTTTTTTACCACAGCATTAAAGAATCTATATTTGCATAGACACGCCACAATGTGGGTACTTGCGTCGCAATCTCCTCTCCAACAGAGTTAGTAACTGTCTGAAGTCCTGCCTTCTTAGGAACAACATAAATTGGTGCCGCCCACTTGAAATAACAGATGGGATATATAAACCCTATGTCACACCATTTTTCGATCTCCTTCTTGTCCACATCTTGTAAGTTTGGATTCATCCTACGCTGGAACTCACGGGAAGGTCTAGAACCTTCCTCAAGGTAAATATAGTGTGAGGATAAAGCGGGTTTAATCTTACGAAGATTGAACATGCTCCAGCCAATGGCCTTTGTGGTTCTGTTCAAGAATCTCTAACACGTGAGATTCTTGTTCTCCAGTCAATCTAGCACTGATAATGATCGAGGACTTCTGTGGTGGGCTCGTAAGAAAAGTATACTTGAAGGAGGAGGATATAGGTTTGATCTTGGGAATGGTATGATCATTGGGCAAATCTGGATCAACTAACTTTGAATGTGGATTTATGGTTGTTGTAGTCAGATCTGCTATGATAGTAGCCACCAACTAGTTTTGCTCAGGAGTCGGATCATAAAAGGTATCCAAACAATCGGTACAAGCATGTCTGACTTGTCATCCTTGTCCTCTAATTGACCTGAAGGGAACATGTCTGACAAGCCTAAGTCGGCTTCTGAATCATCAATGACATATGGAGATGCATAAAAAACTCTCCTATGGGAAAGGTCTCATTCTACATGAACTGCCTCATCTACACTGTCCTCTCTTAAGGAGAGGGACTCGTCAACCCAAGTTGGTTGCTACTGCCAGTGATCAAATGTGTCAACTCTGTATCACTCGGTATTCGACGAGAGATACTTTGTACTGCTTTGCGAATCAGGTCTCTGCCATTTTCGTTTGCTGCATCTCTAACTCTACACTTTCATCATGTGCATGAAAGTATACCTTTCCCTTACTGTAATCAAATATGGCTCCGACTGTCCTTAGAAAAGGGTGACCAAGGATAATATGGCAATCTTTCCATCTTCGAGGATAATCCATATCTATTACCATGAAGTCCATTTTATATTGCTTCCCCTCGATGCCAAGGAAAATATCCCTTAACAATCCCTTGTGCCTCTTACTAGATCATTTGTAAATTGTAGAAGTGTTCTCGATCTCCTTAGAGGTACTAAATCTAGATGATCTAGGAGGGAATGCGATAATAGATTGATTGAGGATACGTTATCGAGTAGAGTATGGTCAAAGGATATGCAAGCTATTTGACTGGTGACAAAGTATGCTCCTAGATCTTTATTCTTCCTTTGAATCTTATTGTGAATCACATAGGTAGTGTCTATGGATAACACATGTTTCACTGTTTGAGTGTTGTTTTTCCTGCTAGATTAAACAAGTGTGCATCTCACCTTTAGGCACTTCTTGAATGAAGGAACCATATCCACTGACTGGAGGAAAGGGATCTTAACTTTTACATTCTCTCTACACATCCTCTCCATCTCCAAAACATCAAGATCATTTTTTGAGAATTTTTCTTATTTATATGATCAAGCATGAGGGAAGAGATTATTGGGGGCTCACGATGTTAGATAGAAACATCATCGTCTGAGCGATTATCGAAAGTCAATTGTACATGACTCTGATTCATACTCAGTCTCTGTATAGACTCGACTAACATGCAAGAAATGAAATTGAAACTAAAGCTGGAAAAAATGTTGCATCTAGGGTGGTTTTCTCATCTCTTGAAGAGACACAACTCATTATCGTGCTCGATGTCGCTTTATTTTTATTTTTTGTATTTTCTTGGTTTTTTATTTTTTTTGGTTTTTTGGAGATTCAAATTAAATCTCCCTAGTGGTCCCAAAGTTGGTGCTACTGGTAATCCTCATCCTTTGAGATATCCACATGGGATGACTCATTAGTATCCTCCGCTCCACTTTGTCGTGCCCGGAGATCCTCACAGTCATACCGCTCCTGATAGTAAGTTGGTGAACACCGTGTGGTAGAATCTCATGATATGATCCTAAAAAATCAGAATAGTGTAACTAATCCTTATAAAGATTCTGTCCTTGGTTCATCTTGTTAGGGTTAACATGGATATGGGGTGTGATGGAGGTCTTGGGGACAGTAAGCTCACCTTGCCAGCGTAAAAGCCTATTGATGTATGCTCTTTGATCTTGTTTCTCGTTGCGGATGAGTTTGAGCTCATCGAAGATCCTCAAAGGTCAAATGTACCCAATGATAAGGCTTCATGATCCTATATCTAAAAAGGTTGATGTTGACCTTGATGAGATCTGTTAGGTCCCTGATGGACCTACTAACGATAATGGCTCTACTTAAGGGGTTATGCTGGTACTAAAAGAGGCCTTGATGGCCCAACTGTTACTGTTGAGGGGATGAAAACTAGCAGTATTGGGTCTATGGAGGGTATTGTGGGCGCTATTGCTATTGTCACTGAGCGGTGTTGGGATCATTGGTATACCTAATCCCATTCACCTCCCATACATGTGGAGGTTCCTCGGTCACTGTCTCGTTGGCTGACTCATTGAACTGTCTCTCGTTGGTCTTAGATTGAGCCTGAGTCTGTGTGCTGTGAGGACCTTGCACGGGCTTCTCATGTATGTAGTGCATTTGGTAGATAGGAGCACGGGTGCAGATGGGGTTGGTATCTTAATCTTAGACACCTTATCATCTAGCTCTACCATATGTCTCGGAAGCTTGGCCAGGTTCTCCCACTCAGTGAGCTTATGTATCTTGCTCTCCTTCTTCTCAATCCGGTCAACCTTGGTTAATTTCTCATTGATAATCCCCATGTTGTGGATTAGGTCATTCGCTTGATCGACCTCCTAATGTACTCCAGAGGAAGGTATCCTGTCAAAAGACCTACTAGAGGATCTGGTGCGGTCGATCTCTGCCATATGCTCAAAGAGCATCTAAATCACTCGGCTCCTTTGTTCAGATAGCTGCCTCCACAGGCAGCATTTAGTAATTCTTGAACCTTGAGATTCAAACCACTGAAAAGATTCTGGACCAAGATAGGTCGATCGATATCGTGACATGGGCACTTCTGAATTAGGTTCTTAATCTTTCCCATGCCTCGTGGAAAGGCTCATGGGACATATATGTGAAACTTGATATCTGGGACCTCATTTTATTAGTCCTACTCAACATGTACAACTTCTTGAGGAATAGTTCCTTCAATGCAACCCACGTCATGATTACCCTCCCCAACTTCATTAGCCAATAGGCGGATTTGTCTACTACAACAAAGGGGAAGGCTCTAAGATGTATGTAGTCCTATAATACATAAGTCCATCCTAGATTGTCACATACCATTTCAAACTCCTGCAGGAGCATGTGTAGTTCCTCTATTGCATTGCCATACAATTTTGGCAGGAATGACAAAAATTGATGCTTTAGTTCTCCAGGATTTGGTGGTACAATCGGCCTAAGCCAGTTCTCGTCCAATAGAACACTGGGATAGTATGAATCTTTCATTGATACCCCCTCATTCCTCAACCGACCAAGCTCCTATATGAATAGTTCACTTCTCTACATATCTTGTGCAAGTCTTGCTAGGATGTCCTTCAATGGGTCATTATCTCCCTCATCATCTAGGTTCTTCTTGGGAGGCATCCAGTTATATTGTTTCTCTTCACCTTCAAAATAGATAGGATTTGAATTCATAGAGTTATAAGAAGGTAAAATAAAAGCATCGAGGTGGGAGTCTTCCTCGATGTGGGGAGAGAAGAGAGGGATCTAGGTCTAACCACCCTCGAGAATGAAGAGTGACTTATTGTCCTTAGTCTCACGGGAAGAGTCTCCATGAAACCAAGGGGGTTCATAGGAAGAGTGTCCCTGAACCCATGAGGACGGTCAGTTCGGAGTGGTTAATGTGAGGCTCACAAAGTCTGAGCAAAAGTTGCCCTAATTCACCATTCTCTATGTCAAGAGGTTTAAATAAAGAGCACGATATGAAACAAGTAGTGATAAGAAAAGCGCTAAGAGTGTAAATTTTGAAATGACACCCCTAAATACTAACACAAAGCAAACCCCAAGTTCATCAACTACACACGGTGAAGGTCGTAAAGGTTTCATTGAATTATCTTGCCAATTTTAGTTGATGATAAGACAATCTTATAAGCCCATTACGCACAAGGTGTCACCTTACATCCAGCAGTGCTCTTGTGTGCTCTCGATCAATGAGGAGATCTTACCTGGTTGTCGGGTTCTGTATCACACACCAAAAGAGATGCACATGCTTACACAACCAAAACGTAGTATAAGGTCGAAGGCAAGCCCTTGTAGCTCCCAAATTTGTGAGAGTCAAAAAGGATACTTAGGGGGCAAGTCCAGGGATATGGGAGCTAACTTTTGTGGTTGCGTCCTTACGACTCTATACGGAGGTAGGTACATGCATACAAGGATGGGGTTGCTCTTCCGAATATAATTCCAATTTTAGTTCATTTTTTTGGTCAAAATTGTATCAACAGTCCTGATTTTAAGTTATATTCTGACAGAATTAAATCCACCAAACAAGTCATGCCTAATGAATTGTCCCGAATTCCTTTTATCCTAAGTTGTAAAACCAAAGGGAAGGGAGTCGATAAAAGCCGATGTAACAATAAAATCAATGATGCATACCTAGTTCAAAAGACTTACAATGATCCTCGCACTCTATATGCATGATGTAATGCAAAACTAATTTTTTTATGATATAAGAATGCAGTAGATGAAACCACATCTAACATGAGATTATATTAGTCAAGAAGAATGTGAATTTGATTTTTACTAAATATAAAATTTAAGTGTGTCTTATTAAATGTGTAAATGTACAATCTTAGATTTTATGAGCACAAGCAATGCATATTTGACATATGAAAAGCTTTAAGAGTGTATGCGCAGGTTTAACCAATGAGCCATTCAAGTCGAGCCCTTCCCTTACTGGATAGTAAAACAGGTCTCGACACACCACAAAAAATAAGTGTCCAAGTTTCCAATTGCACGAACAAGATCCCAATCAAAATCCACTATAAAAGAACAACTACATATTTATTACAAATTTATTACAAAAATTAAAAAATAATGCAGAAATAAAATCCTAGACTCTACACTCTCTGATGACTCAACTTGATCTTAATTTTTTTTGTAAATTCTTCAGTTAGCTTAATTCCATAAAAACTTCCCTCTAATGCTCTTGAGATGCTCGACCACCTAAGCAGCCGCTCCGTCACGTCGGGTTTCTCATACAAAAACAAGATGGTGGTCATAGAGGTAACCAAAATAAAATAAAATGAACCAAAATAAATAAGAAATGCATGAAACTTAATAGAGTGATAATTACAAGAAAAGACTGGGGGTCAAACTACCTGGGGGTAGAAATCCTAAGAACTAAATTTTCTAAAAATCAACCCAAGTTGTACATCAACGGAAACGGTGCCAGTTGAAAAACTGCTAAATACACTATTTAATTTGGTTAAATTATTGTAGTCAGGCACTTAAAATTATAAAAAACACTAAAATAATTTAGCAATTAAAGCGTATGGTCAAATTTTTATTTTACTTAGGCAAGCACAATATCGAACTCAGAGAGGCCACTGTCTACTTAGGCTAGTTAATAGTCAATCTAGTATCTAGAGGCATTTTTCGATCTAGTTTAGGGGCTAAAATACAATTTTTGATTAAATGACATCTAAAAACCCTAAAACTTGACCATAATAAAAAATATGACATAATGAAGGCACTATATTTTTGAATTTTCAGATGAAAAATGAATTCATTATGAATGAAAAATGCATATAGTATTATTTTTTGCAAATTAATTTTAATAAATACAAAATCAATTTATTTCTTAAAAAATTATCCTAGATAAATATGTTTGAGACGTATCTAGGAAATAATTAAATCCTAAAAATACTTCTCTATGACCAATAAAAAAATTAATTACTCAAATAACCAATTAATTTATTATGACCTCAATATATGTGTAAATGCGATGAATTTTCAACACTAAATCGAACACACTTAAATCTATCTATTATGTATTTTTTGGAATTTTTGGATCCATAATTAATTTAATATGAACTAAAGATCATGTAGTAGGTAAATTATGCAATTTTCCATGAATATTAAATCAACCATGGTTCATAAAATTAAATAATCATCCACAATGATAAAGCATAAGTTGTTCGACAATGTGCAATTTTTATAATGGTAAAAGGATGGAAAATGAGACTTAAAACAAAGTTAGAACATCAGTGGTATAAATGCAATACATAAAATAAAAATGATAATAAAATAAATATGTTGATCAGACTTATATGTAATTACCAAGACTTGCGAGGGCATGAATGCATGTTCCCATTTGGCATGTGCGCCTCATGTGTCTTGATTGGATGGGACTCGAGCACTTGGTGATGTAGGGGGTTGCGCGTAATTTGCTTACTGAGTCATTGAGTCACATGCACACCGCATGCTTCAAGAAGCAACGCCTTCTAATGAATGCGTAGAACGAGGGGTGCCATGCAAATTTCCCTGACCGCATGTTGATGAATCCACGATTCATCATCTCAATAAATTGATCTTAGCAAAATCCTTGAGTAAAATCTCAAACAAATGTTCATCAAATTAATAAATTAATAAAATGACTCTTGTAATAAAATACCCTAATTGGTTATATTATATTGTACAAAATAAATTAATAATAAGAAGACGCAAAATAAAGGAGTTTGTCACCAACAAATAGTCCAAAACTTCCTATATTTTTAATAATTTCACTTCAACTTATTTTTGGTTAATTCTTTCTCTAACTAGTTTGTAAAAGTGTATATAAAAAATATAAAAATAAAAAATAAATTTAACCTCAAATAAATACTCCTAGATCCTAAAGAGAAAAATATGGAACTTCCAACTTCCCGACCAAACTCCCACTCCGTGTGAACTCCAAATTCACCAATCTCACTTATAAAATTTAAGTTAGAAAATTATCTATCCAATGAAAGTGGTTTCATTAAAATTAGAACTCGTTTGCAAAACATGGGTTTTGGGACCTAGGTGTACATTGTATATATTGAAAATATTCTCTCTTTCTTCATTTTTTATTTTACTTTTCTTAATTCTAAAAATTCAAAAAAATTATTTCTGTATTTTATTTTATTTCTAGTATTTTATTTTATTTTTATGTTGTAAATATATTTTATTAAAATATCAAAAAATTAAAATTAGAAAAGTAAAAAAATGTACACATTATTTGTCTTATCTTCTAAATTCTCCACTCTCTTTTCTTGTTATTTTATTTTAGTAGCCTACTTAATTTTCTTTTCTTTTCTTTATTTAATTTTCATTCTCTACACTAACTTCCGTATTCTTCCCATTCTACCACCCCCATACTCTTCGTCTAATCTCCCATTCAACTGCACCATTTTCCCTAACCTCCCATTCAACTCCACCATCCACCATCTTTTCTCACCTTTATTTTTCTTCTCTTTTTTATACATCTCACTCTCCTAATTTTTTCCTTTGATCCACCTTAATGCAAGAGAGAATTGAGAGCTTCAACCACCCGTCTCAGTGACTAGCGGGTTGTCCTGATTTTTTTACTTTAATCCACCTTTATAACAGGAGAGAATTGAGAGCTTCGACCACCCATCTTAGTGACTAGTGTCTTGCTCAATACGTGATATAATTTGTATGCATTGTAATACGGGTACTTAGCGAATCGTGCAGAATTTAGAGAAGATCTCTGTGAAGAATGTCTCAGCTTTAATTTATATCCCAAGCAAGTTCAGGGTCGAGCACAGGGAGACAAAGGAACAACTTCGGGTTAATTAAGAGAAATTAGGTCTAGGTTACCAATGGGGATTTTTTTATTTTTTAGGCAAAAATAATGCGAATGCAATATGCGGGTGAATTAAGTTAATAAGAAAGCACACAACTTGGCAAAATAATTATTAATGTGAAATTAGTCTAATTTATCTAAATTATATTTTTCTTAAAAACATAATCTAGTGATGAATACAAAACATATTTTCTTTGGAATTTTATGGTTTAAAATGCAGGCTACAATTTTTTAGGGAATTTTTCAACAATATATGATTTTTTTATGTATTTTTCAATGAATACAGAGAGACGATGAGTATTTAATTCTTAATAAACACACATTATCATTTTATCTAGAGAGCGAATAAAAATAAAATGAGGAAAGGAACTTCTCCTTCAGCCGTTTAGGGCATGGCAGGGGACGGCACGGTGGTGGTCCATGTGCGGGCAGGGGACAAAGGGCGTTGTTGCCAACAGTGGTGTGCTACGGGCAGAGGAGGTGCGAGGCACTCCATGCGGCTGCAAGGAGGATGGAGAGCTTGGAGGAGACCGAGGCGGTACGTGGGGCGGTGTGCTCTCCTGGAGTAGAGGGTGAGCGGTCGGTTGCTGGCAGAAAGTTGTAGGTCGGTGGCATGTCTCGGAGGATTGATGGTGCGCTGAAGGCGGTTGCTGCCTGAAGGATCTAGAGGCACGCCACTGACGGTCGCCTGGGCAAGAGCGGAGGAGTGCGAGGGGGTCCGCGTGCGCCTAGGTGGTTGGTGAATCCCCATCCATCACTCTTTATTCCTTTATTTTAGCTAGAAACCTCAGCAAAATGCCATGTCAATATGTGTAAATATCATAAGTTGTCAAAATACATGCATCATGTACATATGCATAATTAGCATGTTTTGTTTAAAAATAAAGGAATAAAGAAACACAAGAAAAAGAGGGAAATATTTAGAATAAATATTGAGTGACCTAATCCCAAATGAGGGCTTAGCATGGGCCTGACCGCAAAAGAACCCAAGTAGAGAGAGATAAGGTCAATCATACATGTACATAACCCAATGTATATAAATAAATTTATTTTCCTCAAAATAAAAATTAAGAAGTGTTTCTCATATGTTTTACATATTTATAAAAATAAAATAAAAATCAGAAAAATTAAAATAAAAAGAAAAATAATAAAAATCATTTTCAACCTTGTATATATACCATGTACATATGTATATAAACATATTTATTTAACTCATGTAAATAAATCCTAAAAATAAAGTAAAAATACCTTTTCATTCCAAATTTTATGTTGAAAATAAATAAAATATAAAATTGGCATAATTATGCAAAAATAAACAATTAAAAATAAAAATAAAAAATACATATGTATATATACCTATATATTAATAATATAATGGAAATACATTTTTTATTTATCAAAAAAATAAATAAAAATCACTAAAAAATAATTTGAAAAATAATAAAAATTTTTTATGTTTAAACTTTTTCGAAATAAAATCATTTACTAATTTAAAATGATTTTTCAAATAATTAATAAATGGCGGCCTCCCATTGGTCTACGGGGGATTGTTGACCCCCGGTCAACTTCCCCCCAGGACCACTCGCCCGCGGATCTTGGTTCCAAACCGACTTCGCCGATTTTTCGTGCCATGAACTGACATCCATTCGTCAAAACCCTGGGCTCCGATTGAAGTTCCCACATCCGAGACCCTCGCCCGATCAGCTTCCTAGGGGTCCGTACTTCACCGAGCCTCGCCCGATCCCATCTTCTCGGACCTGCACCACTATTTAACATCTCCTCCGCCGTACATTCCACTCTATCTTTGGTCTCCGCCTTCCATCCCAGGACCTCCATTACCCTCCTTAGAGTGACAGCTATCCGAGGGCAGTGTCGCAGCGAGGAGAGAGCGGCCCCAACCACTAATCCGGCGAGCTTCTTCGCCGTGCGCCGCCGCAAGGTGCACCCGAGCCTCTAGAGGCGATGCTCCATCGAGGCGACGATCCCCAGAGACCAAGCGTCTCATCCACAGTCGACCACGCTCATCAGGTACCTTCGATTACCCCAAGGTTAGCTTAATTTCCATTTTCGCCCATTCGTGTCGCCGGCCGTCGCCGGCTGATTCACGCCGATCCGATCATCCATCTGTCCATCTGACCATCGATTCACGACCACGAGACCTCTACCCACCTTCTACGCCCCTCGGATCACCTTGGTTCATTCCAGAACAAAGAAGTGGGCCTCCATCGTCGTCGCCTCGCCGGAGGCCTCCACTCTGACCCATCTGACCACCCATTTCACCCACTAACGGGTTGAGGCACCTTGCCCTCGACCCAGGTGTCCTTCTGTGCAATTTGCATGTCAAAGAGACCCCATCTGAGGGTCCAATAGTTCGAGCACAGGAGCTTCGGTCCTCCTTCATCGCCGGAGCTCCCCGTGGAGGATATGGAATTATCCTCAAGCGCATCACGGAAGCGTGATCGTCGTATCGAATACGACGAAGAACGACTAGTCGCACTAGTTGTTCGGTGCAGCGGAATTTAATTTTTCTATTCGATGAAACCACATGATCCGAGAACCATTCTCAGATCGTTTCATCTATAACCACAACAAGTATAATGCAATACCTCTTGAAGCGTGGTTGATCAAGTCCTAAAGAAAGAGACCTCCTGTCTCAAGTCCGATCGTCGGCGAGACCGCTTGCGAGCGCGGGGATGAACCGCGTTGTCCTCGCAATCCAAGAAGATGATCCAAGCATGGTTGCTCCTGATCTCGTCGCACGAGATCAAACGTCTCCTTCGTGAGAGGAACTCTCCAAGAAGACGGAGAACCGAAGAACGTCGAAGCGGCGGCGCGGTGGCGAAGGCGACGATGGTTCTCTCCTCTAGGGTTTGGTGGTCGGCCACCAATTAGAGGAAGAGAGGGCTGACGTGTGTAGAGAAGAAAGAGAGAGAGCTCCAATATTGCAAGTCCTTAGAGAGCATATAATGCCTCTCTATTTATAGGGTTTTGGGATCCATGGATCTCAATCCATGGGACACATAAAATCAATGGATGAGATTGATTTGTGTCAATCCAATGGCCAAGATTGTTGTTGTCAAAAGCAACAAATTTAGGTTAAAATATATTTGAAAAAATCAAATATAATTTAGTCCTAAATCAACCCAACAAATAAGGAGAGAATGTGCATGGAGATTTCATCTCCATGCACCTTCCATGTTGGACGGCCACCCATTCCATATAGGAATGGTGTGCCGCCCACTATGGGAGTCCAAGGAGGCAATCTCATGGATTCCCATGAGATTGCATATCTCCTTGATTTTTCTCTCTTATTTATTTGCAACAAATTTGTTGGATTTTATTCTTCAAAAATAATTCACAATTATATTTGAGAATATTGCATTCTTGCCATGGAAAAAATTGTGAATCATATTCACAACCCAAAACAACATATAATTCATATTGTTAATTAATTACACAATGTGTATCCAATACACATAATAATTAATCAACACATATAAATTATAATTAGCTCTCTCTAATACATTATAAATCACATTTATAATATATTATGAATAATTGGATATTTCTATCCACATTATTCTTATCCACATTAATTAAATCACATTAAATTAAATTGGATAATTTCTTCACACATCAAGATGATTAAATCACATTTAATCATTATTTCTTCATTGCTTAGATCTTATGGAATTATTCTTGAACCCTTCAAGAATAATGCAATCTCTCCGCAGATACTTGGAGATAAGGACAGGGCGATTGTATTGTTCCACGTATAGTGACATGGATATTGAGATCATATCTCAAATCCAGATCGCGGGCCTCCCATAGATGCTTGATTAAATCAAGACCGTAAATCTAATCTTCTCATTGTATCTGAATCACATTCAGATCAATGTCCAATACTTGGACCAAGATCAGATCACTTCTCTACTGAGAGGAGTCACTAAAATCCAGACCCGTTTCATCACTCCCTAGGAATGGAAGCGTCATGGTTATACAACCGTTTATGATCAAATCACCCTCAGGTATTCCCAATACCTGTACATCCTGCATACTGGAAGACTCAGACTAAACCCGAAGTATCGGATCAACTTTATACTGTCTACTTGGTTTTATCAGTAAGTTTCTCATTCGATCATTGGGAGTTGGTATCGATCATACACTTTCCAAAAGTGTATATCATACCTAGGTCTTGATCATATACTAAAGTATATATCAAACCTACAAATTCAGTCAAGCTTCCAAAGCGAGACGACCATGCGCATGGAATTTGATTCTTCCCAATATCTCATGAGTGAGCTCATGTCTTCCGGTTCAGTAACTGAACCTGTATGATCCCTTCGAGAGATCGTATTACTCATATGCCCTTATATGCACACCAGCGTGCCGGTGTATAGACCTTGATTAGGTCATCAACCTATTGGTCTGCCAAATGTACATACTTGGACATATAGCAACACATCTGTCTCCGGTCAGAGGATGCGTGCCTATATTATGACAGCATATGATATAGGACTTTGGTTATCTCGATCTCGTTAAGTCAACTCTTTGACCTAACTAATCTGACACCTCCGAATCTCTATTCCTATGCAGAGGACCTGCATCAAGAGGTCGGTCAGACATCAGCCTTCAGAGATAAGGATTGCCATCTCCTACTCAGGCTGGAGATCATCTCTTAACAATCATTTGACGGTGCTTGATGAGTCCTCAATCTAACTCTTTAGATATTCATCCAAGCACCAGCCTCTATGATTCAATAGTTGAATCAACAGCTGTATGATTATTAAGATGGCCATGGTACATAACCCTAATTGTACTAAGGGACCTATTATACAAATTATTCATTCTTCATTTCAGATCAGGGAATGATATGTGCAATAACATTTATTGCATAATGGCTCGCCGTGGGCTCGCATTTCCAACAATCTCCCACTAGCCCAAAGAGCCATTAATGGGCTAATCATTTAAACCCGCACTCATGTGACAATCATAGGCTATTGAGAAAATAGCTAGGTAAGCTGATCAATCACTCTGTTCCCGTGAGACTATGCCAAGTCCTTTTACGGCACTTGCATATCCCCAGTAACAGTGCTCGCATCCAATGCGAATGTTGCATCTTATGCAACTAATACTCAATCTTGTTAGTTATAGTGTCCTTGACACTACATCTTAACAATTATCATAACCAGTATTTCCATAATCCTTATAAGAATATCCTTATTTCTGGAGATTTCTATCTCCTAAGGTATCTTTAGTTAAGACCTTTTAGATCACTATCTATAAAGTCTTAAACTTTTGAAGATAAGACTTTGAGATCACTATCTCAAAAAATCTTGTCATCTATGAAGATTTTGTTGTTACTGCAACCAAGTGTTTTATTTCCATAGTAGGATTAGCAACAGTTTACTACTCCCACTGCATGGCAGCCATCTGGCTTTTGTGCACATCTAGCACACACTTGGCTTCTCAGAACTGATGCCCAAAGGCAAGTAGTTCTAGCATTCACTTCCTCAACTCTTTGAGGTGCTATCCCTTTAGATAGGTCAGTACCATATCTTAAGGGATGGAAGCCATTACTGGAATTTTCCATAAAATGGAATATGTCCAAGATGTACTATAAATGTCACAGTCCCATTATCCTCTTCTCTTTGCTTCTGAACAACTTCAGAACTAAGATCTGAGAGGCATCTTTGAAATCATATTTCAAGTTATGGAACAACCAGATTATAAAACACTAATTATTATCCTTATATCATTTTTAAATGATTAGGATATCATCTACATTTAGCACGATGAACACAAAAGCACTCCCACTAAGCTTCATATGGTTCATCAAGATTCTATCTGAAATCATAACATTTATAATTTCATCAAATCTTATGATCCAACTTCAAGAAGCTTAATTGAGTCCATAGATGGATTCCTTAGCTTGCACACCTTGCTTTCCTCAACCATGAAGCCCTGGGGCTACTTCATAGGAATATCCTCAAAGAGGCATTCGTAGAGGAATGCAATATTGACTTACATCTTGAAGATGCAATAGTCAAGTTATGTAGCTAAGGTTAGCAATATTATGATGGTTTTAAGCATGGTCACCGAAGAGCAAGTCTCATTGCAACCAATGTCTTCTCTTCCAGTGTGTAGCTTATGGCTACGAACCGTGCTTTGAAGATCTCTACCTTCTCATCAGGTTCCCTGTCTCTTGAAGATCCATTTACACCTTTAAAGGTCTTACCCATATAGGCGGATCCTCAAGGGTCCATATACAACACTTGTATATGAAGTCTACATTAGACTTTTATTGCTATCCATCTATCCATGCTATGATCTTCAGAAGCTTCATCACATGAAGTTCGATCATTGTCAGATTTCTCTAACACATGGAATCTTTCATCAAACTCATTTGAAGAGGTATTAGTGTTTCATCTTTAATTGTCCTTTTAGTTTCCAATTTCAGGAGTCTCATTATAAATGAGTTCCTACACTTCATTTTCATCTTGATTCTCAAGAGTCTCAACCTCTAAGAATCACATTCTTAGAGATGAGATACTTTAAGAATCTCAAGGTTATAAAGTAGGTATCCAATACCATCCTTTATTTTCCTAATGAAGCAGCACTCTCAAGTGCTAGATTCCAACATACATGGAACCGTATTAAGGATATACATTGTAGTCTCTACTACACATATATACCTGGAAACTAAGGGATAATTATGCTAAAATTCAACATTGATAAGATCATGTCACACATGATCCAATTGTATCTACCTATAACTCTTTTGAGTTAAGGTGTGTTAGGAGGATTGAGATAGAAATGATATTCATATCTCCATAAGGTATTCTTCGAATTTATCTAGTAGGTACTTGCTACCTAGATTAGATCAAATTCATTTTATATTCCTTCAAACTTTGGTTCTAAACCAAAATTAATGAAATCTTTGAACATTTCAAAGGTTTCTCAGGTGAAGAGAAGAAATCTCATATCATACAATCATCAATAGATATCACATATCCACAATGTTTACTATGATATAGATGATCCACATACATCAATATGTATGAGATCCTGAATACCTTGGCATCTTACACCATTCCCGAAGAAGGGTGTATTGGACAATATTCATAAGTATGCAAGTTTTGAAATTTTAGACATTCTAAAGTTTCATCTCTTACCATTCTATTGATCAAATCAATAGACAAATGTCCAAGGCTTGATGCTAGATCATTGTCAAATGATCTTCATCCTCCTATTGATCTTAGGGTTTAATTTCAGTATTCAGAAATGTTAATGAACCATTCATTAATTTTTCTAATTTATGTGGAGTCCACTAGATTTTAGATTACTATCTGAAATATCTTCATCATAACTCTTTATGATAGTTCTATCTCAGAATTCATGTTTATTTCCAACATTTAGAAAAAAACAGAGTGTATTCTTATATCTAGGTCATAGAGACATTCTCTACGACTAAGGGCTCTCCCACTGAAATTAACAAGTCTATTAATCCGACAGAGATTGTTGCAACAATTGCATCAATATTCATGTGGACAACTATAAACCTTTAAGATCAAATTTTCCAGTCTTCTAAAACATATGCAACCCATTGCAAATGTCATCAGAAGATTGAGATACAATTATTCGACTTTATCTTATTCAATAAGTAAGTCAATATCAATGATTTATGTAGATTATTCTGATGCTCCATCCGAGTCCTTTTCTAAGGATTCTAGACAGACTTGATAGTCATACTATCAACACATCAACTTATTGCAGTATTGGCACTCGTCCAACTCTTTGGATGTCATATGGAAGTCACAGAAGTCCAGTCAACTCTTTGACTTTCCTTCTTTCTTGGGTCCAACCCATGCTTCCATTGCGCTCCCTTTATCTATAAGCAACCATTGCTTAAGACTAAGGATCTCTTACAATAAATTCAAAAAGAATTCAAAATAAGAGTATTTCAACATTTATTTATGCTTCATTAGATTCACACAATATGAATACTATGAAGCTTCATGAATGACTAGAGTATAGATAGTAGAATAATGACACTCATCATCTACATCCATCTAAACTCATAAAACATAGGTTCAGGTAGGTACTCAAACAATTTGAATACATCATCTCTTTATAGAGCTACCATTCTACATGATGTAGAAAACCATGTCACTCATGATTAAATGTCAAGAGCACATATGTATGCCAGAAAATAATCATTGATTTTATAAGGATTATATGACAATTATGATCATCATCAACATGTCACTTCCAAAGTACATTTGATGATACCAAGACTATAGAGACATACAAACCCTAGGGTTGTAGTCCTATCATCTATTTAATTGTCATTTCTCAATATTATGAGGAAATTTGCACATTGCAACCACATACATTATGTGTTCAATTGCAAGTACAATATCTGGATCATGAGTCCAATCCATGATATTCTACTGTTATTGAGTATATCATTGAGTGGGTTTTAATGAAGGATTATCTGAAATAAGAAATTTGCATAAAGTTATATAAATATATATATATATATATATATATATATATACACTTTTTACTTTGATTTAGGAATTTTTATATCAAAGTTGTCTTGACTTGTCAACATTGAAAGTTCATTCCCTTAATCACTTTCAATGTAAGAGATATACTTACCATTATATCTCAAGCAAGATCTGGGATCTCCTTCCTTATCTTTGTTGCATCCCAATAATATGAGAACCTACAACTCGGATAAAAAGAAGCGGGAACACATTCCTCCTTGCAAGTCCAACTTGCATCTCCCAATTCGATCTTTAACACCCGGGCCCACCACCCCTAAGGCGATGTTGACCCGTCATTAATTGAACCAACCGTCAACATGAATACAACTCGCTATGCGCAATCCAATATCGCCCCAATAATATGAGGACCTGATATTGGGGTCACTACGCATACGTCCTTACTCTTTCGAGAAGCGACGAGCCCGATCCAGATGCGCTTGCATACAGGAGCTGTCACTTCGGACAGGCGTCTCCCACATGCAATCCCTGGCGACGGAACCCTCCGCCTTGACGGGAGACCATGGATGTCACTTATGTGATCCTCCATATCATATTCAAATTTTAATTAATTATCGTGAATCATATTCACATAATTAATTCTTCCAAGGGAATTATTATCTCTAATCATATTAGAGTATTTCAATTGGACATAATCAATTTAATCATATTAAATTAATTATCAATCCAATTCAATCAATCAAACTTGATTATTTTACTTGAATATATATGGTAATATCTCAAAATACGTATTAATTCAAATTTTAATAATTAGAAAAATACATCTTAATCCCTCGGACATTATCCCGGCCCTACCCGTTGTCATGGCCAGTACCGACGAGAGTGGGACGGACCACATACGTTGCAACCCGCAACCCCAATGCTCTCCGACTAGGCACCATATCCGCCTCGGGAAAGGATAATGCCAAATTGATTAATTTGTACTTGAGATGATCATCGGTTCTTCAACCGAAATTGTACCATATAGTAATAATAAAAACATTTTTGATTATAAGGAAATTTGCTAGACAAATTCCCAAATCCTATTCAAGCATCAAGTTTGAAAGATTGTGGTTTCCAATTATGATTTAGATCACATCTTAATCAATTATTGGTTAAGGCAATGTCATTTAAGGGAATAATTATCATCAAATATTTCACAAATATTTATGCACAATTATTCTAGGAAATTAAACAATTTAATTTCACTAAATGATTAAATGACAATCACCAATCAAACATTAAGTTTGATGAATGTGTTTCCAATTAAGATTTAGATCAAATCTAATCAATTAATTGGATGAGGCCAAGTCAATTATGTAAATAATCATCTTCAAATATTTCTCAAATATTTTTCATGATTATTTCACGAAATTAATAATTAATTTCACTAATTGACAATCACTTGGTTCTAGATTAGGACTGTAATTTCAGCAGTGACCCCTTCTTACTAAAATTAGCATATCTCAATCATATTAAATCCAAATTAGACTAAATAAATTTTCATAGATAGATAATTTGATTTAGGACAGAATCCAAGTGATGTTACACGCATTTCGAGGCAAGTCTAAACAGTAATTAACATTTTAATCACGTTCAGATCTACAGTTCCCGCAACAGTGTATACATGTTCATTGAAACAACCATATCTAGAGCATACGAAATCCGATTTACGTAAACTCAGTTCCTATGGTTTCCTTATTTAATGGGGAACAAAATACAAGTATTTAATTCGTGTTTAAACAATTTAAACAGTGCCGAATTTATTTACTAAACAAATCTGCGAAATCAAATGCGATAAAAACTTTCGCGACCTTAACGAACCCAAGTCGTCCTCGGTTTTTCGAATCATATTCGAAACCGTCGACCTAAGGCTCTGATACCACTTGAAGGATATGGAATTATCCTCAAGCGCATCACGGAAGCGTGATCGTCGTATCGAATACGACGAAGAACGACTAGTCGCACTAGTTGTTCGGTGCAGCGGAATTTAATTTTTCTATTCGATGAAACCACATGATCCGAGAACCATTCTCAGATCGTTTCATCTATAACCACAACAAGTATAATGCAATACCTCTTGAAGCGTGGTTGATCAAGTCTCTAAAGAAAGAGACCTCCTGTCTCAAGTCCGATCGTCGGCGAGACCGCTTGCGAGCGCGGGGATGAACCGCGTTGTCCTCGCAATCCAAGAAGATGATCCAAGCATGGTTGCTCCTGATCTCGTCGCACGAGATCAAACGTCTCCTTCGTGAGAGGAACTCTCCAAGAAGACGTAGAACCGAAGAACGTCGAAGCGGCGGCGCGGTGGCGAAGGCGACGACGGTTCTCTCCTCTAGGGTTTGGTGGTCGGCCACCAATTAGAGGAAGAGAGGGCTGACGTGTGTAGAGAAGAAAGAGAGAGAGAGAGCTCCAATATTGCAAGTCCTTAGAGAGCATATAATGCCTCTCTATTTATAGGGTTTTGGGATCCATGGATCTCAATCCATGGGACACATAAAATCAATGGATGAGATTGATTTGTGTCAATCCAATGGCCAAGATTGTTGTTGTCAAAAGCAACAAATTTAGGTTAAAATATATTTGAAAAAATCAAATATAATTTAGTCCTAAATCAACCCAACAAATAAGGAGAGAATGTGCATGGAGATTTCATCTCCATGCACCTTCCATGTTGGACGGCCACCCATTCCATATAGGAATGGTGTGCCGCCCACTATGGGAGTCCAAGGAGGCAATCTCATGGATTCCCATGAGATTGCATATCTCCTTGATTTTTCTCTCTTATTTATTTGCAACAAATTTGTTGGATTTTATTCTTCAAAAATAATTCACAATTATATTTGAGAATATTGCATTCTTGCCATGGAAAAAATTGTGAATCATATTCACAACCCAAAACAACATATAATTCATATTGTTAATTAATTACACAATGTGTATCCAATACACATAATAATTAATCAACACATATAAATTATAATTAGCTCTCTCTAATACATTATAAATCACATTTATAATATATTATGAATAATTGGATATTTCTATCCACATTATTCTTATCCACATTAATTAAATCACATTAAATTAAATTGGATAATTTCTTCACACATCAAGATGATTAAATCACATTTAATCATTATTTCTTCATTGCTTAGATCTTATGGAATTATTCTTGAACCCTTCAAGAATAATGCAATCTCTCCGCAGATACTTGGAGATAAGGACAAGGCGATTGTATTGTTCCACGTATAGTGACATGGATATTGAGATCATATCTCAAATCCAGATCGCGGGCCTCCCATAGATGCTTGATTAAATCAAGACCGTAAATCTAATCTTCTCATTGTATCTGAATCACATTCAGATCAATGTCCAATACTTGGACCAAGATCAGATCACTTCTCTACTGAGAGGAGTCACTAAAATCCAGACCCGTTTCATCACTCCCTAGGAATGGAAGCGTCATGGTTATACAACCATTTATGATCAAATCACCCTCAGGTATTCCCAATACCTGTACATCCTGCATACTGGAAGACTCAGACTAAACCCGAAGTATCGGATCAACTTTATACTGTCTACTTCATGGTTTTATCAGTAAGTTTCTCATTCGATCATTGGGAGTTGGTATCGATCATACACTTTCCAAAAGTGTATATCATACCTAGGTCTTGATCATATACTAAAGTATATATCAAACCTACAAATTCAGTCAAGCTTCCAAAGCGAGACGACCATGCGCATGGAATTTGATTCTTCCCAATATCTCATGAGTGAGCTCATGTCTTCCGGTTCAGTAACTGAACCTGTATGATCCCTTCGAGAGATCGTATTACTCATATGCCCTTATATGCACACCAGCGCGCCGGTGTATAGACCTTGATTAGGTCATCAACCTATTGGTCTGCCAAATGTACATACTTGGACATATAGCAACACATCTGTCTCCGGTCAGAGGATGCATGCCTATATTATGACAGCATATGATATAGGACTTTGGTTATCTCGATCTCGTTAAGTCAACTCTTTGACCTAACTAATCTGACACCTCCGAATCTCTATTCCTATGCAGAGGACCTGCATCAAGAGGTCGGTCAGACATCAGCCTTCAGAGATAAGGATTGCCATCTCCTACTCAGGCTGGAGATCATCTCTTAACAATCATTTGACGGTGCTTGATGAGTCTTCAATCTAACTCTTTAGATATTCATCCAAGCACCAGCCTCTATGATTCAATAGTTGAATCAACTGTTGTATGATTATTAAGATGGCCATGGTACATAACCCTAATTGTACTAAGGGACCTATTATACAAATTATTCATTCTTCATTTCAGATCAGGGAATGATATGTGCAATAACATTTATTGCATAATGGCTCGCCGTGGGCTCGCATTTCCAACACCCCGGAGCTTCCCGGCTTCATCGAAGGTGCCCACCAGCTGCGGAAGAGTCCGAGCAACCTTCTACACATTGAAGTAGCCCAGGAGGAGGTCCAGCGCGCATGGATTGAGCCGACGAACTTCGCTGGAGTCGAGTTCTTCCAGGACCTCCATCTACCGTCCGATAAGCCATTCGCACCAGTTTCGATCCGGATCGTTCATCCTCGAGAGACATCCACCTTCCGATCTATCAGAGCTTCGATCCAAGACGTCCAATAGCGAAGAGGCATCTTCTATTCTCAGCCGTTCGATCTCCACATGGCGCTTCCTCGACTATCGACTAATTAAGGGGTAGTTTCCCTTAGGCTCTTGTCCTTATATTATTTCCATTCAGTCCTGTAAATATTTGTCACCGTTGTTTTTATTTTGGAACAATTGCAGTTAGGACCCTAGGTTTATTTTATTTGCAGTTTAGTCCTTATTTATGTGATCCACGTGCATCGATACGTGAGGACTTGGGATATTTGCATGTTTCGCCTTGTACTTCCTACGTGTTGTTGATTTCATATTTTTAAATAGGAATTACACTTATGCCCCTCTGTGTCTGAATCACGTGTTGCCGCGTGTAATTTTGGGCTTTTTGCAAGTTTGGCCCCTGAGATTTTTATATGTGTTATTATTTGGTCCTGGAAGTATGTTTCTTTGCACTTAGGTCCTTGATTGCTGTGTGCCTTGTTTTTGTTGAATAAAATATCAAATCAAATCCAAATTAGGTGAAATTTAACGTGGCTTCTACCATTGTGTAAAAATTTCCCTAAATTTTTGGGACATTTTCGAGGCTTTTTACTATTTTTAAAAATTCAAAAACGTGTATTTTTATTACTGTTTGAATTGAAAAATCCAAGAAAAATATCAAAACTTCTCTAAAAATTCTATAACAATGAGGGATAGTTAATTTTACTTTTTTTAGCTTCTGTCTAATTTTTATCTCGTTTAAATCTATAAAAATCATAAAAATGGAAAAACCCTAAAAATCTTATAAAAATTCTAAAAAATGCTATAAAAATAAAAAAAATACAAACTCTTTTTCTGTAGCTTATTTTTTGCATATATTTTTCATAAAATTTGTCTCCAGACTTTTATAGACCAATTATATATTTTTAATCGGTCTTTCAAGTCTCGTTGCAAAGTGAGCACTATTTTTCCCCTTTCTCGATTTTTAGAAAATCAAATAAAAATTATAAAATCTCCTGAAAATAACCAAAAACACTTAAAAACATAAAAAACATAAAAACAATTTTATTTGAATTTTCGAAGTATTTTCGAGTGTTTAAATAAATTGTGGTTGTTGCTTGTTTATATTTTTTCTTATATAATTAAAAATACAAAAAAATTAAAAATAATTAAAATCCACCAAAAATATTTTCATTCTTTATTTTCGATTTCGACTACTTCGTAGGCCGTCTCGGCCATCCCGTGCTCCTTGAGTCCGACCCTGGTCACTATACCAGGTTAATAAAATTAGCGAGGACCGCTATCTGATTTCCTTGTTTTATCTGCTTGTTTAGTGGTTCCTATCAACTTTTTTCTGATTGACCGAATATCGAGTGATTGAGGTCGCAACGACCTGAGCTATTTATCTTCCTTAGTCGCTCGTCGATTTTTCGGGTCATCAGAATGGCGCCGTTGCCGGGGAGCATTGCTTAGTAGTCTTTTTTCGACTTTTTGTGGTTTTCTTTTCCGCAGCTTTTTGTAGATATTTGTAGATATATTTTCTCTGCTTTATCTATATATTTTTCTGAACTGACACACTTTTATATCTGCTTCTTGCGAGGGCCCGAGGACCGAGGCGGCTTTTTCAGAAGCCGAAGCAACCGCGAGAGTCGGAGGCGGCTTTCTTCTCTACGAAGCCACAAGAGAGCGCGAGGAGGAGGATTGAAGTACAGGAGCTGCGGAATAGCCGCGAACTAACCGTAGAAATAACCGTAGAATTAGCTTAGTTTATTTTTCAGCAGAATTATTTTATTGTAATAATACAGGGACTCAAACTTGGACTTGGTTGATATCGGGGTCTGTTTCACCGAGCACCGGTGTACTCGGGGGACCTCACCGTGATTTTCACCGGCTTTGGATTTTTGACCATTTATTTACTACTTAGTTGATTTACGCAGTTTTAGCCCTAACTTAGGAGTTTTCATTGATTGTGACGTAATTAATTAGGATCCAAACACCTAATTATTTGCCTGTACTTATAGCTCGATAATTGAATCTAATTAATTAAATCACAGAGAAAAAGTCAGATTATTTGAGCTCTATTCCACGTGCCTTGAGGAGTCACATATAACGCGTGTAGGATCCGTTGTGGTGGATACCGAGTGGCTCCCAAGATAGGACTCCGAACTTAGGCTTGAGTACTCGTCTACTGTTCTTCACGAGTAGAACTGCTTTATTTAGGGTTGGTTTTCACGTGCATCATATAGGTAGTTTATATTCTATCTTTATTTTATGCGCAGATCACTCTGCATGTAGACTGCTTGAGTCAGGTAGGCATTTCTTAATCTGCACGCATCATTGATTCCTGCGCATCGGCTTTTTCATCTTCTCCCCTCGATTTTTGGACTTAAAATAATCAGGAGAACCAAAAAATTCGTTAGGCGTTGATTGCTTTGAAAAATATCTGAAAAAAGAAAGACTATAAAATTGGGACTGCTAAACAAACTTGACCCTAAAAGACACCTCACCTAAAAATCTGCCTTGGAGAGAGCAACCCCCTCATTGTCTGGTTTGAATGCGCGAGAGAGTGACCCGCACACTTTCCTAGAGCAACATCCGAGCCCCGATCAGACTACCGACCTTTTATACGGGACAGTCTGATTGGCGGATTGGATTCCTATCAGGTCACGTAACCGCTCTGATATCCTGACATGATCACATAAATAAAATTGACAAGATAATTGACCGAGATCTTATGGTCTTCAGCTCAGCATGGAGTAGGTGAAACCGGGGTTTGTTTGAAGGATATGGAATTATCCTCAAGCGCATCACGGAAGCGTGATCGTCGTATCGGATACGACGAAGAACGACTAGTCGCACTAGTTGTTCGGTGCAACGGAATTTAAAAAAATTTTATTCGATGAAACCACATGATCCGAGAACCATTCTCAGATCGTTTCATCTATAATCACAACAAGTATAATGCAATACCTCTTGAAGCGTGGTTGATAAAGTCTCTAAGAGAAGAGACCTTCTGTCTCAAGTCCGATCGTCGGAGTAACGGCTTGCGAGCGCGGGGATGAGTTGCGGTGTCCTTGCAATCCAAGATGATGATCCAAGCACGGTTGCTCCTGATCTCGTCGCACGAGATCGAACGTCTCTTTCGTGAGTGAAGCACTCCAAGTAGATGGAGAACTACAGTGCGTCGAAGCGGCAGTGCGGTGGCGTGGGCGTCGACGAGTCTCCCCACCAAGGCATGGTAGACGCCCACCAAGAAGAGATGGAGAGAGGACTGTCGAGTATGGAGAAAGAGAGAGAGAGAGAGAAGTGTGCTACAATGGCATGTAAATAGAGAGCATGGTATGCCTCTCTATTTATAGGATTTTGGGATCCATGGATCTTAATCCATGGGACATATAAAATCAATGGATGAGATTGATTTATGTCAATCCAATGGTCAAGATTGTTGTTGGTAAAAGCCAACAACTTGTGATTTAATTTTGATTAAATATATTTGATAAATCAAATATACATTAATACCAAATTTAAATCACTCAAATACGGAGTGAAAATACAAAGGAGATCATCCTTCCCATTAGAGGGAGTGGACGGCCTCCAATTCCATAAAGGAATTGGTGCCGCCACCTCCTTCCCATATGGGGAGGGCAATCTCATGGATTTCCATGAGATTGCATCTCTCCTTGATTTTCTCTCTACTTATTTCCAACAACTATTTGTTGGGATTTTATTCACCAAAAAATAATTCTCAATTATTTTTGGAAATATTGCAATCTTGACATTGGAAAATTGTGAATCACATTCACAAACCAAAACAAATATAATTTACATTTTCAATTAATTAGACAGTGTGTATCCAATACACATTAATAATTAGTCTACAAATATAATTATAATTAGCTCTCTCTAATATATTATAAATCACATTTATAATATATTATGAATAATTGGATATTACTATACACATTATTCTTATCCATAATAATTAAATCACATTTAACTATATTGGATAATTCCTCATACATCATGATAATTAAATCACATTTAATTATCAATTTCTCATTGCTTAGATCTTATGGAATTATTATTGAACCATTCAAGAACAATGCTATTTCTCCTCAGATACTTGGAGATAAGGACATGGCGATTGTATTGTTCCACGTATAGTGACTTGGATGTTGAGATCATATCTCAAATCCAGATCCCATGGACCTCTCACTGATGCTTGATCAAATCAAGACCGTAAACATAATCTTCTCATTGCATCTGAATCTCATTCAGATCAATGTCCAGTTCATGGACTAAGATTAGGTCACTTCTCTAGTGAGAGGAGTCACTAAAATCCAAACCTGTTTCATCACACCCTCGGAATGGAAGCATCATGGTTATACAATCGTATATGATCAAATCACCCTCAGGTATTCCCAATACCTGTACATCCTGCATACTGGAAGACTTATGATCATTCTGAAGATAAATATCACTTTTGCACTTTCATCTTCAGGGTTAGATCATTTAAGTTTCTCAATCTTGGTCATTGGGATTTGGTATAGATCATATGCTTTCACAAAGCATATATCTTACCTTCAAATTCATGTCATGCATCCAAAGCACGACGACCATGCATGGAATTTGTTCAGTCCCAATACCTCATGAGTGAGCTCATGTCTTCCGGTTCACAAGTGAACCTGTATGATCCCTTTGAGAGATCGTATTACTCATATGTCCTTACATGCACACCAACTCGCCGGTATATAGACCTTGGTTAGGTCATCAACCTATTGGTCTGCCAAATGTACATACTCAGACATATAACAATACATCTGTCTCCGGCCAGAGGATGCATTCCTATGTTGTGACAGTAATCAACGTAGGTCTTTGGTTATCTCGATCTCGTTAAGTTAACCCATTGACTCAACTAACCTGACACCTCTGAATCACTATTCCCATGCATAGGACCTGCATCAAGAGGTAAGTTAGATATTAGCCATATGAGATAGGCTTGCCATCTCCTACTCAGACTGGAGATCATCACTTAATAATCATTTGATGATGCTTGATGAGTCCTTTATCTAACTCCTTAGATATTCATCCAAGCATCAGCCTCTATGATTCATCCAATGAATCAACAGCTCTATGATTATCAAGTTGACCATGGTACATAACCCTTATTGTACAGAGGGACCCTATAGTGCATTCATTCATTTATCTCAGAAAGGGAGTGAAAAATAATCAATAACTTTTATTGATAATTTATTCATTACAATAACATTTATTGTAGAAATGGTTCGCCCGGGGCTCACATTGCTAACAATCTCCCACTAGCCCTCAGAACCATTCAGGTACAATCTTTAAACCCATACTCATTACATGCTGGTCAAAAACCTTCTGTGTCAGAGGTTTGGTAAGGGGATCAACAACGTTGTCGGCAGAGGTCACCTTGGTGATGATGATGTCACCCTGCTTTTGTATCTCCCGAATGATGTGGTATTTCCATTCCACGTGCTTGCTCTTTTGATGCCATCTGGGTTCCTTTGCCTGGGCAATGGCTCCCATGTTATCGCAGAGTAATGATATGGGAGTATCAGAGGAAACTACACCAAGCTCCAGCACGAACTTGCGCAACCACACCGCCTCCTTTGCAGCATCTGATGCGGCAATGTATTCGGCTTCTGTTGTCGAATCTGCAGTAGTGTCCTGCTTCTTGCTTCTCCAGCTCACAGCACCACCATTCAACAAGAACACGAACCCTGATGTCGACTTTTGATCATCTACATCCGATTGGAAGTCAGAATCTGTATATCCCAAGACTTGGAGATCACCATCTCCATAGACCAAGATGTAATCTTGCGTCCGTCTTAGATATTTGAATATGTTCTTTACTACATTCCAGTGTTGCTCTCCATAGCAGGATTGGTAACGGCTTACCACTCCCACTGCATGGCAGATATCTGGCCTAGTATACATCATGGCATACATTAAGCTTCCTACGGCTGATGCATAAGGACATCCAGCCATGGCTTCTTTTCCTCAACAGTTTGAGGAGCCATTCCTTTAGACAGGTGGATACCATGTCTTAAGGGTAGGAATCCTTTCTTGGAACTATCCATACGGAATCGTTCAAGAATCTTCTTAATGTATCCATGTTTTGACAATCCCAAAATCCTCTTTTCTCAGTTTCTGAACAACTTCAGGACTAAGATGTAAGAGGCTTCTCCAAGATCTTTCATCTCAAAGGTATGGGACAACCAAATCTTCACACTTGTCATCATCCCTGTATCATTCCCAATGATAAGGATGCCATCTACATAAAGCACGATGAACACAATGGCACTCCCACTAAGCTTCTTGTACACACAAGGTTCATCAGAATTTTGCACAAAATCATAACTCTTTATGGTTTCGTCAAATCTGATGTTCCAGCTACGAGAAGCTTGCTTGAGCCCATAGATGGATTTCTTCAGCTTGCATACTTTACCATCCTCTATCATGAAGCCCTGGGGATGCTCCATGTAGATATCCTCCTCTAGGTATCCATTGAGGAAAGCCGTCTTGACGTCCATCTACCAGATGTTGTAGTCAAGATATGCATCTATAGCTAGCAATGTCCTGATGGATTTAAGCATAGCCACAGGAGAGAATGTCTCATCATAATCGATGCCTTCTCTTTGAGTGTAGCCCTTGGCAACGAGCCGTGCCTTGAAAGTCTCTACTTTCCCATCAGGTCCCCTCTTTCTCTTGAAGATCCATTTACACCCAATGGGTTTTACCCCCTTAGGTGGATCCTCTAGGGTCCATACACCATTCTTATGCATGGAGTCAATTTCTGACTTCATTGCTAGCATCCATCTATCCATGTCTTGATCCGTGAGTGCTTCATCAAATGAAGTTGGATCAATGTCAGTCTCACTTGACACATGGAATCCATACCTTTCAGGTGGTGCAACCACCCTCGAACTCCTTCGAGGAAGTATGTGTGTTTCATCTTTATTTACTTCTTTAGTTTCTGGTCTGGGAAGCTCAGAATCCTCTTGGGATTCAATGAGTTCCTCTACTTCATTTTTATCTTGACCTTTAAGGAAATCATCCTCCAGAAACTTCACATCTCCAGAGATAAAAATCTTTTGGGTCTCAGGGTCATAAAGCTGGTATCCAATACCATCTTTAACATACCCAATGAAGTAACACTCATGAGTGCAAGATTCTAGCTTACTTACGTTCACGTTCTTCGCATGGACCAAGCAACCCCAAACCCTTAAGTGATTAACACTAGGTTTGGTTTCATACCAGAGCTCATGAGGAGTCTTAGGTACATATTTGCTTGGAATCTTATTCAGGATATATATTGTAGTCTCTACTGCATATCCCTAGAAATTAAGAGGTAAATGAGCTTTACTCATCATTGAACGGACCATATCCATGATGGTCCTGTTGCATCTTTCAGCAACACCATTAAGTTGGGGAGTCCAGGAGGAGTGAGATTGGAAACAATTCCATTCTCCTTAAGGTATTCCTTGAATTCATTTGATAGGTACTCGCCACCTCGATCAGATCGAATCCGTTTAATCTTCCTATCGGTTTGGTTCTCAACCAAAGCCTTGAACTCTTTGAACTTTTCAAAGGTTTCAGATTTATGACATAGTAAGAAGACAAACCCGTATCGCGAATGGTCATCGATAAACGTCAAATAATATCGGTATCCATTTCATGTCGCGGTACTGAAGGGATCACATACATCGGTATGTATTAGGTCAATAATACCTCCGCATCTTGTAACCTTGTTACAGAAAGGCATCCTAGTCATTTTACATCGAATACAATGTTCACAGGTAGGCAAAGATTGAACATGTAGGAAATCTAAAGGTCCATCCTTTATCAATCTGTTGATCCTATCAACAGACAAATGACCAAGCCTTTGATGCCAAATCATATTTGAATGATTTTTATTCTCCCTGGATCTCTTAGGGTTTTTATTAGTGGTTGTAACATTCATGACATTCTCATTAATGCACAATTCAGAGTCCTCCAGAAGTTACAATACCCTGTGCAATATATTTATCATAATGATTTATGACTAATTTATTACAGAACAGGAATGAATATCCACTTCTAACTAGCTTAGATACAGATATCAAATTCCTTCTAACTTCAGGTACATAAAGACACTCTTTAAGTACTAGGACTCTACCACAAGATAATGATAGTCGACATGTCCCGACGGCGACTGCTGCAACACTTGCATCAGATCCCATCTGGAAGACTATCTCCCCTTCCTCAAGACTTCTAGTTTCCTGAAACAAATGCAACAAATTACATACATGAACAGAAGCACCAGAATCTACAACCCAACTTCCTTCTCGTCCGACGAGAAAGCTAGTTTCAATGAAGAAAGTAGATTTCATACCTGTTAGGGCTTTACCTTTGTCTGAGGACTTCAGGTATTCTGGGCAATTATGCTTCCAGTGCCCCGGCTTTTTGCAGTGGTGATAGATGTCGGTTTTCTTCGATGCCATAAGAGTGGATGCATTGGAAGAAGAGTCAACACTTTGTCCCTTCTTCTTTCTCTTTGGGCCGGGCCCTTCCGAGAACCATGCTTCCGACCGCGCTTCCCTCTGACCTGTGCAACCATTGCACTGCCAGTGAGACCATCCTTCTTCATCACGTCTTCTGCAGACTTTAATGCAGCAAGGAGAGCAGCACTTGTCACTTCCAGCTTGTTCATATGGAATGACACTACAAAGTTATTGAAAGACTTGGGCAACGACAACAGAATGAAGTCAGCTTCCAAACATTTTGAGTACATGTTCACGGACCGAAGTCCCTTCCTGCATCCTGCAGCGAATGAGGTCTTTCATAACATTGTACCGCTGGGTGCGGTTAATGTCGCCAAACATATCCTTCAGATTCTGCATGATTTCCTGGCAGGTACTCATCTCCACATGTTGCTTCTACAGAACATGGTGAGAGAACCTAGGATATAGCATCTAGCCAAGACATGATCTTCTTCATACTTGTCATTAAATACTTTTTCTTCCTTGGACTTAGGGTGCTCATGCTTTTCCTCGGAAAGCACATAACTTATGCGCTCAGCAGAGAGAACAAGCTCCAAATTACGGATCCAATCCGAGTAATTTGGGTCGGTCAATTGGTTGACCTCAAGAAGCCTACTAAGTGGGTTCAAAGAATTCATTTTCCGAAATTAAGAATGCACTATATTAGAATATAAAAAAAATATATATTCAAATTTATAATATTTGATTAAGGCATTTTAAATCAAATTGTTCTTGCTCTGTCAACCTTGAAAGTTTATTCCCTTAATCACTTTCAAAGTAAGAGATCTTCTCCTTATCTTTTTCATATCCCAATAATATGAGAACCTATGACTCCGATAAAGAGAAGCGGGAACACATTCCGCCTTGCAAGTCCAACTTGCATTTTTACCCGGGCCCACCACCCCTAAGGTGATGTTGACCCGTCATTAATTGAACCAACCATCAACATGAATACAACTCGCTATGCGTAATCCAATATCACCCCCAATAATATGAGGATCCGATATTGGGGTCACTATGCATACGTCCTTACTCTTTCGAGAAGCGACGAGCTCGATCGAGATGCACTTGCATACAGGAGATGTCACTTCGGACATGCGTCTCCCACATGCAATCCCTAGCGACGGAACCCTTCGCCTTGACGGGAGACCATGGATGTCACTTATGTGATCCTCCATATCATATTCAAATTTTAATCAATTATTATGAATCATATTCATATACTTAATTCTTTGAAGGGAAGTGATAACTCTATTCATAACAGAGTGTCTAAATTGGACATAATCAATTTAATTATATTAAATTAATTATCAATCCAATTCAATCATTCAAACTTGATTATTTTACTTGAATATATATGGTAATATCTCAAAATACGTGTTAATTCGAATTTTAATAATTATAAAATACACCTTGATTTTCTCCGCCATTATACAGTCCCTACCCACTGTCATGGCCAGTACCAACGAGAGTGGGACGGACCACATACGTTGCAACCCGCAACCTCAATGCTCTCCGACTAGACACCATATCCACCTCGGGAAAACATAATGCCAGATATATCAATTTGTATTTGAGATGATCATCGGTTTTTCAATCGAAATTGTACCATATAGTAATAATCAAAACATTTTTGATTATAAGGAAATTTTCTACACGAATTCCCAATCCTATTCAAGCCTCAAGTTTGAAGATTGTGTTTCCAATTAAGATTTAGATCACATCCAATAAATTAATTGGTTGAGGCCAAGTCAATTAGGTAAATAATCATCTTTTAATATTTCACAAATATTATTCAAGATTATTTCACAAAATTGACAATTAATTTCACTAATTGACAATCACTTGGTTCTAGATTAGGACTGTAATTTCATTAGTGACGCCTACTCACTAAAATTACCATATCTCAATCAATTTAAATCAAAATTAGACAAACTCAATTTTCAAAGATTTCTAACTTGATTTAGGACATAAGACAATTGATGTTTCACGCATTTCAAGGCAGATGATAAAAGTAATCAACTCTTTAATCATGTTAAAATCTACTGTTCCCGCAACAGTGCATATGTGTTCATTAAAACAACCATATCTCGAGCATACGAAATCCGATTTACGAAAACTCAGATCCTATGGTTTCCTTATTTAATGGGGAAAAAAATCCATAATTTGTGCTTAAATAATTTAAACATGGCCGAAATTATTTACTAAACAGATCTGCGAAATCAAATGCGATAAAAACTTTTGCGACCTTAACGAACCCAAGTCGTCCTCGGTTTTCGAATCATATTCGAAACCGTCGACCTAAGGCTCTGATGCCACTTGAAGGATATGGAATTATCCTCAAGCGCATCACGGAAGCATGATCGTCGTATCGGATACGACGAAGAACGACTAGTCGTACTAGTTGTTCGGTGCAGCGGAATTTAAAAAAAATTTATTCGATGAAACCACATGATCCGAGAACCATTCTCAGATCGTTTCATCTATAACCACAACAAATATAATGCAATACCACTTGAAGCGTGGTTGATCAAGTCTCTAAGAGAAGAGACCTCCTGTCTCAAGTCCGATCGTCGGAGTAACGGCTTGCGAGCGCGGGGATGAGTCGTGGTGTCCTCGCAATCCAAGAAGATGATCCAAGCACGATTGCTCCTGATCTTGTCGCATGAGATCGAACGCCTCCTTCATGAGTGAAGAACTCCAAGTAGACGGAGAACCGCAGAGCGTCGAAGCGGCAGCGTGGTGGCGTGGGCATCGACGAGTCTCCCCACCAAGGTATGGTGGACGGCCACCAAGAAAAGATGGAGAGAGGGCTGTCGAGTATGGAGAAAGAGAGAGAGAGAAGTGTGCTACAATGGCATGTAAATAGAGAGCATGGTATGCCTCTCTATTTATAGGGTTTTGGGACCGATGGATCTCAATCCATGGGACACATAAAATCAATGGATGAGATTGATTTATGTCAATCCAATGGTCAAGATTGTTGTTGGTAAAAGCCAACAACTTGTGATTTAATTTTGATTAAATATATTTGATAAATCAAATATATATTAATACCAAATTTAAATCAATCAAATAAGGAGTGAAAATACAAAGGAGATCATCCTTCCCATTAGAGGGAGTAGACGACCTCCAATTCCATAAAGGAATTGGTGCCGCCACCTCCTTCCCATATGGGGAGGGCAATCTCATGGATTTCCATGAGATTGCATCTCTCCTTGATTTTCTCTCTACTTATTTCCAACAACTATTTGTTGGGATTTTATTCTCCAAGAAAATAATTCTCAATTATTTTTGGGAATATTGCAATCTTGACATTAGAAAATTGTGAATCACATTCACAACCCAAAACAAAATATAATTTACATTTTCAATTAATTAGACAATGTGTATCCAATACACATTAATAATTAATCTACAAATATAAATTATAATTAGCTCTCTCTAATATATTATAAATCACATTTATAATATATTAGGAATAATTGGATATTACTATCCACCTTATTCTTATCTATAATAATTAAATCACATTTAACTATATTGAATAATTCCTCATACATCATGATAATTAAATCACATTTAATTATCAATTTCTCATTGCTTAGATCTTATGGAATTATTTGTGAACCATTCAAGAACAATGCTATTTCTCCTCCGATACTTGGAGATAAGGACAGGGCGATTGTATTGTTCCACGTATAGTGACTTGGATGTTGAGATCATATCTCAAATCCAGATCCCATGGACCTCTCACTGATGCTTGATCAAATCAAGACCGTAAACCTAATCTTCTCATTGCATCTGAATCTCATTCAGATCAATGTCCAGTACATGGACTAAGATTAGGTCACTTCTCTAGTGAGAGGAGTCACTAAAATCCAAACCTATTTCATCACTCCCTCGGAATGGAAGCGTCATGGTTATACAATCGTATATGATCAAATCACCCTCAGGTATTCCCAATACCTGTACATCCTACATACTGGAAGACTTATGATCATTCTAAAGATAAAGATCAATTTTGCACTATCATATTCAGGGTTAGATCATTTAAGTTTCTCAATCTTTGTCATTGGGATTTGGTATAGATCATATGCTATCACAAAGCATATATCTTACCTTCAAATTCATGTCATGCTTCTAAAGCACGACGACCATGCATGGAATTTGTTCAATCCCAATACCTCATGAGTGAGCTCATGTCTCCCGATTCACAAGTGAACCTGTATGATCCCTTTGAGAGATGCTATTACTCATATGTCCTTACATGCACACCAACTCGCCGGTATATAGACCTTGGTTAGGTCATCAACCTATTGGTCTGCCAAATGTACATACTCGGACATATAGCAATACATCTGTCTCCGGTCAGAGGATGCATGCCTATGTTGTGACAGTATTCAACGTAGGTCTTTGGTTATCTCGATCTCGTTAAGTCAACCCATTGACTCAACTAACCTGACACCTCTGAATCACTATTCCCATGCAGAGGACCTGCATCAAGAGGTAAGTCATATATCAGCCATATGAGATAGGATTGCCATCTCCTACTCATACTGGAGATCATCACTTAATAATCATTTGATGATGCTTGATGAGTCCTCTATCTAACTCCTTAGATATTCATCCAAGCATCAGCCTCTATGATTCATCCAATGAATCAACAGATCTATGATTATCAAGTTGGCCATGGTACATAACCCTTATTGTAAAGAGGGACCCTATAGTGCATTCATTCATTTATCTCAGAAAGGGAGTGAAAAATAATCAATAACTTTTATTGATAATTTATTCATTACAATAACATTTATTGTAGAAATGGTTCGCCCAGGGCTCACATTGCTAACATTGTTTGCTCTTCTTCTTTTGTTTTCCAGATCTCATCCGCCAGCCTCGCCAGATCGAGATGATGGGCAGGAGGTCTCTTAGGAAGCCTCTGGCTGCACCACTTTTCAGCACTCCATCCTGTTCATCTAGGTTGGTTCGTGAGAGCCCAGACCCGCTCTCCGAACCTGAGTTCGATTCCGCCCTGTTCCCCCTTGACCACCATTCCTCAATTACTGAGTTACCAGTGCCAGATGCGAGACAGCAGATATATGATATTTGGGCACCTGAGTTTGGGTCTTTTTCCTTTGCAGAGACCATGGCCGGCAGCGAGGAGCGCACCGATGGTCCGAGGCCAGAGACGACCACATACATTCTGGACCAGGGTGCGATCAATACCACCATGTTAGCTTCCCTTGAGACCATGCAGCTACAAATACGTGATCAGGGAGCTTTCGTGGTGGAGATGAGGAGAGAGATGGAGAGGCTCCGAGAGCAGAGAGAGTAGCCGTGAGCCGAGGGACGGAGAGACCCAGATCAGCCAGAGTAGCCAGACTAGCCGGTAGCAGCAGCAAAGCTGCCGAGACCGATGCGGAAGTTGCACAACCCCGGATCGACTCAAACACATAGCTGGGTGGTACTTCCGACTATCGTGGGGGACTTCAAGTTCCCCCCTAACACACTTCAGCTTCTTCCCCACTTCCACGGGCTTGCCACTGAGGAGACCCATCTACATCTCTAGGAGTTTCTGATGATCTGCAGCACTGTCCACGATCGTCAGGTGGACGAGGACACCATCAGGATGATTGCGTTTCCTTTCTCCCTCGCCAACTGGCAGAAGCACTTAGGGATATTTGTCTATACCCGGGAGCAGCTCCGCACCGAGTACTTGAACAAGTACTATCCACTCGGACGGACCAATGCAGCGAGGGCCCTGATCAACAACTTCTCCTTGATCCCCAATGAGGAATTCCATGAGGCATGGGAGAGGTTCCATGAGCTTACCGACAGATGCCCGCACCATGACATCACGAAGCCGAACCTATTTCAGAGCTTCTTCTGCGGGTTGACACCAGAGCTGTAGGGCCTGGTGAACGCTTCCTGTGGCGGTTCCTACTTCGCCAAGGATGAGGATCAAGTCTGGGCCATCTACGAGGAGATGGCCGAGAACTATACAGTGATGTCCCAGACCCGACTTTACACTCAAGGGCAGCCACAAACACAGACCGTGCAGTTTCAGAGGATAGCACGGGTCGATGCCGATCCTTCTACTTCGTCCGCAACAGCCGCACAGGCCGAGTCTACAGCCACAGACATGGGGATCATCAGCGAGAAGCTGGACCGGATCGAGCTGATAGAGAAGAAACAGTGCCAGGGCATATCTCAGATGTATCAGATGGCACAGATGCTGAGTGATCTGAAGACACGGGTCATGTGTCTCCAGGAGGCACACACGGCTTCTCAGCCCCATCTTCAGTCACGAGGAGATCCGAGCAGCAGCGGCAGCTCGTCCCAGCGCTCCAATCAGCCTAGACAAGTTCACCTTGTACAAGCAGAGTCGTACCAGCAGCCACAGCCATGCTACCAATCGCCACCATCCCCAGACACTCAGATGATGGTCTACCAGCCGGATCAGCCCCTGGCAGTACTCCCGCCACCCCCTACGAGCCGGAGCTGTTGATGGATGTCAACGGGATTTGGTACGACTGACCCCAGCCGGTATCTGACGAGACCATCCCGGATTATGTTGGTCAGCCGGAGGTTCCAGTTCCCAGCAACAGCCTCCAGTTCAGGGTGGCCAGTATGGCCATAAGCGAGAGCACCAGCAGCCCCAGCCTCCAGTACACCAACAACAGCAACATCAACAGCCATCCCAGTATGGCCCTCGTCCCTATCAGTAGGGACATTCTTGGAGGCGAGAGCAGCCTCAACAGTATCATCCACAACAGTACCCCTCTCACCAGCCCCAGCCGCAGCAGCCTCACTACCAGCGAGGCCACCCGTTAGGTTCTCATGGGCCAGCCTATGAGAACCCCGTCTTAGACGACCTAGCCCGACTCATGATAGAGCAGCAGGCTACCTTTAGACGGGAGATGGATGAGTTCCGCCAGGAGATGGGGGAGATCGTAAGAGGCAAGCCGCCATTCCTGCCCAGATTGAGCCGAACCCGAACAATCTGAAGAGGAAGTATGAGCAGGTAGAGTTCACAGAGATTACCACTCCTAGTGATTCATTTGGTGATTTGTCCGCATACATGTTTGATGCTGATTTTGTTACACTTAGGAGCGGTAGGATGCCAGCAGGCGGCGCCTCGTCTGAGCGACGACCCCATGCCACTTCCAGGGTGCCAGGCGAGGAGGAGCGCGGTACTGACGCCCCGAGAGATGATGAAGGTGGTGCTGACGCCACCATGGATGATGATCCAGCCGACAGTACTGAGGCTGTCGTTTCACTAGATGGAGGAGGTGAAACTGATGCCACCACAGTTGTTAAGCCAGAGCACGGTACTGATGCCGCGAGACGACATGCCGAGGGTGGTACTGAGGCCACCATTTCTACTTCTGCTAGTCCTATTGTCCTTTGGTCTGTACATGTTTCTCAGGACATTTCTGGAAATAAAGGAAAGGGTTTGTTATTTTCGGATCCACATGTGTTGATTGATGATGTTTGTGTCGATTCTATTGTTCATGAGCATGCCAGACCCTCTCCTAGTCCTTCATCTGAGAAGGACCCCATGATCCCCTTTCCACGAGCACTTCACATGGCAAAGGGGAAGAAAACATAAAATAAAAAAAAAGAATCATCAGATAGAGTTCAGTCAGTTGATGATAGATAGATTTCATATTCAACTGACTCTTTAGGAGGCCTTGGAGCACATCCCTCTACTCCAGAGATCACTCAGAGACAGGACCACATTTAGGAGGAAGAGGAGGAACCATCAGTCTGAGATCCACGTGCTTACTAGAGCCACTTGTTTCACGATGCAGAACCGTCTGCCAGCCAAAAGGCCATATGTAGGAGCCCCGTATGTCAGATGCCACATTCACGAGCAGAGGTTCGACCGCACTCTATTAGACAACGGTTCTTCGATCAACCTACTTCCGACAGCCCTTATCGACCGCTTCGATTTGGGCACTCTACGACAGAGCAGGATGGTCCTTCAATTTGCTGATCGATCAGTCAAGAGGCCGAAGGGGTTGCTGAAGGACATAGTCGTCATGATTCAGGGCCTTAAATTCCCCGTGGACTTCGTTGTGTTAGACATGGATATCCATGAGTTTGTGACCGATACCCCCATCATTTTAGGATGCCCGTTTTTACCACAGCCAAGGCAGGGTCCGACCATGATAGCGAGAAGGTGTACTTTCGCATCGAGGGCGAGAGTATACAAATAGAGACGGTCGAGGAGACTAGATCCAGAGATTCAGCTTGCTCAGAGCCGACTTCCAATTCAGAGCAGATGACAGAGGCAGGGCGAGATATCCACCAGGACTGCGATTTTTTTATTATAGATGACGAGGCAGTTTGGGCAGATCCAATCGCACATGCCATCCTCTCACCTTCAGAGTTTGCTGATGCAGAGACGCCAGCAGAGGAGAGCTTGGAGAGCGCATTCCTGGTCCAGAATACATTTCAGGCAGCAGATTCGGTTCCTGACCGTGAGACAGATTTTGTGAGGATGATACAGATCCCTCTGAGTCAGATACTGATTGGGAAGAGTTTGATGATTTGACACCGTGTCTGACTTCAACTGAGCCTACAGCTAGAGAGGAGGCTGATTCCGAGCAGAGCAGAGACATACCAGTCGAGCAGCCTTCTCTAGATCCAGTTTGTGAGCAAGATTTCTCATTCTCCCGTGCAGATTTGGCAGTATTTACTCGGATTTTTCAGAGGCCAGATTCACCAGCACCTACTTGTACAAAGCTGAAGTCGCTACCGTCATCGCTGAAGTATAGGTTCCTTGCGGGTGAACATGAGATGTACCCAATCATTATCTCCGCTGATTTGACTGGAGAGCAAGAATCCCGTCTGATGGGGTTCTTGAAAAGAACCTCAAGGCGATAAAATGGAGTGTAGCCGATCTCCAGGGGATCAGTCCGGCTCTGTGCTCCCGCCATATCTATCTCGAGGAGGAGGCAAAGCCGTCGCGTGAGTTCCAGCGGCGGCTGAACCTGAATCTTCGAGAGGTTGTCATGAAGGAGATATCGAAATGGTGGAGCGCCGATTTTATCTGCCCCATCTCCGACTCCAAGTGGGTTAGTCCATTGGCATGTGGTGACCAAGAAGACGGGCATCACTACAGTTGTCAGTGAGTCTAGAGAGGAGATCGCTACCCGGGTACCCACTTCTTGGCGAGTATGTGTGGACTATAGACGTTTGAACCAGGCCACCAAGAAGGATCATTTCCCCTGCCCTTTATTGATCAGATTATTGAGAGGCTGGCAGGGAAGAGCCATTACTGTTTCTTGAAGGATATTGTGAATCCTTAAGCGCATCACGGAAGCGTGTTGATCGCATCCTATGCGATCGGAGCAACTAGTCGTACTAGATGCAGCGGAAATTAAAAAATTAACTTTAAAGATGAAACCACATGATCACGAGAACACTTCTGGGATCGTTTCATCAAACCACAAAGTACAAGGAATACCTCTTGAAGCGTGATTGTGATCGCGAGATCCCAAAGTAGAGATTCTCCTATCTTAAGTCCGACCCACGGAGAATGCGCTTGCGGGCACGATGATGAGTCGCGTCCTTCCCGCAATCCTTTGACGAAGATCCAAGCGAAGCCGAAATGCTCTCCTTCCTAATACACAAAGTGGATGGCCACTTGAATATTAAGGAGAGCCCACACGAGAATGAGAGAGAGAGAGAGTAGAGTTCTTCAACTCAAGAATGTTGTAACTTGGAAAGGCTACCCTAGCCTTCCTTTTATACTAGTTTAGGATCCAATGGATCTCAATCCATGGGACACATGGATCCAAGGGCTATGCTTGGTCCATGCTAAATCAATGGCTATGATTGATTAAAATATGTTGCAACATTATCAACATAATTATCATTAACCAATTAAGAGATAATGTGATAATTAAAATGGAGTCAACAACCACCCTCAAAATAGTGGGCGTCACCCATGAACAATTCATGGGTGACGCCACCTATGCATGGTGGTTATTTGGCTCCCTTTTATTTATCTTTTATTTCTTAATTATCACAAAAAATATTCACCAAATTAATTCTAAATTAATTTGTGAATATTTCAATCATGCCATTGAATATTATGTGAATCATATTCACAACCCAAACTAATTAGTAAATTGCATTTCATTAATTAATAAATGTGAATCCAATCCACATTATTAATTAACAAATGCTATTTACATAAATTCTCTCTCTTATATATGTATATTATAAATCACATTTATAACACACATATATCATGGATAGTGTAATCCACATTCTCTTAATCCTTAATAATTAAATCCCATTTAATTATCTTAGATAATCATTTTCACAATATGAATCATATTCATATTTAAGCTTGATAATTAGATCTCATTTAATCATCAAGTCCTTGCTTGGATATTTCATCAAAAGAATTATTCTTGAACCCTTTCAAGAATAATGTGCTTTCTCCGCAGATACTTGGAGATAAGACATGGCGATTGTATTATTCCATGTATAGTGACTTGGATGTTGAGATATTATCTCAAATCCAGATCGAATGAACCTCCCACAAGATGCTTGATTAAATCAAGACCGCAAATCCAATCTTCTCAATTGAATCTGAATCCCATTCAGAACCA